>VXBW01007290.1:473500-522590 GCA_013400375.1 Thinocorus orbignyianus | reverse complement strand
TTTTTTTTTTTTTTGAGAAGTTTGAGTTTTGTGGGTAACTCAGAAAGTCCATGTATTCTTTTATAATGGAAAGAGGAAGTAGAACCCTGCTTTAGCTAACCACGGAGGAATAATAGCTTTTTACATACCAGAAATGTAGCATTTCAGACTCTGTCTTTCTTCTCAGACCTCAGACTTTTTTTTTCATCATTTAAGAAACACAACAAGGTTTTGCAGATCCAACAACTCGCTTCCTGGACTATTGCTATAGGTAAGCACGCAACTGAACTGAGTTACACATTCAAACACATTTCGGTGTTATCATTGCCTCCCTCTAACTAATTACTATTACCACTTAGGCCATAGTCCTAGCGCCTTCATAATCTAAGACTTGGTCCCCTTAGCTGATACTTCTGACTCATTTCTTTTAACACATGTACTTTTAGGCCATGTGTTTGGAAATGGGGCCTTGTGTACTGCCCAATTATACATTCCATATACAGTGTAGTATCTTGCTATTTGTGTGGAAATGTTAAGAAAAGGGCTATAGTAGTTCTTGGGAACCCCTGAAATTCATATCACCATCTCAGCAAATACCATCTGGTAGATTGAGAGACAGCCTAATATGACCAGGTTTGGTTAAATCATTACAGAGGAGTCAGAAAATAATTCATTCATTGGACATGATTCCTTTCTAGCTGAACACTTAAACAATCATGAAGACTTCCCTCCCACCCCCAAATTAGTTATTCATTGATTGTACTAGAGAAATACTTATAGACTAAAATCCTGAGGTGCATATACTGTAGCTGCCCTCTTTGCTGAAACCTCAGGGATGTCCAGAAACTTAAAGTGTGGCAGCATGGATTTGCTAAATTGAACCAACGTTCAATAGTTGTGTTCATTTATCTGAGGGGGCCACACGTGTCATGCATTTACTATTGACTCATAGGAACTTAAAACAGAGGGACCATTTCTGGACTGATATACTGACCAGTGTATGAGTAAGACTATATAGAGAAGAAACTGAAAACTGAAAGGAACTGCTGGATGGAACAGGAGGAAAATATTGAGATAATATTAGTACCCTCAACATCATGGCAGCTTAATCCATCTCAATTGCTTTTGCTCTAATTTTGGTAGAAAATTAAGAAAGCAATTGAATAAGCACAAAGTTATATTTGGAGTATTTACAAGAGGAACCTCCCTCATGTTCAACCTCTCACATCTGCAAACTTAGAAGTAAAGTGCAGATTTTGCTTGATTTTTAAGTTTCCTTTCGAAAGAGTGAAACAAAATATGTCTATTTAACGTAAAAAACCAAAATAAAATTATTTTGGTTTTACATTAATTCATATTTACTTTACATGTGATAGCACAACACGCTGGTTGTACCTCTTCCACATTTTTTCAAAATCAGGTGAGTTACAAACCTTAACTGTGTTTCCCAGAATACACCATATGCTTTTGTCTTGTTGAATCAAAGAAGTGCATTGTGGGAATTCTTAAATCCTGATGCTTAATGAGAAAAGTAGCCTTGGGAAGCCTGACTATAAGAAGTAGTGAAGGACACAACAAAATTGAACAAGAACTCTCTCCAGAGAGGACAATAGCACAGGCAGTTGTTTAGGGTTAGGAATAAAGCATAATGATATCTTCACATAGATTTTTGAAAAGGTTTCCTGGTTTACAGATTTACATATTTTTAATACTCTGTCTTTTAGTAAGTACTGGGAGAACAGTGAAATATCAGAACTACATGATGGAAACTTATTATTAGTTTCATAACAATAATGAAAAAATGCATAGCCCATGTATCTGTTAGCTACTGGTAGAATAAACAGTTGCTTTAAAGGGGACTGGCATTTGCACAGGCAAATATCTGGCTAATATACCACTGACATAACTAGCCTTACAATGGTCACTTCCAGTTCTCTAATACAAATGGTTTCTGAAAAGTGAAGATGGAGAAGGGTATGCGTATGTCATTGTAGTTGAGGCAAAAAAACATGTTTGGAAAAAACCAAAATGACTGAAAAAGAAGAGAAAGGGAAATGATTATAGCAGCCTAGAGAACAACAAAATTTACAAGGAAAATTCCTCTCAGAATGTTTAATAGGCTATTATTATTATTTCTTTAAAATATAGCTATATAGCTACCATTCTAACTACTGGTAGAACAGCTCAGAACTGGAGTCAGGAGAAGCAGAAATACAGTGAAGATGTATAGCTTAGCTGTATTTTAAAGAAGAAATAATAATAATAAATCATGATGTTTTATCTTAACTCTTTTTTTTTTTTTTTTTTTTTTTTTTTTTTTTTTTTATTTTTAGTTTTTTTTTTTTTTTAAATTTGCGCTATGTCTTCATGTCTCTCTTATTTTTTCCCTAAATGCTCATCAGTCTGGGTTGCCATCAAACTACATTAAATATATTTAATTAACCAAAGTGAGGTGCTGACAACCTCAAAAGGCAGATGAGGATTAAAGATGGTTTAAAGCTGTACTTGCTATGGTTTGTTCAAATAAAGCTGCATGAAACCCAAGTGCCTGTACTACTAGTAGAGAAGACTGATGGAAGAACAGTATCTGTGTTTTCCAAAGGGACCTGCAGTTACAGGCATGTGGTGGTGTTAATGGCTGTAGTTATGTTAACTAGAAAGAAGGTGTATGGAGAAGCAGATTAGGGGTTCCTCTCGAGTATATGAACATATCTTCCAGAACATTGACTATAGTACAGATGTTCTTAGTTTGCAAAGTGTCAGGGGTGGGAGTTGTCCTCAGCAGGCAAAAGCAGTCTCCTGAATACTCTGCTCAGGAAGGAGTATTTGCCCAGTGGCATAAATCTACATCACTCTACATCCAGGTCCCTTCAAACCTGGTCCTCACTGCCCCTTGCAGCCCCTAGTTATCATACAGCCTCCACTTATCATACAGCCCCGGAGGATTGTGATAGCTAGGTGCAGTGAGAGCAACCCTGAGGCTACCTGCAGTTTGGGCAAGCATGCCTCTAGGACACAAGCCACACACAGTTCCCTCACCTCACATCTTCTCTGTCTCTGCCTATGGGAGACTGTACAAGTAAGTAACAGGCAAGTAACATCCATCTCATGTCAGCTTGTAGTTGCCAAGCTTTGTTAATATTAAACAGTTTTCCTTCTAGGTTCTATGTAGATGTGTGTGTATATATATATATATATATATATGTATATATATGTTTCAAATCATTTTACTACTGCACCTGCAGGTTTTTTATATGTCTGCTGGATTCAGCTGCAATTTTTTGTTCACATCAGCAGTATCATCTTAAAGGAAAAGCTTTAGCATCTTTTATGCATGTGCACTCTCTTATTTCCTTTGCTTCCCCCTTATGCAAGAAAAACTTAATTATAAATAAACATAATCTGATGCATTTTTTTTTGTATGGAAAATATTATTCATATTTTTTGCTCCATCTCATCTATTCTGCCTACACAGTAAGTCCATGTCAACCCATGTATGGAGTTCATGGAAATCCAAATGTGATGTGCTAACTCTAAACTTATTCCCAGAGATGGGTTAATACTGAAAACATAAACCCCATAATTTTCAGATATAGGAAACCTTTGGTAAATGTTTGTCCCCTCTGGACTGGTAGATCTTAATAAGCTAATCAATTGGATCATTTTCTTTCTCACACTAATTGCACAGTGTTTTGACTCTTGAGCTGAGCTGGATGATAGCAGACATTCATTTAGATAACACAGTATCTTCCCAAAATACCTGATGCCTGTGGAAGTTTCCTCACCCAGCCTTACTCCTTCTGCTACTCTCATATTAATTTTCAGTACAACTGCATAGAAATGTGGTTCAGGTTCATGGTTCATGTTGTAAATGATTCTGCTTGTCAGGAAAGTGACCTAAAGAGGGAATTTGTGATGAGAGCCTGTCTTTGCAATAAGCCATCTCCAGGCAATTATCATGTTATCACAATGATGAGGAAAATGCATAGTTGGAAGGAAGGTAATTTGTTTTAATGTTATCTACCCCTGATGTCACTGAGTTTTGAAGTAATTATATTCAGCCTTCTATTAGAAAAGAAAAATGGCAACGATAAGTATGGGGATTTTTTTCCAAGTTGCTTGGTTTCTGTGAGCTGGGATGCCAAATCTCTGATTACATCCTTGCAGCAATCCTGACAATGGAATGTTTTCTTCCCACAGTTTAATATAAGAAAACCAGCGGGAGGTCTTACTTTCAAAGGCATTTGATAAAGGAGCCCACTCATCGAGCTGAGAGGAAATAAATGGATTTTTTTTTTTTTTCATTTCATGGTGCTCTATGATGCTTAAGTCCCATGGTATAATTCATTGCTTTTATGTGATTTTTCTGACAGCGTTCTGTCTTCTGGTTCACTCTGCCTTTTGTCTCATGCTCACATTTTTTTTGGCAAGTTTGCTTGTAATTTTAGGCTGTGAAATCTAGGATATGGCAAAGAACGATGTTGGCACAATATAATGAGATTTTTTTTATTTTTTTTTGTAAGTAGAACCTGTCAGTGGCAGCTGAATAGCACTGTTCCTGCTAAACAAGCTCAAGAAAGAAATCTTCTGTGGCCCTAATACAAATTCTCCCATGCCTCCCTTCAAACTTGAAAATGTGCATTAAGAAGGAAATAATCCTTGTCATCTGCTTGAAATTCCTGGCCTAAGATAGAAATGAGCTATCATATTTATCTTTCTCTCCTCTCACTGGGAGCAACACTATTAATTTGACTTGGAGGTTGCAAAGCACAGATGAGCCACTCTGAGCATAAAGATCCCCAGTTGCCTGCCGATGGATGTTGCATTTTTTATGGGGCCGGCTGCATACAGCAGCCGGCGGCCCCATGGAGTTGGTGCCGGCTCAGCTCCAGCAGTTGCTCTGTTTGCTGATGTGGCTGTTCAGAGGCTGAATTGAGTCCTGCCAGTGTTGTACGGGCACATAAAGCATGCATTCTCTTATGCCTTCTTAGCACATGCTTATGCAAGATTGCCCCATAACGGGTGCCTTTCTTCCCTGACCAGGGGAGTACACAGGAGGGTCATTAAAGGGTGAGATCGTCACTTAGTGCAGATGACAGACAACTGGACACAAGCAAAAAATATTAACATCTAGTATACATTTTCTTCTTCAGTTATTGGAATCTTATTTTTATAGGCAAAGGCTGAACAGCTTTCTGCCAGAGTTTGGTATACCACTCAAGATCAAGGCCTGCCTCGGTTCTTCTTCCCATTCTCTTGGATGTCCTGGTTTGAAACCAGGGAGTCAGTACTTCAGCCCGCTTGCATAAAAGCTATATTCCTTAAAGTGGAGTTTCAGAAGAGGAAAATTCCTATTTCTCTTTACTTGTCAGCAGTTCCTGGCCTCATGCAGTACTTTTGCTTGTGGCCTTTGATGTGCAGATTTTGGACAGTCCTACAACCTACCATTGCAGTAATCTCCTACCTGGACAGGGTCTTCTCCCTGGCTGTCTCTATCCAAGCCTCAAGGTGTGTGCTCTCTGTTGGCACAAATGTCCCTTCCCTCCTCCTCTCTTTGCCTCCGTGCAACATCAGTTTTCAGTGGTTCCTGTGCTCACATTTTGTTGCCGTAACCCTGCCTTATAGTATACCACATCAATTTGTTGCCCAGTTGTTTGGTATGTTTTATGCGACATAGGGAAAAGGGGACCTCCTGATACACAGCTTAGATTTTACACAGAGACACGTGTGCTATGTTACTTCTTTTAACCCGTGTGTCTATCACTTTCTAGTGGCTCTAGCACAGGCACTTCACATAAATTTCTAAACTTGATTTCCTAGCTGTCAACATTATGAATTTGTAGCCTTGGATGGGCTAGAAGGATACCACAAAAACCCAGAAACCTTTTGCCGAATCTGATTCATTTAGTTATAGCCCAGAAGAAGCTGAAGTGGTGAAAAAATATGGTGAAGTTACATTTTCCTTTTTGGATGCATTGTTGTTTAATTTCATAGCCCTAATTTTGCTTTTAAGATTGTTGGGCATAGAAGAAAGCCTCCAAGCTTGTTTGGAAGTGTCAGTGCTGACAGAAAAGGAACAGCTGAGGAGAGATAATGGTGCAATCTCTAAGATCTGTATGTCCTAGGCAACTGCTAAGCTTTGATTTCTGTCAAGTTTCATTCTTGTTTAAAGAAGGAAAAGAAAAGAAAAAAAAGCTTGAATGTATATGTAGAGAAAAATTTACAATTAAAAGATCACCACAGCTAGAAGATCCAGGAAAACAGCTGAAAAATTCCCTGCTTTTGACTCAGAACAGAAGTGTTTTTGTTTGTTTCAAAGCAATGTAATAGGGTGGAGAAAGGTCAAAGAAGAGGATCTAGTGAAAGGTATTGAAAAATGTTGGTCACTATTATTCTGTTTATTCTGTGCAGATGCTTTATGTCACTTACTTTTTCTTCCTTTAGATGTTATTTTTTTCCCTTTCCTGATAGTCTGAAGGATTAAACAGAAAAAGAAATCCTAGGGTCAGCTTACTGATCTAGAGCTGCCAAATCTTCATGATGTGCCACTTTAACAGCTAATTGAAAGGCTTCCGTTGTGTAATCAAAAGTATGCTTTCGGGAGCTGAACCACCCTGTTTTGCTTCTAAACTTTTTGATCTGAAATAACTAAGTGAGCTGTTTTAGGAAGCTGACTATGGAGATGTATTTTCCTAATTTTCTCCTTTTACTGGCCCCAACCGTGCCTAACCTTTTTAGCTCCTCTTAACAAATAGTCATTAAAAGCAACGTAAGTGGCTTTAGATGCTTCTCTTCCTCAAAATCTCATTAGATCTGGAAACATGCTTTCTGCTCAAAATTCCACTTTCCCTCTTCAGTGGAGAAATAGACATTGTTATCAACTCTTTGTAGAAAAAAAAAAGAAAGATATTTTTTAACTTCTGTACATCATTAATGTTTGTGACTGTCTTCTCTAGGCTGTGTGAGAAGTATCATGATTGAAAGGCTACGTTAAATTCAAAAGAAGTTTCTTTGGCAAACCAAGCTGTCTCTGTATTCTGTCTGCAAGTAACTCAGCACTGTCATAACCTTATTCAAGTGAATCCATCCAATATACATATCACAGGCATGAGATTTTTAACACTCTTGAAATAATTTTCCATAGTTAAGGCATATTTATATCATTTTGCCTATATTTGTATGTTAAAAATACAATATTGATGTAAATTATTAAAAAGCATGATATTCCAACTTTAGTAGTGGAGTAGCTGCTCCATTAGTCTGATATTTCTGGAAGAATGACATCAGGCAAACCAAGAATCTGATCCTGTGGCATTTTCGTTTTTGTCAGTGTTGAGCCATGTCACAGGCATTGCTCATCCTTTCCCGTGGCAGACTATTAGTTTTATGTTAGTGCACTCTTGTTGTCATTAAACTGCTATTATTTATAATGTTGTAGTATTTAGCTGTGCTAGTGTGAGTGAATCTACCGAGTGAGGTAATATGCAAGTGCATAATGATGAGATTTGGGTCTTTGTAATATAGTTTGGTTTCCAGATGTAAGTTTTCCCTGCAGAACCTAATGGGATTAGCAACTTTATAAAGGCAAATCTGAGCTACTGTTTTAAAACTCATTTGGATTCTGATCCTGTGTCCACCTCTTTCCAGGTGTCTCTGGTGTGACTGCAGGATGTCTACCTTACTCTGAGAAAGGCTGAGGTGCGGCGAAGAGGGGCTAGATCCTTTCATCCTAACGTAACATAACATAACATAACATAACATAACATAACATAACATAACATAACATAACAAACATAACAATTGCTACTTGTACTGACTGTGAGAAGCCCTACTGCCTTCAGGGCTTCTGCAGGGTCAACACTGGAAATATTATCTTATGATACTGAAAATCCTGTATAACAGAATCAGATGAATGCATAAGACTTTCATCCGGCCAACCCCATGCCACTATTTTTCTGCTCTGTCATGAAATTGCTTTAAAAATGAGATTTAAAAAATAACTATTCAAGTTCTTCTCTTGTGTTCCTTTCTGTTTGAGTGCTCGGATTCCTATTTTTTTATTTTCTTGAACCACAGTAGCAGCTGAAAATGATACCTTTCAAAAAAAAAAAAAAGAAAAAGAAAAAAAAAAGATTTCAGATGCCAAGACTTAATAAGCAAGAGACGAAATATTCTAAGATGTATGATAAAATAGTGTAACTTGAAAGTACTGAAACTAGAAATTTTAACAGTGTCCATCCAATTTCAGCAAAAGCTGAAAATTTTTCTCTCCAGGGAATACAACTTTCAAATGAAACTGAAAGAATTACATTTAAATTTAACGTTGAAATTCCTATTTGAGATGAATTGTGGTCTCTTTATAAATGTATTCTGCAAAAATCAGCAAGCTGTTTTAGTGTTACTCCTCTATATCACTTGAGTTGTCAAAATTTTCTACAAAAAGATAGAAGATTATAAAAAATACTCCAATAAAGAATACAATAGTAGAAGAAATAGAAAAAAAAAGAGGTGTTTTCAAGTAGTGTCAAACAGATTGTTACAGTTTTAGGTACAGGTTCAGAAACAACAGTAAAAGGCCATGAATGATTCAGCCATAAAATTTGTTAATGTGTCATCCAAAAGTCCCGTCATATACTCTTGTTTTGAAAGGTCAAGCCTTGCTAAAAACAAGAATGTTCTAGATAAGATGATCCCAGGAGGTCCAATCTATAATTAACAATCAGCTGCATGAGAGAAGAGAGACGGGAGACAGAAAACCCAGTTTGCCCTCACCTGTGGAGAGGCAGCAAGACCTGCTGGAGTGAGTGCAGGGACAAACACTGTCTTTCTTTTCTCAGTCATTCTCACCTCTCTTAGAGAATATTCTGGATTTGCCCATGACTCAGTGGATGACGTCAGATATGACACATAACACATCTCTCCCTCACTGAATGGCAATAATATATTCTTGACCCCAGGGAGGTATTTTGAAGATATATTTGCTTTCCAGTAATTTGAGTATATAAATGCTAATGATGCTGATCTGGAGCAATGTTTCCACCCCTTCACGTAGTTTCTGGTGTGTTAAACAGACTGTCTTCTTCATCTGGAAATTCCTGTGAGGAGTTTACTGAGAAGTGAAGAGCTCATACGCTGCAAGTGGGATCCCGCTGCGAATCCTGGTGTGTATAATTATGGTTTTCTGAACTACATGTTCTCTTGTATAAGCATATGTTCTGCTAGGTAGAGTAAAATAAGGACAGAGTGCCAATGAACAAATTGAAGAGACCCCCCCACCTACCTATTTCTTGGCATTTTAAAATAAAAATATGGACTGTCTACTTCTGTAGAAAGGCATAAGTGGGCTTAATTTTTGAAGCTGACAGTTGAAGGGAACAAAGTGTCTCTTGTTGAAACTCTTTTCATAGCTGTATGATCAAATGACTAGGGCAGATAGCAACTTTATAATGCCAACCACAGTTTTCCAGTAAAAAAAGGGACTAAATTATCTAAACACTTAAAAAAATGCACATTTTAAACTTAACAACCCATTTCATTTAAAAAACAAACATGAACAAAGTGAAAACTGAAAAGCTAGTGAATCGTTTTTTCTAGAAGTCTTTTTCTTCTAGAAGTTTTGATCCCATCTTAACTGTATGTCCTAGGGAGAAATATGGCCAGAAGCTCCTGGCTTCATTTTTCATGATGGGAGACTGGTAACCAGCACTGGAAACATATTCTGACTGAGGCATATCATTTTTGGAGAGGAACAGGAATCTGAGAAAGGTACAACATAAAGTTTTCCTATGGAAAACCTTTCATTTTTCTTTCTTTTATATTTTCCTCTGTAAGAATGAAAGTTTATTTACCCCTTGCACTATATATCCATAATGAGGCCCCATGGCTTATCAAAGTCATCCTTTCATTCTTTCATTCAATTTTAGTTAATTATTTCTGCTGTTGTGTACCTGTTGGGCCAAGCATCTTTGCCAATGCTGATGGCAGTTATACTTGCTGAGAAACTCTGAAAATCATGTGTTTTTCTCAGAGTATTTCTAAATATGGGAACAGATTTGTCAGGCATGGAGATCATTTTATATAATGATTATGTTACACCACTGTCACCAACCCTTTTAAAAGGAGAAAACTGATTTGAAGCACTGAGGTTTTGATTCAATATATTTATATTTACAAAATCTGGGGGGCCTGGAAGCTTTATGTTTACACCATGATGAATCGATTTTTTGAATACTCTGAAAATAAATCAGTGACTGCAAATCTGTGACAGAAGATTTCCTACCAAAACTAAAACCGAATCAATTCTTAATTTGCTTATTTCTGTGGCTTCTTGCCCTCCCAGTGTTCATTAAGTTATTAATACCAGTTCATGCAATGTTAGCCACAGGCTTTTTGAGTGCCAATTGTAAGAAAGTTCTGATAATGTGTGTGCACAATGTTGTACTGACCCTTACATATTCTGCAAAGTTATGAACTTTATAGCAAAGCACAAGTTATCTTGCACAGAGCCAGGATTTCATTCTTGAACCTAAGAAATTCTGTGCAAATATGTCAGTCTGTATATTGACCGGATCTGTCCCAAAGATTTGAGTCTCAATAGCACCTCCTTGTGTTGAAAGCGTACCTATTTAAACAGTTCATGTTCTATTTCTCAAGACACTGTTAAAATACGTTATTTTCTATGTAAGAAGAATTAAAAACAGTTCTCTGCTTCTCAGAAGAATCCATTTCTCTGTATTATCAGTAAAAAATATATGAGCATTTCTAATGGAAAAGTTAAAGCAGATCACTAATGGTATGTATATTAAGAAATATTGCAATATATTTTTCAAGCAATGGACTCCAGTATCAGTGCTCCCTGTTCTTCGACATCCAACCAGCTTTGCTTTGCTTATGCCTGGTTTGAATGCTAGCATACATGTATAGTTTATTATATGTCAGTAAGCTGAGGACAAGTTCTTACATTTAATACTTAGAAATGTTTCAAATTGTCTCATAAGATGTTGGAAAAAAAACCCAAATTGGTTTTACTTTGTATATTATGTGCCTTTAACAAAAGTAGTACGAATTAATTCTGTCAACAGCAAAGAACCAGTAGAATGTGTCAACAATTTTCCTATGGCATGTTATTCTGTCAGAATGCCTTGTTCACTAAAAGCATTCCATTACATATTGTAATTTAAAACCTACTCTTTTTCAACCTTCTCTGGAGAGAATGTCTTTATTTTAGAATTATTTTTTTTTAATCATTGTTGAGTGATTTTAGAGAAACAAAATATTGTAATCTACTTCAAGTAATTTTCCTCCTGTTTTTTTTTTGTTTTCCCCATTCACAAGTGCTGTTAGGCAAAATTCTTCAAGGCAAACATGTATGGAAAAGACGGTCACTAGGATTTACCAAGGTAAAATTAAGTTCAACCAACCTAACAATTATGAGGTCTGCAGACAGGGACTGAGAAGCAGTCNCACCTGTCCTGTCCGCTCCTCTCTTCAGGTGTGACCCTGCTATGCTCTTCCACTTCTGACCCTCCAATGGGGCAAATAACAGTTTGCTGACCTTGGTTGTTATGGGAGTAAGTATAAGCAGGAGCCTCTTTGTGTACAGTTCCTTATTATTGATTATAAACAAAGCCTAATCACTCTGGAAGTGCACNTTTTTTTTTAATCATTGTTGAGTGATTTTAGAGAAACAAAATATTGTAATCTACTTCAAGTAATTTTCCTCCTGTTTTTTTTTTGTTTTCCCCATTCACAAGTGCTGTTAGGCAAAATTCTTCAAGGCAAACATGTATGGAAAAGACGGTCACTAGGATTTACCAAGGTAAAATTAAGTTCAACCAACCTAACAATTATGAGGTCTGCAGACAGGGACTGAGAAGCAGTCTCCCAAGTTCTCCCAAGTGAGGGAAGAATGAGAAAAAGAGCTTTGAGTTTANTGTTATGGGAGTAAGTATAAGCAGGAGCCTCTTTGTGTACAGTTCCTTATTATTGATTATAAACAAAGCCTAATCACTCTGGAAGTGCACTACTGTCTGAAAAATATGCCATTAATTTCAGAAAGTTCAGTTAGAAGAGTCTTAACTGAAAAGTAAAACTATTGAAAAGAGAACTGGTTCTGTTTTACCTCAAACCAGGACAGTAAACTACTGAAGGGGTGAGAAAGTGACTGGAATTTTTGCCTTAAAGGACAGTGCTTATGGGATCACACTCTGCCCTGAAGCTGGTTATAAGCGTACATTCTCAGAGATCTGTCCTAGAACCTGTCCTAATATAGGGCTTTACCACTGACCTGGAGGAAGAGATAGAATGTACCTTTATCAAGTTTGTGGATCATAGTCTTGTACTGGAGATGGGATAACTCTGCAGTGCTACTGACTGGAGACTGACCAGCTGAGGTGCAGCTCTGCGGAAAACAACCTGGGCAGACTAGTGTATGGGAAGCTAAACAGGGGCCAGCAGGGCATGCTGGCAGAGATGACAACTGGCAACAGACCAGATTGTGTCAACAGAAGCATAGCTGGTATGTTGAGGGAAGTGATTATCTCCCTTCACTTCACAGTCATTAGACTGCATCTAGATACTGTGTTCAGCTTTTTCCCCCGGTAGAACAAAACCATTTTTTCAACCGATGCAGGGTTAGAGGATGGCAAGCAAGGTGATCAGGGACTGGAGTGCTTGTCCTCTGGGAAGACACTGAGAGTCTGGGGCTTGTTCAACCTGGAGAAAAGACAGATGATGTGTCATCAGAGAAGTCATCAGGAGGACAGAGCCAGGTTTTTTACAGCTGTGTGGAAGGACGAGAAGACAATGAGAAAAACTTAAACAGAAGGGATTTATAACAGATACAAGGAAAAATATCTCTCCATGAAGACAGCCAAGGAATGGAGCAGGTTGCCTAGTGATGTTCTGCAGGCTCCATCCTTGGAAATTTTCAGGATCTCATTGGAGAAAGTCCTGGGCAAAATGGTCTGAACCTAGAGCTGACCTACTTTGGACAGGAGGTTGGACTAGTGACCTCCTGAGTGACTCTGTAATTCTCTTTGCTTGTCTGAGACTCTCAATATTCTCTGATACTCTGTGCAAGGCAGCCAAAAATGCAACTTCAGCTGTCAAAGCACAAAGTAAGAATTTACAGAGAAATTTATTCTTGTGCCAAAGAAGGCAGTTTTAACCTGCTGTTTAGAATGAAAGTGAAGTTCACACCTCTTCACCTTTCCCACCCTTGCACTTGAATAGCACAGGTAGCAGGAACCTTGAATTAATTTCCATCCCGGTTGTGCCATCCTGTCTGAAATTCTTTTATCCGCCAATACTGTGGGTTAAGCAGGGAAAATGGAGTGACATAGCAGAAAGGGCAGATCTGGCACTTATATGAAGAAAAGAGTGTCAAGATAGTCCTTGACATTTTGGTGTTTCAGATTAAACAATGGCACATTACATCCAGATTATTTTCGAGACTTTCATTCTCATTCTCTCTACGGAAAATTGTCAGAATTCGGCAGTGCTGACAGAAGAAGCAAATTAACATAGTCAAAATCAGAATAATCCCATATTTTTCTGTGACCAACAGGAAGTGGCAAGGGATAGGAAGAAAAAGGAGAAATTATGAAATAAAAGATAGAGGCAGAGAGAAAGTAGATTACAAAAATTATATATATTTCTGTAGCAGAGTAGTATCAATGGACTTGAACTATATGACAGATGAGATAGAAGAGAGCCTTTTCAAGAAGCAAAATAGAAGTGTCAAAAATACCTAACTACCCTGTTTTCAAAAAATACTAGGCATGTTTATAGATGTTAGAATCTGATTTATGTCGTGGAAAGTCAAGCATCTAAGCATATAAAAGCAGATACGTTCAAATCAGCGGGAATTAAGCATCTACCGTGTTTATCCAGCATAAAATTCCTATCAAGTATTCCTCTGCAACATTGATCACTTAAACAACTTTGAAAACGTTGACTTAAAGCCACTTTTGGAAATGTCTCTCTGGCTTAAAAATGTGTCAGAGTTTTTGAAAGGGTTATCCACAAGATTGATTTCCCAACTTATACTTAACCACTTCATTTGGCTTGGACTGCTAGAATTGTCTAGTTATGTAAATATTAGTGATAGTACTATTGCTAGAAACTTCATTTTTATGACATATAATTCTGAATGCCTAGATTTTGTGAAAAAAAAAATATCCTTTTGTGTTATGTGTTTATCACATCAAAATAGGTGTGTGTTAGTTTCAGAATACTTCTCTCCTATTAGCTATGTAACGTCTCTCCGAAACTGTGACAAATCTGTCTGTTGTCTGAAGACAGACTCAGATTTCTTAATTTTCATTTGGGTGACTTTAATTATAACATCGTGCTTTCCTCTCCTCTTTTGGGACATTTATATTACCTAACCCTGCAGTTAGATTGCAAGTTTCTGTCTGTAAAACGTTTCTTTTCCTCCCCTGGAGTTTGGCTTGGATTCCAGTTCTAAATTTAAATGGAACTCCATTTTCCTTGTCTAATAACCACTGAGTAATTAGGCTTTTACATAGAAAAAGAATTACCTAAAGAAATGTGTTCCTGTAAAGGGCATTTTGAGCACTGTAGATAGATGCCTCCTCTGCCAGGTTACCTGCAGTTTGCAGAAAGAAATTTTCTTAAAGAGACAAATGTATTCATACATATCCAGTCCCTGTAATATGTAAGAGACGCTTCCATTGTTCGTGTATCTTATCTTTTTCATATTACAGGAAAATGTTCTTACTTCCTAAAAGAGGCATGTGTTTCTAATGGAGTGACACATTTAAAGATCCACTTAATAATATCTTTACAGAATATGCAACCATATAGCGCTGAGTCTTTGTCTGCTTTTCATGGTATTCTACTGTAAATGGTACCTGAATGGAGGTGGATCTGATTGTTAATAATTATTTCCATTGTCTTATGTTGCTCAGTTCCTGTCTAATTTCTGTTCTTGGTCAAATTTGAGGGCTAATATTTGGAATGAGTTAGGGGTGAAGTTCTAATATGCTGTCATATAGTGTATATCTTAATGTGCTTTGCAGACCATGGGCACAAGTGTTTGCATTATTGCCAGTGAGGATTCCACCACTGGATATGTCTGTGCATTTCAGTGGACTGTGGGAATACCTGATTAGGTCAGTTATTGGAGACATACATTTATACTTAGGGTTCAAAAAGGTTTGTGAACACTCAAAACGTGTTTGGGTACCCCTAGCCTGTATCTTGCAGCATCAGAACCCCATTGTGAAACATTTTGGTGCTGCTTCTCTAATTGCTGTTCTCAGCTGATGTTGCATGGACCTGCAGTGACTCATTTCCCACATCTGTGTCAGCAGTTAGCAAGACTCTGGCATTTTATTTACTGTCCCCCTCAGACTGGGTCCAGCTCACTTCACAGTGCCTCAGGTAGACATGATGACTGATTGGTCTTTCAGAACAATTCTAGCAGGAACACATTGGGTTATATTCGTGTTGGACTGAGTTTAATCCAAAAACCCTGAGCAAAATCAGCAAAGACGTACTATTGTAAAATGTTTCAATTTCACATGAGACAGCTTAGGAAGCATTCACACAGGCAGCTCAGCTGCCAGATCAGAGAGAATGGCTTTTCCCAGAATAGAAGAAATGATGATCATGTGGAGGGGAGAGAACTTCATCCATAAGCAGAAGTAGACAAAGAGGATTCAAGTCTAGATGGTTACTTGGTAGTTTTTATGAGGCAGTTTGCAGTAATCTTAAAGCATATTATCTTATGAGATGTGGAACTAAAGAAACATGGCTTGCAATTTTTCTGTCTCCTGATTTGTCCCCTTCTCCACTCCCTGGTCCACAGTGTTGCCAGCTTCCGTTTGGCTGCATAAAAAAGAGAAAACAGCTGTCTCAGTGACACTGGGGCACTGCCTGGCAATTTACCATCTGATTCCTATCTCTCTGAGTGTGTGAAGAGATGGAACATAGCTGTCTTTTTTTGGGAAGTCACTCTCTGCCACCCAATTATGGTCTTTGGAGTAACTTGAGATCCTTGAACTTTCTGTCCCTGTGCCAATTTGAAAATTGATCAGTGGCTTCAAGAGTCTCTGGGAGAAAAAGGTCTGAGGATCAAGAAACTATGTCATTGTGTGCACTTGATTTCCCTGGGAAGCCAGGAAACCAAGTATTTTTTAAATTCATTTTTCATTAAAGTATCTCTCAAGCGAAAAATTAGCTGCAGCAGCAAGATAATTGTGTGATACACAGTGTAGATTTTCAGAATATGTGGACAAATCAAGGCAAATGTCACACAAACTGATAGTGGTGGCCTCTTGGGCTAAGGGAGTTCAAGACCAGATGTCATAAAAATCTTCATGAAACCATCAGTCATAAACAACCCTGTATTTGTAACTGTCCTGCTGCTTGTTTCCATGTAATTTTTTCCCCCACATAATCTGAATGCTTTTCCTTTCAAATATTGACAAGCATTTTAAAAAAGGTTTAAAAAAAGGAAAAAGGTTATCAGAGCATGAGTTCTTTGTAGTCAGTAATTCCCATGGCAGCTGTGAATTTGGAAAAGCAAACAGCACTTGCAGAATGTATCTTGGAGATAAAAACCTGGAAAAAAGCTCCTTTTCTGCAGATATGTGTTTGATGGGTGTGAACCATAGGAAAACTCAGTAGTGGCTAAATAATTTTCCTCTCTTTGGAATGGCACAGAAAATGACTACTGAGCAGCTTTTATCAACACAAAAATTCAGAAAACGCTTGTGAAGAACCAGTAGGGGGCATTAGTATTCCATACAGAAAGGGACATTGCAGTAATCATAAATTATTTTATGCATTTGCTTTAGTATTAAAGTTGAAAAAGCTGTAAACTGCATGCTTTTTCATCCTCTATACATCAGAGTATTTGTCTATTTTAACCCCGAATGTATAGGTTCATTTAGCTATTTTTATTTAACTGGCAATAAACAAAGCCTTTGAAAATTTTCATATTCCTCACCTGGAGACTAGTTTGCAGCCCATTCAGTATTCAAATGTAGTACCATTTCCCCTTTCTGACAAACATGGAGTAATTAGGCTTTTCCATAGACAAGTGATTACCTAATAAATGACCTTCTGCAAAAAAAAGACTGTATTAAAATGAAGCAATAGGCATATTTAGTGCAAATGATGGCCAAGCAATAAGGTGCAGAAACAAAAGGGAAGCTTTGCATAGCCGATCTGCTGCAGCAGCTTTAGAAATAATGCAAATGCTCACTTGTGGTCTACGCTAAATGTAATTATAAATCTGACACTATATGTAAATTCTTAAACACAAAATGTGATGTGCTGCTTGTTGTAGTGACCATTAATTCCCTTGAAATCATAGATACAACCAGAAGGAAGCACGATCACATTTCGTAAGACACATATCGCCCGTGTTTATTTTAGACATAAAATGGAAACAACAAGAAGATGATAGAAGATAAATTCTGAGTTGCATGTAGCTTTCCATGTCTCTTTTCCAATATGCTTCAGGGATATCAAACAAAAGAATTGCCAAGAGAATGCCTTTGAATTATAGTTTTAATGGAACGTCTAACCTCAGTCTACTTGGATTAAGCAAATTTGAAAGCGCATTGTGTGCAATCAAAGCTTCATGTGTGTGTATTCTGACATCCTTTCACCATCTATTCCTCACTGGCTGAAGCTAGAACTTTTGCTAGCTGCATCTGGCAGCAAAATACAACAAAATGAACCACTTACTGTTCCTTCGGCATCAATCCTAGTGTTTAATGTAAGAAAACATTTATTTTTGTCTGGCAAAGAAGCTAACCCTTCAAAAAGCTAATGTTTTTTTCTTTTCTTTCCTCTGTACTGAAAATATGCAGTTGTGAGAAAATATTTCAGTCATGGAATCTTGCAAATATTAAAAAAGTTAATTTAGAACTTTTCAAGCTGTCGTAAGGAGAAAAAAGATTGTGAGAGCATTCTGGGCTCTGGGCATTTCCCGGGGTGAATAAATGGTTGTAGGTTAATAATCCTCAGACCAACCTTGAACCTGACTACTTTTCTCAGCATGTCAGCAGTCCTTAGAAAGTGCCTTAGGCTCATCCACAACTGCTTGATCAGACACTGCTTGTCACGAACTGGGATAGTTCAAGTGCTGAATTTTTACCCATCCTACTGCTCTGTTGATTCGCTGTTTCTGGCTCTCTCCAGAATCCCTAATTACCGTCCATTTACAAGTAGTATGAAAACCCACCCTCCTCACAAATTATCAGGGCCATTTCCCCCGTGCATCCATGCTTCTATGTGAAAGGGGAAGAAATCAGAGGCTGGCAGTCTCATTGTTTAACTATCAGCTCCTACTTTAGATAATTAGGAGACAAGTTTTCTTTAAACTGTTGGAAAGAGGAGGCTCCTCCTGAGGGTAATTCAGAACAAACGACTGTATTAGACACTCTGCCAGTGTAACTTTACTTCTACCATTATATTCCTCCAGTAACGAGTGAGAATTTATTAAAACCAAAGTGGTATGTGAAAAAAACCTCACCTCTTCTTTTGTAGGATCACTGAGGTCAGTTGCTAAATAAGTGCTTGAAATGTTTCTTCCTCTCTTTCTCTGTAATATATTCTAGTGCAAAGCAGAGATTCAAGCCACTGCAGAAGATGAAGAACACTCTAAATTGAGATTTTATGTATACTTCGTTTTCTCAAAGCTTAAATAGGTTGGATCTCTGGACCATAGTCCCCAAGACTTCCTCTTTGACTCCTTTGTATTGCAGGGCCTATAATGTGTCAGAGTAGCAAATAATTTTTAATGCGCTTTTTGGTTCAAGCGTATCTTAGGTATTGACAAAAGAAATTCCAACAGATTTCTATTCAAGGTGTTGATAAACTTCTTTACGTGCCTTGAGCTGACAATACAGACAAGCGTGTTATGATGTGCAAATACAACATACACAATATTTTAGTTCTTAAGGGCTTTTTAACAAGATATTGGTAATTATTAAGATAACAGGACTGAATGTCCCTGTGTCAAAAAGCTTTGTCCACTCGGTGTTGTCACAATCAAGTCATTTATGCCTAGGCCCTGATTTACCAGGGGAGAGGGAAGGAAGAGGAGAATGCCACGTAATGCAACAATGGCCAGCTGGCACCAGTTTAATTCCTTTATTTCCACTAAGCCTATATATTGCTTTTTTATTTAACAAGTCGTGTAAGTATTTGTATTTTTCCCAGGCATGTCTATACCGTGATACAAATGTGGTTGTACTCTGGCTGGTACTGGATGACTACGAGTGGCTTCTCTTGGGTTCTTCACTTTCAGTAACAGAAAATAAAAAAGACTTCTATCTTGCTACAGATGCACTTATTTACAAATAAAAGACTGAGTTTTCTTTGCCAGCATCACAATGCTTATAGTCCATAGCACTGCTGAAGCCTAAACGTACCTATATCATAACATCATTTATATTTCAGCTGGCCTCTCTTCATTGGTAAAATAAACCCTTTCAATAAATGTTCCAGCCTTTTTGGAGTAAAAAGATAATTAATTGTGATTTTGAACTTACATTCTCCAAATAAAGGCAAGACATACACCAGCAGGCAGAAAACTCGAACCTTTCAGAATTCATGCAGGAGTGAATGTTGGGTGTCCCACCAGCCTGCAGGCTGCCCTTCTGAGAAGATCCACTTGCTTAATCCCGGCTCAAACATTATCTGTGGCACTGTGCAACTAAACTCTAAGGATGCATATTGTCCTGCCCAAGTGTGGGGTTTTTATTATTATTTTTTTTCCCATTTTCTTCTACATAACTAGGAGTTTGTTCTCAGACTTTAATGAGATTTGCAGATGTTTGGCATGGCATCAGGTTGGACTCTACTTCCTTGGTTTCTTGACTGGGTCCCAACACATAAAAAATTACTTTACTTAAATCAGAAGGAACTGAAATAACCCAGTTTCCTCTTGCTCTGCCCCCAACTACAAACATAAGGATAAGTAAAAAGATGTTTCTCATATTGTTGTTCTGTTTAATAATATGCGCTGTTGTTATAGTAACTGAGGAGGGAAATATATTTTTTAGCTTTATGTTGACAGTGCTCCTTTAAACAAGAAAGGGAAAATTAGAAAATAGCATTTCATAAAAAGTTAAAATACAGCTCAACAAAGCCCGTCTTGCCTTTAGCAGCTGTGTTTTTTCTACATGTATAATCTATACATCCATCACATTTTCTCTTCACTGAAGTCACAGATTTGTGGGCACAGGATATAGTGGCAGATGATATATATTGTCTTACTGTAATAAATTATAGGTATTTAATAACAATAATCATTACAATGTTGTTATTAGTAAAAATATTATCAAAATGAAAAATTTTAATGAAGTGTAGAAAAAACTTGTATTGTTCCCAAACTATTTCCTAACTCATTAGATTTCTCATATTTGTCATATTAAGAGCAACTGTGCTAATGTCACATAAATCACTGATTTATGAAATGATAAAGCTATGAAACACCTGTGATAGTTCAAAATAATGTCTTCAACTATGAAATTCCAGTTACTAATTTTCTTCTGAGTCAAAATTAATACACAGCTTCTGTGTTTTTATGGATCTGCATTTGACTTCCTGTAACTTTCAGTAAGATGCAAATATCATGTGTAACATTACCCTATAGGACACTATTTGAAAAATAAATAAAATTAGCAAACATTAGTATGTCCAAGATTTAACCAGTTTTAGAAAATGAAATTAATTTTATTTTTCTTGTTTAAGTGCTCTCACATTATCTCATCTATTCTGCAACTTTCTTTACAATAGGTATTTTTAGTTCAGCTGTACAAGACATTTGTATGCTGCCATTTTAATGTCATTAATGGCATGAGACCATTATCTTCAATTTTCATCAGAATATTTTACTCGAGCTGTGAGTCATTCCTGAAAGCTTTTGGAATACTAAAGATTTAATTTAAATAAGGCTGATGAATATTTGAAATAGAAGTTCTGTCTATGCTTCAGGTGAAGACTGTGCAGTAGACCTTAGAACCCAATTCAGCAAAACAATTAAAATTACATTTAGCTTAAAGCTCGTGACTAGCTGCCTTTGTTTTGTTGTTCCATTTAATGGTTCTTCCTGCTGTTACATAATTCATTCAAGATGTAATTTGGGATCTGTATCATTTACAGATGGCTCTCATACGGCAGTAATACAAAGTCCTCCTTGAATTAGCATAATAAATATTTTTCTTTAAGAAGATCTGTACTCCTGCTTGATATTTAAAGAATTTTAAGCTGTATGGAAATGATATGCAAATCCATCCACTCATCTATCAATAGTAACAGTGAGATTCTCTTCATTAAATATGTAGTGGATGACAGTTTTTGGGGAAAAAAAATAGATATTATGAAAGCAAATGCATTGCACCTCGTATATCACATTTGCATTGTGCAGTAGGTTATGAATGAAATCTTTGAGATTCGGCTGTCTTCCAAACAGGTGTTTCTTAGGCTTTCTTCTCAAAGTAAAAGGTGTGGCAGCAGCACGTCAAAATACGATTGCTTGAACTGAATTTTTTTTTTTTTAATTTGCCAATTTTAATACTAGTTTTTAAATTACTGGGAGCATATTTTTACAATGTTTACTTTTAGAACTAAGATTTAGTCTCTCACCATTTTAAAATGAAACCTAGGAATGCAGGTTGTAATGAAAGCACTTGAACCCTATATGCTGCAGAAAAAGAGGAGCATGCGCATCAGTGTTTGAAGAATTTGCCAGATAATGCTGTAGTGGATGTTTTCTTTTTGGTACGTGCATTTCTTCTGAGCCACGCTGCAAACTGACTATTGACCACAGCATGTAGAGGTCAGCTGATCCAAAAGAGGTCAAAACAGTGTAACATCTGGTGGTGGTTTTAAACAAAAAGCATGTGGGGATTCTGCACTTCTCTGCAAGGTATTTTTATTGCTAGAATAGTTCAAAGACTAGTAAAAGTCATCCAAGTGCAAAAGCACTTGGAAAAGGTGGGCTTACATCTGTAGCAGACTGATTTATTTTAAAAGCTTTGTGACGTTGTCTTTCTCTGCCAACAGCTGGAAAGTGACAACTGAGGTGTACCATTTAGGAAAGATGAACAGACTCATATATAGTCAAGGCAATGTCTGAGGCTTCTGAGGAAACGACTGGCCGTTCTGTTTCTCCCACAATCATTCTTGCTGCTTCTTCTTTACAATTAGCTAATTAGCTAATTTTGTTTGTTGTCTACTAGTTCAAATAACCTTTGCAAAACATAAAAGTTTGGGAAAAAATTGTTCTTTTTGCAGACCGTGAAAATGCTATGCTATAGCAGACACTGTTCTGAAATTCCTGTTACTCTGTGTGATTTACACGTCCTCTATTCAGAGAGAGAGACTAGAGACGCCTATGCAGAAATGGAATAAAATGGAAGATTGTGCCATCAGTGCACTTCTGTTTCCTTTCTTGTGATCCTTCCATGCTCACATCCTTTTCTTGTTCTGGGAGAACAGCAAAATGCAAATTCACTCTTTGCAGATCCTGAAGCTTATTCCCACACTAAATAGAAACTATTTAAAAGGGAAAATTAGAGCTGAGACTATTGTTTAAAATGTCAGACTACTGCCAAACAACATTTCCTCTTTATAATTTAGATCCAAAAAAGTTCTTCTCACTGTGGTCCTACGGCATCACCCTGCTGTGTCAAATATTCCATTATCTTAGTATTAGGAACAGACAGAGTTATACAGTTATACCTTGCAAAGATCCCTTCTTGAAATCTATTGATGGAAAACTCTGCTAGGCCAGATCTGAGTAGATCTAATGATTTGTGATGACTCTCAATTAGCACTATTTTCATGTAGTTAATTTTTTGCTCTCATACTTTTGAACTGTGCTAACTGAAGTTCAGGAAGCTGAGGGCACTTATCCAGTTCTCCAGATAGTTTGAAATCAAAGAACTACTTTTTGATTGAGTTCCTTATGGCCTAATGGCCAATACTCAGCTGAATCGAATAGTTACACAATATATATATGTATATATTTAGTATGAAATCATGAAGGGGTAAAGACAATGTAATAAACAAGATGTCGACTTTTCTTGACGTACATTTGAATGTTTGCAGGTTGGGAGAGATTCCAGTGACCACAGTTTTCCAAAGGCTTGCTCTGGCCCTTAGAGGGGTTTAGACAGTGTGGAAGACTTGGCCCAGGCACAGCTGGAAGTTAGGGCAGACAACCAAGGGGTTCGGAGGCTAGGTTTCCAAGAGCCAGTAGGGCAGATCAAAAGGAAGGGATCTGTAGAGTTAAACTATGGATCAGGGCAGTTCCTTCTCAGGAAAGGTGGCATTGCACACTTAAATGACAAAATATCTTGATTGTGTTGCCTTTATTCCAAACTGCAACTACACGGAAAAAGGCCACTGACCATCCAGCAGATATTCCAACCTAGACAGATACTTTCAGTCAACAGCTGAAATTAACAAATTAACTACCCTTCAGTGGTCATAATTCCGATTGACCACCCATTGCCAAATAGCAAAAAGAATGTACCTTTCAAAACACTACAGATTGCTTGCAGCATTTTGTCATAAATACAATGCAAGTGTTTCATGTAAAGCTTTCTATTTGTAAAGCCTTATTTATAAAAACAAATCCCATGGCAAAAGATGCCCAGCATGGTATTAAATAATTTTACTGCTTTATGTATGTCATGACTGGCATAATACAGATCTGTCTCTGACTGCCCACTGAGTGCAATGTGATGCTTAGAAGCGAAATGCTGCTGAAGGAACTGTGAACCAGTTGAAAATGCACCAGTTTATTTTAAGAACCAACCGAAATTCCATTCCGTATCAAAGCAAAACAGTTACAGATGAGCAAGGCTGTCCAGGGAAGTAAATTATGTGGAAGTAAAGAATAAATGTATTATAGAATATTTTGGCTATGGACCAAGACGTACATTTCATTATAATTGATCTGTTGAAAGAATCGATCTGTGAGTACAATCTCTCTACATCAAACCAAAGCAAATGTTATAAATCAGTGAAGCTGTATCATTTGAATATCTGTAAGAGAATGAAGCCACTCTAACACTATTTATGCAGGATTTTTTTTTTTGTTTGTTTGCTTGTTGTTTCTCTTTTTAAACTGCAATGTTTGCCTTGGGAAAAAAAAAGGAGTCTTGTAAGACTATTTATTGAAGCAAGTTTAAGCATCTCTTGCAAGTTAAGAAGCTAGGCATTTCACCAGGGTAAGTAGTAAAATCTATCATACTCAGACTGAGTTCCAGCCAGCTGGGTTTCATTCCTTGTCTTTATGGTGTATTCCACACGGGGACTCCTGTTTGTGGTCAAAGCTCCTGTCACTAAATATTTAAATATCGGTTTTATGAGAATTAGTTAATCCCAAAACAATTTAGGATTTCTCCATGTTTTTAATTGTCTGGTGACTCAAAGCTCTGACTTTTACCTGGGAAACAAACTGCCCAGCCTTTTTTCAGAGGTCCAACAGGAAGGAAAAACAGCCACATATCTTACTCTAAAAACCTGTAGTCATGAAATCAGAAGTTTAGAAATGGAAATTACTCAGTAGATATACATACCTATATAACACAACTGCTTTTGCAAAGGATTGGCTTTTGCACATTACAGAATCACGGAATGCTATGGAGTTGGAAGGGACCTCAGAAGATCATCTAGTCCAACTCCCCTGCCAGAGCAGGTTCAGCTAGAGGAGGTTGCACCTGAGCATGTTCAAACAGGTTTTGAATGTCTCCAGAGACAGACTCCTCCACCTCTCTGGACAGCCTGTTTCAGTGCTCTGTCACCTTCAAAGCAAAGAAGTTCCTCCTCATGTTTAGATGGAACTTCCTACGTTCAGGTTTGTGCCAGTTACCTCTTGTCCTGTCACTGGGCACAACTAAAAAAAAAAAAAGCTCCGTCTTTTTGACACCAAGCCTTTAAGTATTTATAAGCATTGATATGTTTAGAGGAGATGAGATTAACCTCTTGAACCCAGTCTATGCTCAGTCATCTTGGCAACTCTAACACAGGGAGCTTTCCTCCTGTCGTCTTTGTTTAGATGACTCGGAAAAGTAATGCCCCTGGGTCTGATCCTTTGAGATGTAAGAGGATGAGAAAAGTACGGCAAGGAAATCCAAATCCAGCCCATGTATTACTCCAGCTTCAAGGCCATTGTAACAGGCACTTTCTCTGAAGAGTAAAACCATCAGAACTCAAGTTTAAAGCAAATCAGAGCTTTTGTATCATCCTCAAGGCAACATAGCAGCAAACAGTATAATTCAGAATCCCATTGTTCGTTATGGGCATAAACTCTAGTAGTAGCAAAACAGAACATAAATGTTGATCTTACACTTTTTGCTTTAAAATGACCCTTAAAAAAAGGAAGCCTTGGTAGATTTTATTAACTCTGTATGAAAAAGCTGCCACACAGGTGATAGTGTTTCACATGGAGTACCTTTGTTTGCTTTCACCTCGAAGATTCAGCATTAGTTGCCTTCCTGTCCTTCCTACTAGTCCTGGTAACCTGGCTCCTTCCAGGAACTGGTGACCCCACATGCTGCCTCTTCTTTTCCTAGCTGAGGAGGAAATTGTTGCCCAGCACACATCCTCAGCTCTTTGATCCCTCTTCAGAAGGGCAGTTTGTCTCCTTGCAGTTCATTCAAAATCACTTTAAAGCAAATTATCTTTGCCTTGCATGATGATACATGATAATTAATGGGAATGGGTAGAGATGGTTAAGAGCTCTTTATAGCTACTGTACCTGGAATATATTGTATAATAAAGCAGTGTTATAAAACTGCAGTAGATATGAGGCTTTTACCCAATGTTCCTGAGTTTTGTGTTATAGCATTACATTTTAAGCTCATTGCACTTAATGCAAGAGATATATCCTATTTTATTAATCAAAAGTCAGCAAAGATGGCCAAAAATCTCAGTCATGAGACATTCAGGATGAACTGAAGGGCACTGGTGTACCTATTTCACCTGAGTTGATAAAATCTTAACATGGGATCTAACATAAGGATCTTTATTTTTGCTGCCTTTAATAATTTGTCTTAAATGTTTGCTTGTCTTCTGTGTCTTATTTCTGAGGTCTATGTTTTGAAATGAGATCAGCTGCTGTTTCATGTAAGTTTAAACCAGTAAAATTATATTTATACATATAATGCAGAATAATTTGGCCTCAAAGGTACTGTAATAAACCCTAATATTTCAAATATAATTAATAGAATACATTGTAGATAGTCATACTTTTTATCACAGGATCTCAAAATCTTGGATAGTATCTTCACTGTGAGATGCTGACATAGAGGAACATGTCAATCCTCATGACTCACCCAATACATCTAACAAATATATATCTAGATTTCTGGCTTTTTTTATCCTACTCTATTTGACACCTGTTGAGCAGGTAATAACTGAGCATTATCTTAGATTGATAAAATAATTTAAATTCCTTTGTTGACTTCTATTATTGAAATGCATTTTTATGCTTCAACTATCTCTAATTAAAATAGTAACTCAATTTAGTCAAACATGAGAGTCTGCTGAACACTGTATAATTCCAAGCATGACATATGTCAAAGTAGGCTTATGTTTAACAGTGCCTATTAATAATCTTGTGCTTTAAAACAAAGCAAACAAGTAAAACATTTAAAGAATGTCATAACTATCCTAAGGCTAAATTTTAAAAATTCAGACAGTTCAGATAGACTTAAAATACATTGTTTAACATATCAAAGTTAGTAAGTCAAGCAGCTAAAGTAATTTTCATTCCATTCTTATATGGATTGACAATAACCACATGTTTAAAGGTATTTGTGTGCACTGCCTTATGGAATGTAAAACTTTTTTATCAAATGCATACTGCATTTTTCCTTTTTATACTTCTTGTGCCATGTTTTATTATTGAGTGCATTTTTTCGTGTGAATTTCCAAGTAAAGACAGAAAAGAAATTGTAAAATTATAATGCATCAAATTCTTCCATGTTGTTAGCTGTGGAATGCTTCTAAGTTCCTAGGGCTCATCTTTTCTCAAAAAAGATTAATTTTACCAGCTTGTGATTTTTTTTTTTATTTTTTTTTTATTTTTTTGTGAACCTCTGTGAGTAAAACTGTCTGTTTCCTTGTTATTTTCTTTGTATGCATTGGGACTTGTGAAAGGCAGTTTTTGGAGGTGTTATGGAAACATAAAGCAGCATGATCTTGTGTTGCCTGTGGCAGCTAGGCAACCAAGGGGCTAATTAGGTGCCCATTACGGTAGGGATGTAAACTGAAGCAGTGGAAGTCTCAGCAAAGGAATCTGAGAGGAATCATGTCTTTCACAGTATATGTTGCCGAGTACATAAATTTTTATATATATATATATCTGTAATGCTGTGACAAGCCTAGAAGGAGTATATATTACCCTAATTGGCCTTGATTCTGTTCCCATAGACATAACTGGCAAAGGTCTCACTGACTCCAGTGTATTGGGACTACAATTATTGGCAGCATGAAGAAAGACTCATGTGTTTGTCACAGGTGAAAAATTAGCATGTTAGGTTTGTTCCTGCCTTTATCTTGTGTTCAGAAGTGAGTTAATCTCATAGACTCTGAAAGGATGGTTATATTTGATTTATTTGTGCTCTACGTTTTACCACCACATAAAATAACTATGTTCTCACACTTGAAATATTCTTACCTTTCTTTGAGTGGTCTATTGTGCATCACCAGTGCTGGCAGCTATCTGCTGTTTCAATGTGATGTGTTTGGATTCCTGCAGCTTTAAAGATTTTTCAATCTAATAAAATCATAACCAATCAATTTTTCAAATGTAAAGAATTAAAACGGCAAACTGTTTGCTAAGAAATATTTTCAAGCTAAGATGCCTGCTGGACTGTGTAATAGACTCTATGTGATTGACCTAATTCTGCACTCTTAACAATTTTGTGTCTTTATTGATGTTTTCTGCAGTGCTCGGGCTATGAAAAATTATGCATCCTTCTCTCCAGTTTAGAGAAAAATAAGTTGTGGCTGCTAGTGATTTCACCCTATCTATTCATTAGAAATAAATGAGCATGGATGTTTGGTCATATTTCATCCTGTACTGGTCTGGTAATATTTGTAAATAGGATAATAACTTTTCTAGTACTTCTCTCCTTCACTTGAGACTTGTTGCTGTCAAACCCAGGAAAGGCAAGTCAGGCTGATGAGCTAGAAAGTGCCATGAAAGGTACTGAAGCAACACAAGAACCTGTCAAATCAAGTGGCTCCTCCTTTCAATCACATGAGGTTCCAGGCCTGAAAAATTAGAGTATTGTGATTTCTGAGAGTTAATTGGAAGCCTCCTTTTTCCTGCTGACTGTTGGCCTTGAGGACCTGCCAGGCTAGAAGGGAAGATGTTTAGTTCATCTTCCTGCTGAGGCTGGTATCAACTGTAACTGTGTAATCCCTGACAGATATTTATCTAGCCTTTTTAAAAAATCTTTTAGTGAGGGTTAAGTCCACAATCTTCCAGGCTGTTTATTTCAGTGTACCTCTATTTGTGTTGCTAAATTTGTTGTATAAGCCAAATTGTCTTTCACCCAATCAAAGCTCATTAGTTTGTTTGCCATAGACATGAACACAATGTTCTTCTTTGTCTTTGGCAGCAGCTTTTTGGCCACATCATTGTTATGACTCCTAAATCTTCTCATCTACAAACCAAACATTTTGTGTCATTCTCAAAATGAGATTCATGTCTTTTAGGGCTCTGCCTCCATTTGCCGCCCTTATCCAAATTTGCCTCATTTGGCCCATGCCGTTCTTTGAAGTGTGCTGCCTCAAACTAGTCATCATATTTCTATTGCATTCTTAAGCAGGATAACTCAATTGGTTGATGATTATATTAGTATCTCTAGTCATACGAGGCTAGTAAGCCATGCTGCTGTCCATAATCCCACTGTGACATTTAGCTGGGATGTACCAACCAGCATAAGAATAGATCCTGAAAAGAAGATCTCAACAGTAACTGGTACCGCTTACCTTAAGACTATCCTTCTTTAACTTGTTTACAAAAGGGTCATAAGAGGCTGAACCTCGTTAAGCTTTCTGACAAATTTTAGAATGGGTGTAATAACAAAAATCTGCTACTTTAAAAGAGACAATTTTTTGTCTCCTGACAAAAAAAAAAAAAAAAAAAAAAAAAAAAGTCCCTAACATCAGTTACAGTTTATTAGAGAAAAAATTCTCAGTTTTTGCTGGGAATGGTGGTAGCAGTGAAATGGTACCTGGGCATGTGTCTGTCTACTTAACACTGTTCTGCCTTCATTGAAGTAGATATGAGCCTTTTAAGAAGGTAGCCAACAAATCAGGAATGGGATTTTCCCCATTCATACGTTGATGTCTTTTGCCCTCCTGATTTAAATTATTATTTTACTTGCTATTTTTCACAATAAATCCACGTATTTTTAACAGAAATCATGTTGTTTCCAGTTAGCAAATAATTTCTGGAATCAAAATTGCATATTAAAGCAAATCCTCAAATGCAAACATTGAAATCTCTGTGGTTGCATATAAACAAATTAAAAAGAATCAAAGCTGTGGCTGAGGAAAAATAAAGGTATTAAAGTAGATTAAGTTCCTAAATTATTACAATTTTTTTATGGCATGTTGCAGTCTTGGTCATGGATCCAAATCCTTTTCAACAGTATCTTAGTCCATGAACATAATACTTGCCTAAAAATATGGTACTTACCTTGAAGTACTACAAAAAAAGTTACTTAGATCATAGCTAGATGCTTGCTAATAGACAATAACAGGTAAATTTATACAGACAGATGAGAAAGTAAAAGGAAACAATAATTTGCTAGAAATAAGTTGTGATCAGTTCAGTATTCTATTCTGGGTGGGGAAAATAATGAAAAAGTAATCATATTTTTAAAAAGTTCCTGGGTGATTCTGTGTTTTTACATATGGGAGGAGGAATAGGGATACTTCTGAATTTATGATTTCCAGTAAAAGTGAGGCAAAGCACTAATTATTCAAAATAGTTTCAGGTCTTTTAGTTGAAATGGTTTACTGTTCACTGTATTAACGGCAGATTAAATATAACAGTTTTAATGATAAAATGTAAACCTTTAAACCTCACTAAGCTTTGACTTTGCTTCTCACAAGCAATATATATTGTGGGATAGTCAATTAGAATCTACAGGAAGCCTTTGAATATGACACTTTTGTGTTTGGATCAAAGTGAGGAATACCTGAGAGGTTAGGGGTGAATTCAAATCAAAGGTTCACGATGAAGAAGAAAACGAATGTTAGCCAAAACGGATAAAGCAATTCTTTCTAAAAAGCTTTTTGCTATTGTTAGTAGATATGAGAATATTTTATAAAGGTTGATGTATTGTCAAATGACACTTGTATATTGCTTTGAAGCTAAGTTTTCAGAATATTGCAGCTGAAACTGGGCAAAAACTTCTATAACCTAGCAAAAAGACAAAGTAATTTTAGTTGGATACAATATTCACTGAAGTTCAGCTTCAATTAACTGTTTGAATCTCCTGGAGTTTCAGGTGATCAATTCTATTTGAAATAAGGCAAGCATGATACATTGTAGAGTGGCATTTCAGCCTGCAATGGGACTTCTTCCTTACAGCATGCCTCAGACCATCTTGTTTGACACAATTTACTATTTTTTTCTTCATTTTTAATAATGCCAGCACTTGTTTCCTCCATCCCCTGAGAATTTCCTAGAGGTTTATTTTCACATTTTTTGTTTTGTGGGGTAGAGGACACAGCATTTCCTTTTTCCACTCCAGCATGCAGAATAAGTGAATTGAGGCTGGAAAGCAATTGTCTTTTCCCTTGACTTGGCAGAAGTAGAAGCAAGAAATATTTTTCTGACATGGCTGCTATCACTTCCCAGTGGCCTATAACTCAGCCTGGAGTTAAAATCTGCAAATCTGCGATCTGCGCTGACAGTAGCCTTGTTATTGTGTGGGTTGACTGAGGTAATAAACAAAATGTAATGCAGGAGAAAAAGAACAGGTGATCATAAAAATGAATCATACATAGAGAAGAAAGGGCAAATATTTGCACAAATGTTGTTCAGTTGCTTTTGAATGTTTGGCTGTTAGCAGCAACAAAAGCTTCCCTGTTTTTTTTCTCTCTCAAGGTTTATATGGCTTCCTATAAAGATCCAAACTTGAAAAAGATTATATAGATTATGTACATAGGAAAAATTATGGTCCGAGACTTTGCATGCAGGAGTGTAAGCATGAGCATAGCCCTACAGAGGAGGTGCAATTAGGAGGTGCACGTGTCCTGCCAGGCAGCTGTCAGTCAGCTATTTCTTTTTTCACTTCAGCTGTCAGTGGGTTGGAAGGAAATAGAAAAGACATAGCTTTTTAGTGTAGGGAAAAATCAAGTCTGTCTCTCTCACTTGCTAGCCTCCACAGGGAGAGAAAAGATTTTTTTTCCTTAAATGGACAACATACCTAAGGAATCATACTATCTTTAATGAAGTCTTAAGCAATTGAAATTATAGGATTAATTTTATTACATTAGCAGACATGAAAGAAGGTCTAACAGTTGGAAATGAAATGCTGCTAACAACATGATAATGAACTATTTTTATCTTTGTTCTGCCTAGAAGTCCCATGCGATTAGAGTCCAATAAGCTCCCATTTAATAAGACATGATGAAAAGTTTAAAAATGAAAGCTATTCCTTTGAGAACAAGACATATATTGTGTACAACCTGTAGAGAATAACATTAAAATGTGGAAGTAACCGTGAAAATCAACAAGTGAGGGAAGAAGTTCAGGAGGCTGAAATAGAGCTTTTTACATATACTGGTTAAGCATTTTTTTCTCATTAATATCTTTTAAGAAACACTTTTAAACCTGCCAGGATGGATGTGTTTCTGGAACGATGCTCAGGCCGAATGGGAATGATTGGAAATCTGTCTTTGGTTTGGGATCTGAAATGAGTGAAGGAGCGTGTGTACTACCAATTTTCTTTCTTTTCCTAACCTTGGAGCAGTGGATTTTCTGATGAGCCATGGTGCAACACAGTTAGTGTTTTATGGAACCTTTCTTTATAAATTATATTGATTACCCTTTTCTGGATTGGTCTATTTATGGAAGATTTCCTTATCAGTATGAAAAGTATCCATAGAATTGAAAGTGTTGCATTGTAAGCAGAATGATATTTTTCTGACATCTTTTTCAGATATTTTTTCTCTTTATTCAAAACCAGAAAAAGGTCTTTCATGACAAAAAAAAACCCCTCCCTAAATACTTTTGCTCTCTTTCATTATTCAGCAGAACTACTGTATTTGTTCAAATTCTCCCAGACATGACAAGCAAGCGGCAGTTTCTCATAGGTGGCAGCCTCTGAAAGGCTGGGCTGGAATGTCCATGCCCAGTCCAGGTTGTCATGGGTGCTGCTGGGTGGCCTCCTTCGGGGGTGACCGGGGCTGTCATGAGAAGGACATGGCCAGTTCCAGCTGGTTCCAATCGACCCACTGCAGGGCATGGTTGAGCCCCACAGCCATGATGGTGGCACCTCAGGGAAAGCCCACATCAGAAAGGGTAAAACGCTGCCCGGCAGCCAGGGCTGAGGGGAGAAGTGTGAGAAGCAGCCTTGCAAGCCCCGAGGGGAAAGAGGGGGAGAGGTGCTCCAGGTGTCCCAGTAGGATTCCCTACAGTCCACGGAGAGACGATGGTGGAGCAGGTGGACGTGCCCTGAAGGAACTGCAGGCATGAAGGACCCTTGTTGTAGCAGGTTTACCCTGAAGGACTGCAGCCCATGGGGAAAACTCACACTGGAGCAGAGGAAGAGTGTGAGGAGGAAGAAGCAGCAAAGCGGAACTGTCACAGACCAACTCCAACGCCCCAGTCCCCAAATACCCCCGTGCCTCTTGGTGTGGGGAGGCAAAGTTGTTGGGGAGAATGAGTGAAGCTGAGCCTTGGAAGAAGACTGGGGTGGGTAACGTGCTTTAGTTTTTGTTTCTCACCATCCAACTCTGTTTTTAAGTGGCAATACATTAAATTAATTTTCCCTGGCTTGCATCTGTTTTGCCCATGATGGTGACTGATAAGACATCTCTGGGTCCTTACCTCTTCTCATGAGTTTTTTAATCTTATTTTATTCCTCTGTCCTGCTGAGGAAGGGGAGAAAGAAAGCAGTTGCGTGGGCATCTGGCAGCTGGTGGAGGTCAACCCACCATGAATGGCAGGTCAGAAACTTCCTGTGATAAACCATCCCTTGTATCCTAGATTACTCAACAAGCATGGTCACCTGCATCCACAGATCTCATTAGATTTTAAGGCTTCTATACAGAAATTTCTGCAGAGTGATCCATTTGTAAGAGGCACTGATATGGCAGAAGACAGTCAGTTTTTTCCTATTGACTTTTAAGATTATGACGTACATTTCCACTTTGTATAATGACCATATTTTTAAAAGCCATTAAAATGATCCTTTATTTATTTTTACAGGGTATTTTTGATTTGGGGGATTCTCTTTCCTGTGGGAGCGTGCCTTAGCAACTGTTTTGTTAAACACACCAGGGAAACTGAAACCTCTTCATACTCATTTATGGCGTAAGAGACTTTTTTCAGTAGTAGTACTGGGAGACAGAGAAGCTTTTTATTCAGCACTTTCAAACTGCTACCTCTGGAAACTTTTGTAACCTTTTTTTTTCTTTTTCTGTCATGGGAAGGTTGATGAGGAATTACCTAAACTAAAAATGTGAGAAGCTGATTTAAAGAATGTCTTTGAATATGGGTAGGGAAGTTTGTATATATGATATTTGTCAAGTAGATCTTAAAGCAATTACAGATTTGGAACGGGAAAACATGGCAAGTCAGAAACAGGTTTGGCATTTGACTGTTATGTTGCTATCCTTTTGATTAGGCTTGTAAAGGAAATTGAGCTACTGAGCTTGTTTGTGTATTCTAAACATGAAAGAAGAAGACGGTGGTGGCACCTGGCCACACTCCGCTTTGCAGTTTTCCTTTCTACATCCTGTCTCATTGCTCTGGCAATACTCACCATTTACCATGTTGAATAATGTCAATCTCCAGTAGCACTATGCTAAAGTTTAATTGACTCCAAACCTCATCATTATTTTGAGAAAAATTATATAGTGTTTCTTTGGAACACACAAAATTCTTCACCCTAGGGAGCTGCATTCTGTATATGACATATGGTAGTAATGAGAGTGCTGCTGGTGTAAAGATTCAGAGATCTTTCAGTCCTGATTCACATGTTTTATGGCATTGTCATATTCCCTTATGTCAACCAATGTTCTCCCCATGGCTACAAGCAGGAGTCCAACAATTCAGGGATTCCCTTTGTATTTTGCATTCAATATACTTCTAATACATAAATTTTTTCTTGAACTGAGGAAAAAACCAAAGAGTTTATGCCTATTTTTTCCTCCTGTATATTATCTTAGCAGTTATGTACATTTAGCTGTAGATATCTTACATCATTAAACTTCCACTGTCCTTCTAAGTGTGTGATCCAAGCATCTTCATAGGAGAAGAATAAAATTAAGTTTTTTAGAAGTCATTGCAAAACAACTTTTTAACAGTCTATATATCCCAGTTGAAGATACTGGAAATACCACTGTAAAATTGACTCCTTTGTTAAATAGATACAGCTATGTAGCTCAGACTTCAAAGTTACAAGAGAGATCAAGTACATTACATTAAAACTTCACCGCTTTCTTACAAAACTCTTGTAGTAGATGTGAGCTGTAGGATGAGCATGGAACTATGTAACAAAGTACAGAATGAATCTGCTTGTGTGAGCAAGAAGTTACATTCTGCAGAAGTGGAGGTACTTGGTGGTATCTGTCTATTTCATTCCTACAGAACTGGAGAAGGCAGGAACAAAGTGAAGCACTTGATTGGGATGCATAGCCACATCTACTTCAAAAAGTGAGCAGCTCCAGTGTTGAAAAAAATATTAGTCATAAATTACCATGTTATATGTTCCGGTGTGCTTGAGAACCCACTCCCTGGGTAAGTGAAATCTTAATAAAAAGCAGGGTTGGAGAGAATTATTTTGAAATTTAACACTCCTATATTATTTCAAGAGAGATCACTGGTTTGAAGATACACCTTGAACCCCAGAACAGCCTGACTGAAACCTGATTGACATAAATTTTCAGTAGTAGTCAAGGAGTTTACTTCCAAAGTGCAGATTTGAAGAAAAAACCTCAGTCTTGCTCAGTTGTGGAATGTGCTAATTGAGTCCTTGTAGTGACTGTAACACTATGAGTGGATTGATTTGGCTGAACGTCATCTTCCCATGGAGCATGAGATATACAAATTATTATTATGATGGCAGATTGGAACTACTAGCAGATCCTGCTATCTCTATTATCCTCATTTTGGGTTGGTAGCACTTCTCTAACAACGCCTTACTGCTAACTGGAACAAAATTTTTTCAGATACATTCCACAAATTCTTGCTATAGTGTATGTGATCAGAAGGGTGTTTTACTGCATGAGTTGTAGCAGGGAGAAAAGAATTGCGCAAAAAAAGCATGCTTGGGTTTTTAGGGGGAGAGAAACAAATAGAAATTACATGAAGTGGTGGTTCCCAGAAGAAGTGTAGTGGACAACTCTAGTAGTATTTCTAGTAAATTGAGCATAGGAAGGGGGATGGAGAAGAGTTGGACTGAAGCTGAGTCTGGGGAAGGGGGCAGCTGTTTCCCTAAGGGAAGGTTTTAATTGTCTTCTGTTTTTCTCAATACCCAAATTGTAATTAAGTTTGTATTAATTGGCAATGAAATAATTGAATAAAATTGCCTGAGTTGAAACTCTTTTGCCAATGACAACATGACAAGTACTGAGCTCAAATTAGGAGTTGTGAACAACTTTCTAATGTCAAGGGTGTTTGAGTAATACAATAGCTGTCCTAGATTCTATAGTTGCAGGTTTGGATGTTATCTTAATATAAATGCTAAGTAGGGATCACCCAATTTACAGGATTGATTTTTTGATCTCATTACCTATGCTTAGGGATCAGTCCCTTCCTCCATTTCCCTGCTATGCCTTGCAGCTTTCATTCCCCTAATATATAATTCTTAGAAGCCGCCTACTTTCAGTCTCCTGACTCCTTTTACATTCCCTTAAACATTTTGCTCCTAGGGTCATTTTGGTACCTGGTCTTGATTATACACAGGCACATTTTATTCATCATTAGCAGACCTGCAGTATTCCTATTCTCTTTTTTCCTGTGCCCTTCTGGTTTGTCTTCCTTCATCTCAGCTGCAGCCACAGAGTTCAGTGTTTGCTTACTTTTATCGACAATTACATAGATAACTCCGAAGTGAGCCTTAGCTAATGAAATACTGGGTGACTCAGTAATATCAATGATTAGATTGCTAGCCTGAGAATTAGGTTTGGGAGTACACTAAATGATTGGGTAAAGCCTCTAGAATATTGTGTATTCCTGGCATATGGTAACTAATGCCATCCAATTAGAATTCAGAATTCTGCACACTTAGGACCTAATGGAGCAAATAATTATGCTGGAGGTGTGTGCAAATTCATTTGCATTTACAAATGCTAAACTCACATTAAAGACTACAGCTTTTCAAAGATCACAGAAATATTGTCTATCAAGATGGCAAACCAAATATTTTAAAGATTTCCTATGGGCGTATTTCAAACTAAGCTTTCATTTTTAGGAAGGATTGCATAGCTGTAATTCTTCTTTGTGTCTCAAATTTCCCAGTGGTAACACAAAATATTTACAGTTTCTTTCTTGCAGCTTCAAACTTTTCAATCCGAATAACAAAATATTAATTTTTAAAATCCAGTTACGATGAGTCTGCCAGATACTGCAGCAACCAGAATCCTTACTGAAAATATGCAGAACTATAGTTCAAGCTTTCTATCCACAACTCAAATATTATGAGTGATTCTACAAGAAGGGAGAAAATAATACTGGGTCCTCTTTGTCCCTGGCTATTGCCTATTTGAGATTGTTTATGGTTTTGGGAACCAACCACTTTTTGTTTGTGGAGAGGGTGGTGGGAATAATACTTTATAACAACTGAGTCTCAGAATATATTTAGAACTGCAGTCTCAAATAAGAACTACCTGGATTCTCCAGTCAAAAAGTCACTCTCTAGTGCATGAAGCCTCTACCAACACCTAGATTTAGATGGGAGGGGTGATAGTTTGTGGACATTTTTTTCTGACCAGAGATGCTTGTGCTACCACATCCACTTCTGAAATGTAGCCACCTAATCCATTCTGTGACATTTAACTCTCCTACTGTACTTTTGGCTCCTGGTTGTTGCTGATTTATGTCATCTGCCATGTAGCATCACTCCACAACAAATGCACAGTGTCTGGGCACAGAACAGAATGCAGAGCAGGTCTGTAGGGCAGACCCCAGCTTTTCCAGGTCAGTGTTCTGGATCACAAAAACACATTGGGCTCAGACCAAAATGTCTTACCTATGTGTTAACCAAGGTCATGGATAAATTTTCACATTATTTTTACACCATTTCATAAGGTTTAGCAATAGGTCGCTACTATAAGTATGCGCAGCCATAACAAAAAGCAGCTATATATCTCCTCCACTCTGATGTAGAGTGTTTTCACCCTCTGTGTGACTTCCTAAAAGCACTCCAAAATTTTTGCTTTGCTATGGGTGGATGAATGCTATGGGTAATGGGGTTGTAGCCTGAACTTATCAGTAATTGGCTCTGGTGCTGAATATAAAACACACTGAGATGGAAAGCAGTGTATTTTAATGCATTATAAATATCTCATATTTTATATAACACCTACAAGTGGAAATATTACATTTAAGTTCTGTAATTCAAACAGCATTTGTGTGAGACTACCCGAAGCTCCTTATTCTCATAACTAGAGTTTTATTTCATCATATTTGTGATCTTTGATTCTCTCAGTGCCAAGACAAACAGTTAAAGAAAATGAATGAATTTTAAAATATATATATTTATAATGCTATCTGCCTTTTTCATTGTGAATTATATGCTGTTAATACTGAAGAAGCAGCCACGAGTCAACTAAAAATAAACCCAACTTTCATTCCATGCACTCATAACTGTATTGTTTATTTTGCATGCACATTTAAGATTTTGTGTAAGGGTTAGTACATCCTAACTGAAAGTAGACCTCTGGACACAGTAATTGCAAACTTTCACTACATTTTTGAGAAGGCGAAAATGTCCTTTGCAGCTGTATATAAGCAAAAAAATCTGCCAGGATGGAAATATCAACATTTTTAGAGTTCTATTTTTTCTGTCACTGGAATGCACCAAGTAAGTCTAAGAACAACTCAGAAGGGATGATTTTTATAGCAAGTCATAATAAAGAAACCCCCAACCGCTGCATTTTTTTGTATTTGCACCATTTGCTTTCTATGCTTGTACTACAATAGTTTCTTTAGTTTCATTTTAGGTAGGTTTGCCCACTATGATTTGATAAATATATGTGGTAGAGAAATCAGGAGATCTTACGCTTTGACAGTAACAGAATCCAAATTCTTTCATTTTTTTAATAGCACATCTTTCCATTAAGTGAAAAACTTCATAGAATCTGCGGCATGTTAGAATAAAGGTCAAATAATCTAGCATCAGCACATCATTCTGCAACTATATAATAAAAATCCTACCCATCTTAATGCACATATGTAAAAAGCCAGAAGTATGACATTTCTGTAAAATTGTAACCTTAAAGTTTTATAGTTTCGTATCTATCTTCAGCTTAACTTTACCGAGCACCGAATATACATTCCTTTGCACTATTTCAGGTTATTTTCATCATAGTAAGTATCTAAATCATATCAGATTTTATTAGAGGTGAAGACTCTGAAAGTAGAGGATTCGTAATTAGTAATGTTTTACCTAACATTTGATTGCCTTTATTTCACTTCACTATATCTTAACTTCTCTGCCACTTTGCAAAAGTACTTAAATCTGTGCTTTATATCATACACAATTGTTTTGTTGTCAGAAATTGGATCAACTCCAGGGCTTAAAGGTGGTCTGTACAGCAAGTTTACCTCCAGCCGTTGGAGTTGTTTATGACCTTCAGACTGTATAATGGCTCTATCAGAACCAAAGTTTACTTCTCTAAATCAATAGCAGCTAGTGGGAAATAACTGACTTGTATGTGGGGGTACGCGTGTGTACAAGTAAACTGCTTCATTTCCATTTTTGAGCTAAAGCTGGGTAGAGTTTGGGTGAAATACTCTCTCTTATCAGATACAATGTAACTCGGCCCTTAAAAACTCTTAAAATTAGTCAGGTATTGAGATGTGAGATGTGGAAACTCTTATTTTCTTCACTATTTCATCACTTTCTTGTCTCTATCCATGAAGCTGTAATTTGCCAAAAACATTTGCAGTGTGAGAAATTAAACACAACATTATTAAGAATGAAGGTCAGATTTTCAGCTGATGTAAATCAGAAGAGCTCCATTAAATCAAGGAAAAAGTAATAGCTTTTAAAGACAAAATGTCACGTTCTTGAAATTGCTAGATATCCATTTTGTACTCTGCACTATATACTGTCTGCATGACTCAACCTGTTTCTCTGTGCTCTTCTTTAATTTTACTTTCTTGATAACCATAAGGTAAAGGGTCAATCCTTGATCAAGAAAAATCTATTATTTCAATGGATTATTTTATTTATACTTTGACTTCTCTGAGTCCATCATTAATATGAGGGCACACTTAGAAAAGTTGCCATGCTTCTGTAGAACAATTACTTGCTGTTCTTCTGATCTTTGTGGTTTCCGCCCTGCTGGAATTGAGGTGTTACAGCTCCTGCTCGTGTTGTGTTTTGGTAACCACCTTTCTCAGCTTTCAATTCTGAAACCCTTAAAAATATTAGCTCTCCAATTCATGTACTAGTTTGGTTGAAATAGGCTGTTACTATGGCAACAGGATGAGTATAGTAACCATATTTTTTCATCTTTACACACTTTGTATTCTTATCAGCTCTGTATCATGCATCTTTTGGGGGTTTTTGGTGGTGAAGCTTAGCAATAGTTGATTCACCCTGCATTTTTATGAGATTCCTAACACCATCAAGTACAGCTACTTTTTCCAATAAGTTACTCTGGAGTAATATAAATTTCAAATAATTATTTGGTAATGTTCAGCCTAATGATCCGGAATATGTGAATTTGATGATGGTTTAGATTTACAGAGGGTGTCTGAAGGCACAGGCATGTAGGCAATATCACCCACTGGTGCTAAGAGAACTCCTTGGCTAAACCTTGAAAGTAAAGCAAATCTTGTCTGTGTTTTTCTCAGTTCACATCTTGACATTAATGGAATTATGCTAGAATTTTGTGTTCTTTAATACATGCTAAATGGTTTTGAAGCATTTTAAAACACTTAGAAAATGGCAGAGATAACACTGAAGATCTTTAAAGGAGAAATAACAGTTTATCTACATACATAGTTGGAGCATAATTAAGTTCTGATGAACTTCGCTATTGTTAATCCAAAACCTTAAAAGGGGAGAAAGAAGGAAAAAAAACCCCAAAGCACCCCAAATGTCAGTCATGCTCATACATACATACATATGGAAATATTATATATATAAAAATATTCAAATAATCTGCCTTTCTGTTTTTTTTTAAAGCATCTTAGATGTAATTATAATGACTCCCATACTTTTTATCCTTATGCTGGCAATAAACATTATAATCCAATAAAACTTTTGTTTTGGTTTTTTGTTTTCCCAATTACAGCAGCAGGAACTTTGAGAAAATATTCATCTGAAGAAAAATTCGGAGTGATTTCTTTTTTTTTTTTTTTAAATTTATTATTGGCATTTAGTTGTTCTTTGTGAAAGATTAACACTGTTGAGGACTCCATAGAGGACATGCAGCCTGATGTATCTCTTTCTCTCGCACTTTTCTAAATTAGTAATGAGTCCATGATGAATAAAGTATATAGTGGTTAGTGGAAAAGGAACTTGTCTTCAGCATACAATGCTGAACAGATTTCAACTGCAGATCTTAAATCAGTGCTCCAGAATGCAGAAGAAATTAGTTTAAAAAGAAAAAAAAAGTTAAATCCATTTCCAATTTAGCCTAGATTGCAGTGAAAAGAAATTGTGATGCACTATCTAACTATTAAAACTTACTAGCAAAAGTGTAGCAAAAAATAGCATCTGGAACACAAGCTATTACAGAATTCAAAAGAGTTTCATCAGCTTTTTTTTCTCAGTGAGAATTTAACAAAAACAGTTGTTTTTCTGAAATAATTTTGAATTTCAGTACATATTCCTTATAGACACAGCATAATGAAGAAGAATTTCTTACATTCATAGTTAGTCTCAAGGTTTTTAGCCAAAAGGATGGGTTTAGCAATAAACAATGTCTGTCTGATCATTTTCCATGGCCACATGATATATTAAAGCTTTTTAGTGTCTTCTGTTTGATATGTAACATAGAAGTCTGACTGAAGCTAAGAAGCAAACCCTGATGATGCAATTCAGTGGGGACACTTGGTCTGTTTCCGTGAGAAATATAAAAAAGATAATCCTAGAAGAGTAATAAATCTAGTATACTCAAATGACTGGTCTGGTTAAGAAGGTAGGTAGTCATTTTCTTGTGAGAAAGAAAATAAAAATAATGACTTTCTCATTTTTTACCTGACTCTTCCTTCTTTGGTATGTTTTTGAGAATCCCACTTGCATTAACAAACACGTTCCATATACCTCTTTCAGCAACGGGAAATTTAAAACAAAGAGAAACAGAGCAAGACCTACACCACTGAGTGTCTCACTGCTGAAATTTTGTATGCACGAGTTACCAAGAGGAATCTGAAACCCTCTGTTAGATGTATGGGGGTTTTGGGGGAATATTTGTTTGTCTAAAGTCTTCATTGCATCCAGCACTGCCTGAAATTGGAGAGGAAGTTCTTGAGGGAGTCATAGATGTGGAGAATGAGTAGACTATTTTGAGTCATATGTTAGTGAACAGATCATTGAGACACAGTGTGTCAATATGCTTGGTTTCTTTCACCACGTACAAAGCTAACTAAGAAAAACTTGTAGTGCTGTGAGTTTACAGGATACTGCTGGGGAGAGCCCTAAAACTGTATGATGCAGCTTAGTAGATCATGGCAAACACATTTATGAATCTGAAAATTTATTTTCAAACTGCATATAGATGTTCTTAGATGATTTTGAACTTCTCAAAGCTGCAATTTCTCTTTATTTTCGCACTTTTGTTCTAATAGGCTAAGAAATTACAAAATGCTCTGTACTGATCTGACCTTTCCTCACAAAGTTTTGACTGATAAGGAGAGGAAGGTTCCAAATTGTAAATACATGCAGCAGGAAATATGCTAGAATGCATGTCATTCTCTTTGTCTTTTTGTCTATAAATCCACGCTATTCGTAAGGTGAAATATACTCCATCCAATAATCAGGCTGTCTGGGAAATTAAATCCCTTAGTCCTGCCCTGCTCCTGAGAAGACGGCGGTGGCCTTTCTGTGGATTTGAATGGTAGCTCCACCGCTCTTCAACTGTTTTTTTGTGTGCAGCTGGTGACAGAACTGCAGTAAAATAGCCAGGCTTGTCCTTCAGCCACCTCAGCCTATTCCAATGAGTTGTATTTGATGATCTAGGAAGAAAAATGTGGAGGCTGATCAGTGCAGGACTCTACTGGACAGACACAGTCGCAGTACGAAGCAGATGATACATAATTCCGTGCTGCCCCTTGCCACTGGTGAACTTTATTTTATTTTCTAATTGATGAGAATCAGTTGTTGGCTGCTCAGCAGTCACTGTGGTTGTTCATGGCATTCTACCTATTTTTTTTACTCCTGTTTGGTCAGTTTGAGGGGGAATAGCAGGAGAAAAGTAGTGTTTTTCACTTAAAGAACTGAAATCTCTTCGAAGATGGAATGATGTTATGAATCACAGAATCATAAAAATAGTTTGGGTTGCACTGGACCTTTAAAAGTCTTCTAATCCAACCCTCCATGACGAATCCAAACACGATAGGAAGGCACTTAAGTGCTTGGAATGATATATTTTTTTGGTACAGTGTTTCCTTTGGCGTACTTTGTTATTGTCACTGGATGCTACTGGAAATAGTCTGGCTCCATTGTCTTCATACTTTGATGAGATTTGTCCTGAGCCTTCTCCAGGATAAACACTCTGAGGTCTCTCAGCCTTTCCTCCTGCAGGAGATGTTTCATTCATTATCAGTCCAGCTCTTGGCTGGACTCTCCCAGTATTACCATGTCTCTCTTGCACTGGGGAGCCCAGAACTGGACACAGTACTACAACTGTGGCCTCATCAATATGGAGAAGGGAAAGATCACCTCCCTCCATCAGCTGTCAACACTCCTCCTAATGCAGCTCAATATACCACTGGCCACTTTTGCCAAAAGAGCATGGTACTGCCTCATGTCCAACTCAGCTGTCCACCAGGCCCCATGGGACCTGAAGAGGTCCTTTTTGTGGCAGTTGGACTATTCTCAGGTCTGCAGGACCTGCAGCTTGGCTGCTGCTCAAAAAACTTAGATACTTCTGCCCTGGTGCTTGGAAATGGGAGGCTGGGAGAACATCAGGGAATTATCTTCTCTTGCAGAACTTATGTTAAGTGAAATTATCGTGTACTCCAAGAAATTCTCCCCTTTGGATTTCCTGTGTTCTTGAGACAGTTTTGGAAAGTACTCCATACAGTTCTTTGGTTTTGAAACACATCATCCCTGAAAAGCATCTGGATGTTTTCTGGATGAAACAGAGGGCAACACACAGGGGCTGCAGCACTGTGCTGATTGAGGATGTAGGGTGCAGCCGCAGGACTGTCCAAGTACTGCCCTGCCCTCAGTGTGGTTCACTTCTGAGAAATGTTGGGTGTGGGAGCCTGGTGGGAAGTGACATTGGGGGACCCAGAGCTGCAATATGCCTCTGTACTTGGTTGTTGCCCACAGGGCCCCTTCTGCTGCTAAGAGGTCATAGTTGGTGTGCCACCTGCACAGGCTGTAATGCCTCTGCAGGGATTTGCTCTGGACCTTGGCCTTGTTCCTCTTGCGGTGAGTGGATGGGTTGATCACATACTCCTCTTAATTGTCATCTGCTCTCTCTATGTGCAGCATCTGCTCCGAAGGTTGCCTACAGAGTGGGCAGGCACATCCCTTTCTGGCCCACTGCTGGAAGCAGGCAAAGCAGAGGCAGTGAAGGCAGAAGATCATGAAAGCTACGTTTTCAATGTTGCCCAGGCAGATGGAGTGCTGACAGTCTGTTGCTGCCTTGGAAGCCTGAGTCTAGAGCAGTTAGCTTGTGTTTTTTGTTGCAGCAAAGCCAGTCTCCTCCAGGGCTTCCTAAGCATCCCATGCCATCTTCTGCCAAGAGAGATGTACTAAGTGCCTGACCTTTTCTAGTGCTGGAAGGGGAAAAGCAAAAAAAAAACAACAAAAAAACCCCCAACAAAACAAAAACCCAAGAAAACCATGGAAGAGGGGAGGTAAGGGACTCCTGAAGGCTTTCCTTGCAGTCTGGAAAGCAGCAGCAGCAGCTCTGTGGACCAGCCAGCTCCTAAGGAAAGCACTCCTAAGGATGCAGGGATGCCCGGCATCCCTGCCTTCCCTCTCAGCTCTTGCAGGGAAATGGTTCCTGCCGGACATAGAGATGCTGGTAAAACCTCCTACTCATGTGCTGGGGAAGGCAGGCTTAGGCAAAGGACCCTGGCAGGGAGAGCACATGGCTCTGGGTGGTAGAGGTTCCATGTGGGACTTGACAGAAGCTGGCACAGGGCAGAGAGTTGGGCTGGGATGTGTATCTGTCTGTGTCCTTTGGAGGCTGGCTCTGGAACAGAACAGGAAAGCCTAATTTCCTCTGCTCCTCCCTAGTGATCAAGTTGGGCTGGGCAAGACACTCAGGGTGGGCTACAATGACCTCTTTTGATGTCCTGGGGGAAGAGCTAGTGTGCCCAAGCCCCCCGATCCCTCACACTCTTCCCCATACATGACCTGGATTAGAACAGAGCATCTGAAGGAGAGGGTCAGGGAAGGTGAAGGAACTCACTGGGGGTCTTCAGTGCTGCCAGCATTCCCAGCACCCTCAGCACCCTGTAGCCAGGCAGAAGGGAGAGGAAAGTGCTGCCTTTGCTCAGTGCCCAGAGTTGCTGCTCTCGACCTCACCAAAGACCTTTTCCTCTTTCTGATTATGTCCTTCAGCAGTCTGTACTGCCTGACTGTGACTGCGGATACCTGTTTTCCCAAGTTACTGAAACAGTGGCCTAAGGTAACTGGTAATGAAAGTTTTAAAGGATGGCTTCACAGGTCTCTTAGAGAAGCCTGGGATGCGGTCAGTGTGCACCTTTTTGAGACTTTAATCCTTTGAGAATGCCTTAATTTCGCTTCCTAAAATAATTTAATTCAGACAGTCTTGTAACTTAAGGTGAAAATGATAGAATCTCTGGTCGAGATCACATTACAATCTGCCAAGCAAGAATATCTGGAACTTCTCTGTAGTTCCTTTTGGTGGTTGTTTTTTCCTTTGTTTTAATGTAAAGTTGCATCAACATCTTGAAAAATTTCATATATGTGGCTCCAAATCGTTTTTTTTAGAGCTTAAGAGCATTATTTGTTTTCAATGGAATCCATTCAAGCCTCGATGAAACCTTCCTGTGGTTTACAATAAAGGTACTTTCATTGCAGTGCAGTTAGAGCAGAATTGCTCTGCAAGTTTCTTTTCAATACATAACTAGGACTAATTAACATTACTGGGTAATTCACTACATAACTGTATTATTCATTGTCTTTGCTCATTGTAATACTCTTAGTGAGTGCATTAGTGTTACAAATTAACTCTGTTGTAATTACACCATAATTAGGATCACAGTAATACAACTGGGGAATTAGTGGTAACTGGTGGTAACAAAAACTGTTACTACTCTGCAATTGTGCTTGTAATTTCCAAATAACTGTGCTGTAGCTATGTAATTTGAAGGTATGCCAAAAAAAAGGGAATCTTTCCACCTCTATCTGAAAGAGACTTTGTACACACATACACATATCTAATAAATATAAACTATATTCATTTTCAAATTTTTTATGTGACAGAAATAAGGCTCAATTTTTTCCTCACTGTAAATACATCTGTATTATATCCCTGCCCCCTTGTATGTCTGCTGTTTTCATGTAAAAAATAATTTCTGTTATCATTGGAAATGTTGGAATACCGTAACTATTCTTGTATTATCTGGTACCGTAACAGTTGTTGTGCTTCTTTGTAGAAAGCCATTTTCAGATACTTGATCTGTTTGATCTTTGGCCTGAGATATTTTTGTGGCACTTCCAACCCAGATTAGTTTGTTTCCTCTGCAGATACTGTATAAGTGCTGGTGCTGTAAATGGTGAGATATGCCAAAATGAGCATTTGGCTAAACTAGCCTCAGAACTGCAAGCCAGTTATATGATTCCATATGCGATGCCATATCCTAGCCAATTAGACTTGCTAACAGCTATCATTCAGTATCCCCTTCGTCATGGCTATACTTTTTCTAGGACATTTGTTAAAATATTCTGTATGTGACAGATGCACTAGACATTTCCAATGCACTACTTTGCCTGGAGCCGATCTGGTGAATCCATGTATCTGTCTAGATGAGCTCAAAACTCCAGCCACAGGCTGACTGGATTCATAGTAACAGAACAGTAGAATTAACTATGACTCCATGAGGCTCAGTTGCTGGCTGTAAATTCAAGGATGTTAGTTCTATTCCTGACTTTGCTGATGTTCCTGAGTAGATTCTTGATTTACCACCTTTTCTAAAGCATTTTGAAGCCCATTAGTTGATGGTGCTCATCAGTACTTGGATTTTATTTCAGAAATCCTGGGAGGTGAACACAACTTAGAGCTCTCCAGGCCACCTTCTGACTCTTTCCCAGATGTGTCTTCAGCACCACAATAACATGGATGAACATAAGCCTGGTTTGGTCTCTGGGGCAGAAAAAACTACATGGAGATGAAGGAAGAATCAAGTCAAGCTCCCTTACAGATTAAGTCCCACGACTTTTGTATACCAGGCAGCTCATTGTTTCACTGGGGATGAGAGTATGGTGTTATGAACTGATTGCAAGTCGTCTTCTGCTTCCTCTGATGTGACTCTGACATAAATTTGTCCCCTGACAAATTTGGTGAATTTATGACTGTGTAATGGTGTTGGTGGACAACAGAAGAAAAACTAACATCGTCTACCAGGACTTGTGTAAAACATTTGATGTTGTGCTTACACATCATCCTTGTCTCTAAACCGGAGAGACACAGATTTGATGGCTGGACCACTTAGTGGATAAGGAGGACGTATGATCGTATTCAAAGAGTTGCAGTCAGTGGCTCAATGTCCAAGTGGAGACCAGTGGTGAGCAGTGTTCCTCAGGGGTTGGTACTGTGACCATCATGGCTTAATATCTTTGCTGGTGACATGGATAGTGGGATTGAGTGCACCCTCAGAAAGTTTGCTGACAACACCAGTCTGTGAATGTCAACTGGAGGGAAGGTATGCCATCCAAAGGGACCTGGGCAGGCTTGAGAGGTGAGCTCATGCAAACTCATGAAGTTCAGCCAGGCCAAGTGCAAGATCCTACCCAACAGTTGGGACAATTCCAAGGACAAATACAGGCTGGATGAGAATGGATTTAGAGCAATCCTGAGGAGAAGAACTTGGGGGTGTTGGTTGACGAAAAGCTCAACATGAGCCAGCAATGTGTGCCTGTAACCCAGAAGACCAATGATATCCTGGGCTGCATCAAAAGAAGCATGGCCATCACGTTGAGGAAGGTTATTCTGCACCTCTATTCCACTCTTNCAGGCTGAGAGAGCTGGGGCTGTTCAGCCTGGAGAAGGCTCTGGGGAGACCTGATAGCAGCCTTTCAGTATCTGAAGGGAGCCTACAGGAGAGCTGGAGAGGGACTCTGTCAAGAAGTCTAGTGGTAGGATGAGCGGTAATGGTTTTAAACAGAAAGAGGGAAGATTGTGATTAGATATTAGGAAGAAATTCTTTACTGTGAGGGTCATGAAGCACTGCAACAGTGAGACACTGCAACAAGCTGCTCAGGGAAGCTGTGGATGCCCCATCCCTTGAAGCATTCAAGGTCAGGTTGCATGGGGGTTTGAACAACCTGTCCTAGTGGAATGTGTCCCGGCCCATGGCAGAGGGGGTTGTAACTAGTTGATCTTTAAGGTCCCTTCCAACTCTAACCGTTCCATGATTCTATCAGTCTGAGAAAGTCTGATAATCTGAGTGGGATTAAAGTGAGTGCTGTCCTAGAAATTGATGAATGGGAAACTAAACTCCATGGGTTTTCTTATTAGCAGCTAGGAGGAGTTTGTGGGTTAGAGCTTAATTTAGAATAGAAAGGAGTATTTATTTTACTGATTTGAAAATACTTCTTAGTCTTCATACATCTGCCTGTTATATCTCATCAGTATGCATTTTGAAAAATGCAATGAAAAGTGTAGAATGATAATATTATATTCTGATTTCCTTGATTCTGCAACAGCAGCAGTACCAGTGGAAGAGGGAAAGAGTAACTGGTTATATGCATCACGTCAGAAATTAAAACATGCATATTGATTTTGCATAAGATATAGCCAAGGAAATTGAATCACTAATTAAATATTTAGCCAATCTAGTTTAGACACAAAATACTTTGCTGTAAAAGACAGACCCAGAATATTTTATTAACATTTTTTTCAAATTTAGACATTGTCTCTAGTCAGCTTTGGGACTTGCTAAACTTTTAAATATAGTAACTGTTCCTTTCGGTAGCTGCTATTGCTATTTTTACTAATGTATGCTTTTTTTTTAACCAACACTAAATGTTTGAACACAGGCAGGTTTTACATAGAAAATTTTTTTGGTCTGCATTCTGGTAAGATGACATGTAGACACACAGAATGTTTCACTGATAAACTCATATCTATGTTTTTTTCAGTTGTACTTCAATATCTTGGCTGATATTTATTATCTTCTGTTTCTGCAGAATCAAATTTACATCTTCCATACATAAGGCTTTTTATTACATTTCTGCTATGAAGTACTTGAGAACATCTGTATCCTTCTAAAATGTAATCACTACATATGAAATTAGTTTTTTTTTTTTTT
>VXBW01007290.1:446789-473490 GCA_013400375.1 Thinocorus orbignyianus | reverse complement strand
TTTTTTTTTTCTTTTTTTTTCGTCAAACCTAACAATAAGGATCTCAGGCAAAATTTGCCCAGCAACAGAGAATTTAGGCAAAGTCTTCTGAATTTACTCAGAATTCAGTACATCCTTGGACAGAATGTAAAGTTAACAGTCCTCTACTGCCAGTGGGAAATCTATAGTTATTGAGCATGGAAACTACCCAAAGATATTCCCATATAGCTCTGAGCCATAAAGTTCGCTAGTTGCAAGGGCAGCCTAGCACGTCATAGGGATTGGTTATACGTGCTCAGAATAAAACGCTAGATAAAATATGAAAAATGATCATCCTTTTCAAGTTCTCTGAAAATGCTCTTAGCTACTCAAATGTACTTCATAGTTAACAAAGCATTTAGGTTTTGAGCATTATTTACCCAGAACAATGCATCGTGTGCATATTTTTTTCCTTTCTCTATTTCTCTTCCAAATTCCAACTGGAACTACACCTTCAACATTTCAGTACACCAACACAATTGCTGTGGCCAGAGCTGCCATATAAAGTAAATTCACAGACGAAACTCAACTTACGTAGGCTACCCAGCATTTAGTAGTAAAATGTTGGTGGCTTGGGTTTTTTCTAAAACAGTTAATTCTGAACCCTGCTAGGCAAACACTATGAAAAATATGTTTATTTTATGGTACAGCTCAGTACACAGCAAATAATTTTTCTATTGCCATAGGATGGATACTGAAATAGGAATGTGCTGATAATAAATGGTTGGAAGACATTGAATGACATGGATAGAAATGGATGATCCTGCTGACACGATTATGGTTTTATAATAAGGGTTAATAGTAAGAGTCTCTGTACAAACAGGGGTGCTTTTTAAAGAAATGTAAGAGAGAAAGATGAGGGCTTATTTAATGTTAGGAGGTAAGTCTAGGGGACCAATGGGATCTAGCATGTTAAAAAAGACAAAATGCAAAGTAGGCAAGTGCAGAAAAGCAAGACAAAGACAAAATCTTTATGGCTGAAATCGGGAAAATAGTAATTCTTTTGTAAAAGGAGCTGCTAGATTCATCTAGAATGCTGTGGACAGTTCTGTTCATCTATGTTCAAGAACAATGTACTCAAACTACAAACACAAGCAATGGGTATGAGCATTTGGGAAACAGAGACTCCATTCAACATGAGGGTGTTATGTGAGTTTGGCAAAATGAAAGCTGAAAGAAGATGTTTATCTTTTAAAGGCAGGTGAACATTACTGAAGCAATTACTATTTAAACTAAAGGTCAATTTTAGTACAAGAAGTGGGTGAACACATCGTGATTAAACCCCCACACTTGGAATTTGGAAAGTTTGTAACTCTCAGAAGAATTCTGTTTCAAAATAGCCTTTCTGTATCAGGAGAATGCGGTTGAATTATACTTAGTACCTTCATAAGTGATACATTTATGGGTGGAACTGCAGTAAGGTGACCTCTGTAACATCAGAGAATGACACTGAGCAGCTTGAGAAATCGTACCAGTTATAAGTCCTGCCTGCAAAAGCAGTGTCAGTTAAGTCTTAGCTTAGACTCTCCTGTCTGTCCTGACATACATGATCAGACATCCAAACATGGTTCAATAGCTTGATTTTGATGCTTTGATGAATATGCTGTCTAGTAACTCAGCTTCTCACAGAAATTTCTGGTGGGTATTTGATTGTGAGGATGACTGCTGCAAAATTTGCAATACCTTTATTGCCAAATGTATATTAATATGATTTTGATAGATTTCCCAAGGTTAACCAGAAATGGTTTTGAGGTTTGGGACTGATGAGGCTGTGACTCATATTAATGACAAATGGCAGCAATACAGCTCTTGCAAGCAATTTTCAGGCCAGGCACGGTGCACAAAAGCCTAGCAGAATATTTGACAGCAAGTGATGAGCTTACATTACAAACGTCAAGTTAAGCTTAACGGTTCAGACATAGGTTGGGGAATAATAATGGATGATAAGTGCAGCCTTGCATTGTGGGGCACACCTGACTTTTGGAGAACCTTAAAGTAGGTGAAGAAATGGATAAACAGGAAAATCCTGACTCAGATCGAATTAAAAGAAGAGAAAGCACGCTGAAGGTAGAAGAAGGGATGGGCTTCCCATGGGCAATATAATAACGTTGTTGCAGCGTACTGGAATGGAGTCAAGAAAGCCAAAGCTCAGCTAGCGTTAAAGTCAGTGAAGGTCAACAAGATGGATGACGGCAAGAACAAAGAGCATGGAGAAGACGGAGGTACTCAGTGCTAATTTCTGCTTGCTGGTAAGGCTCGCCAGTTCTCTGGGCAGACACAGAACGTGTGGGAATGCAGCACTGCACATAGCGGAGTAACAAAGACTCAAGAGAATATGTAAGTCCATATATTGGGGGTGCCCAGACTGGACTGTCATGGGGTGCCGCTGTGTGGCCTCTGTGGGGAGCTCCAACCAACCCACCACAGGGTAGAGCTGAGCCCCGCAGCCACTATGGTGGTGCATTGGGGAAAGACCATGTCAGAAAATGCAGAAAATGCCAGAGAGAAGATAAAGGGAACAAAAGGAATGACAAGCAGCTCAGGGAATACTGAGATAAGAGGAAGAGGAGGGGATGCTTCTCTTTCCTCCATGATGATGAGAGCAGATACTCACTCTGGCCTGTGGAAAACCCATGCTAGAGGAGATGGATATTCCTGAAGGAATTGCAGCACCTTCAGAGACCCAGCACTAAAGCAGGGTTAAAATGGGAGAAGAACGGAGCAGCAGAGAGAAACAGCTTAGTATTGACCATAACCAGTGTCCCACAATCCCTACCCAGCTACTCGTTGCCTTGCTGAAGGGACCTGAAGGGGGCCTACAGGAAGGCTGGGGAGAGTGTTCACAAAGGCCTGCAGTGACAGGATGAGGGGCAATGGCTTTAAGTTGGAGAAGAGCAGATTTAGATTGGATTTTAGGAACAAGTTCTTTACTCTGAGGGTGATGGAACACTGGAACAGGTTGCCCAGGGAGGTGGTTGAGGCCCCTTCCCTGGAGATATTCAAGGTGAAGCTCGATGAGGCTCTGCGTGACCTGGTCTAGTTGGGGGTGTCCCTGTGACTGCAGGGAGGTCGGACTAGATGACCTTTAGAGGTCCCTTTTAACCTATTATTCTATGGTTCTATGACTAAATATAACCTGTGGTAATAACAAGGTGGGACAAAAGGACTTTGGAGTGAAGGAATGGGGTAGAGCCTAGGAAATGGTGGAAGAAATGTATTTTCCCCAAATATGTGAGTATTTTCCCTCAGTGTGCGTAAAAGCCAGGTTTTCCTTACAAGGGTACAGAGCAGGCCCTAACATGTTTGCAATGGAGAAAAGTTCACGTGGGTTGTGTAGGGGTGCATGAACCCACTGAAACATGGCCCATAGCTATGGACCTGCCCCAGGAGGCCACCAGACACAAAATGGAACATGTGGTGGTTGTGTCACAATAGGCAGCAGGTGATGTCACAGTGAGGTCCATGACACAGGCACAGGTATATCAGGCGGTAGAGGTTAGGAAGCAGCAGTTTGGAGCTGGTAAGGGCAGGGGAAAGGAGGGGAGGACAGGGCAGAACAGGGAAGGACGTGGGAGGGCAAGGTGTATCAGGCAGGGAGTGTGGAGTTTGCCCAGAACTGAGAAGGGAGAAGCATATCCCTCTGCCTCAAGGTCTGGGTCTATGCTAAAAACTCCTCTCCTGCTTCTCCCTCAGCACTGGCAGAGGTGAGTCTGGAGAAGAAGTCCCAGTGCTGCTGGGGCTCACTTTGACCCATGCTGTTTCAGCCACGAAGTAGGAGGTCTGCAACATCAGCGCTGGAACTCAGGTAAGGGGGTTTTCAGGGCAACTGTGCCTGGCTACATGGAAGGGGAGACAGGAGCCCCCCAGCTGCCTGGCTCAGGGCCTATCTTCTCCTCAGCAAGGGGACTGCAGTGAAGAGAGGGAAGGTGCTGCCCCAAGGTTGCCTGACAACAAGGGGGGGGTCCATGTTGAAAGGGTGAAGTGGGACATGAGAGGGGAGGAGAGGAGTGGGAGCCACCAAGGCTGTGGAAGGAGCCTGTCTTTGGGTCAGTGCTGGCTGTCTTGGTCAGTGGAGCAGGAATAAGCACTCAAAAAGGATTTCAGCCAAAGCAGGATGTGCTGTGGGGCAGGTAGGGACTGGCTGTGAAGGCGTTGTCTGAGCCATGAGGGAGGGCTAGATACCTCTAAAGGTCAATCTGCACAGTCATAGAAGGTGCAGTATGCTAGAAATACAACCTTCCCCGGGTATCTTGTGCTTTCCTTCTTGCATGCTTTGCTGTCAGTGTGAAATGCGATGTATGATGCAATGGCAATATTTCTGGAGTAGAGCATGATTAGCACCAGCCAGGGAATATCTACATTGTGCTCTACTGAACAGTGAGACTCTCTTCCACTGTCAGAGTTGCTCTCTGTAGACTTTGTTCTGGAAAAACATGCACTTGTCTTGAAACATATGAGTAGTCTTGTTGAATTCAGTGAGGTTCAGCCTACTCCAGCGAACCATATGATCATACACGTTAAGCTGAAGAATGCAGCATCCTACACATCCTCTGGTGTTTTCAAGATGTTCAGTACCTGAAAACTGAGCTACTTTTAAAATTGTCAGACTGGTGAACAATCGTTTTTTTGGAAGTAGAACCAGATGAGACACACGAGAAAGTTGTCCATTTCCAGGTCTGCTAGTGTATTTTTACGTATTTACTTGCTTTACAATGGTTTCACCCAGTTTGTTCTGGGTAGAAATTAAGTAAAACCTAGTGAAAAACTTACTGCTTTGGAGCTAGGTTGAATAAGAAAAGATTTTTTAAAACAAAGCAACTGAGCTTTCAGGGTAATATCTGTAGTTTTGGCTTTCCTGGGAAAATTATATATTCACATTTCTGAGTTCCACTTTTTGTCATTTTGACAAATGTCAAATGTTTTTACTGGAAAATAGCTTTTTTGCAGTACTGAAAATTTTAGTGGATGTGTTAACGGAGAAAAGTTCTTTTTTTGACTTTATTTAAAGTGTTGCATTTTATGTCAGTGGGCAAAATGAAACCACTATGCTTTCTACCCCTTTTCAGTCCCCTGCTGTTGATTATTCTGCATATTCCTGTGGGGTTTTTTTGCTTCTGTTGGGGAGAGGAGGATTTAGAAAAAGAAAAGCAGTCTTTCTTCAAACAAAGGTGACACCTGGTTTTGGAAAAAATGTTATGGCAAAGATACTTTAAAAAGCTTCCTAAAAGTTTGAATGAAACAATTTTGGAACCCTGCCCCACCCCCTCCCTTAGAAACCATGTGTATTTTACTGTACCTTTCTTATGAATAGCTGACCTACTTCTGAGTGCCAAACTTCCTATCCTATTGAACTTCATTGTGAGTTGGGGGAATTCAATGTTCTGTGCAGAACTAGACATCAGTAAACTGCACCACTTCTNTTAAATAACTAAAGCAAAAAGGCTGTGGCTGTTCTGATCTGGCTGTTAGACAGGTAAGTTGTTTTAGCCTCTGGAGCAATAAGTGATATTTAACATTATTTTGTTTTGACACAACAGCTAAGGTAGTGGCTTACCTGGCGATGAAGATTTTTATTGTTTCTGTTGCAACATTTCCTAAAGATTAGGTCCCATTTATGTTCATTTTTGAGCTATAACATAACATTTTGAGCTATAACTGTAGCATAACCCTTCTGAGCTTCATCATCTTAGAAATACTGAGAAAGTCACATCTACTATTCTCTAATTTCTTTGTCAGGTTTCTGAATTATCGAGTGTCTCTATTTAAGCTGTAATTAAGTGGTTTTTCTATAATTTTCATAATTAAGCTTTCTTTTCTATACAAAGCTAGTTACTGGTGTAAGTGGGTGCTAATCAAAAAGAGTGGAAATTTCACTTGCACTTGGGAATATGGGAAAGGCCTACTAGCTCACACCGCAATTGCAATTACTGACTGGCCAGTAGTTTTTGAGGATAATAGCAGAAACCCCAATTAATTCTTCGTGAAAGCATGCATATGCTTATTAGTTCATTCGATGTCATTGCTATAATTCTCCAGTTGTCATGGAATTATGTTTAAGTCCTACATTTCGAAAGCAAAGCATAAGGCAAACAAAAGATTTAAAAAAGGAAAAAAGGAAAGAAGACTTCATCAAAAGTGAAATTCCTCCTTCCCCTTCCCAAAACCTGAGTGTCTTTTTCCTTTGAAGGTCACATTTAAAATAGTTCACTGGGATATTATTAAAAAATGCAGCAACTGCATCAGATTTTATTTCAAATGTAATTTTTGAGCCTGGTTATATTGTATTTGATCCCCCTTTCTGTGCTACTTTGCTTTCTTCCCTTTTAACGAAAAGAAAATATAAAATTAGGAAATAGCTGATGAGGGAAAGACATGCAGTATTTTATAGACACTGTACAAAGCTGTAGTGAATATGAAAGCAGCAGATGCTGATTTTTTTATAGTTAAATGTTTAAGTAATTTCTTTTCCACTTCGTTATCTGATGTTTTGTTTTTAAAAATTGGCACAAGTTGCTGGTCTGTAGGCAAGTTCTTCTAGTCAAAACAATTGCATACTGTATTTTTCATTTTATTATCTTACAGAAGAGAAAAAATATCAGAGCTACATGACTACAGATTCCTTTTTCAACATTTTAGGAGCTTTTTGATTCTGTATTTCCCTTCTGTCCTTATCTCTTTCTCCCTCTCCCTTCTACTCTTGGTATTCTAGGCTTTAATCAAATCCTTAATGTTACTTTAATGCAATTTGTATTTAATAGATTTAAGCTTCAGTTAAATACCTCTGAGTTATCAGAACTCAGTGATTTGGAGAAGTACTGTGGCAGAGCTTTGGATACTGAAGGCTTACAGAAAGCTCCAGGGCCCAACAGCTCTGAAATGGTGCTGCTAAGTGCAGAAAATGGCAGCTTGCTTTCCATTAGCAGAAAAATGCCTCCCGAATTTGAATAATTATATGCACTTTGTCTTAAAGCAATTGTGTTTCATGTAAGATAATACTTGGAAAAGGTCAGATCATTACTCTGACTCAATTGCTCATTTGAACTAGATACTTCCAGAAGGCATTAGGAAGAAAGTTGTGTCTGGGGAGGGAAAGTAGGCTCTCAGAAAAAATTTGTTCCTTTTCCAGACCTGCTTTGCATCCTTCTCCTTCTCATATTAATAAGAGTTGGTTTCATCTGTGTACAGCTACTGTATTTTTTGATAGACCAGGGGACTGCTCCAAAGTTTCTGACACAAAATGATGGCTCACTGACTCAGAAAGTCTGGGATCCATCTTATGACAAGAATTTGTGCTATTTCTTTGGGTACAATATTTTTATCAGAAATGCAGTCTCAACACTGTATCAGAATGTCCGATACTCTGTGCTGATGCCAGAGCACCTTGCAGTAAAGGTGAAGAAGTAATGGTTAGTTATTCTGCATTTATCACTATCTGCAAACACCTGGGCACAACATTTCACCCTGTTTGGCTTTGCAATCCTTTTTAACTGTGCTCCTGCCCCAGAGTCCCAAAAATACTTGGTGGTGTGGGAGTCATTGGTCAGAAATAAGTGTGCCCTAAGGTTGCAAAGTGTTTGTCGGCAAATGAACCTGGAAACAAAAGAGGCAGTGAAAGAGTATGTAAGAGCTAAATAGAGTGTAAAATAGAAGGTGCAGTGAAGAAAGACTCTACCTGGTAATTATCACAAATTCAGCTCTTGGTTGGTAGTGCTGCCAAAAGAGTAAGTTTGCCAGAATATTTTTGTTATAACTCCTTATTTTCTGCTGCCTAACTGCCTGTTGATGTAGACATTTTTCCGCATTGGGTATACATTTAGGCTGAGTATTTTGGGAAAATTTCAGAAAAAAATTCTCAACCTGTTCAGAGGAATGAAATGAGGGGGAAAACACATTGCTTGCCAATATTTTTACAGCCCTTTATTTGCAAAACTCTAGCAGAACCTATGGGCTAAAGCAGAGATGTCACATTTGGGATGCAAGTTGATTTTGTGACAAAGATGTGCCTTTTTCTACTTTTTAAAAAAAAGCTGTCCCAGTTTGGAGAAATTATATGTCTTTGCAAAAATATTAGTTTGCCCATGTTCTGTAGAGACTAGTGTACACATGACAGGTAAATGCTTTACAATTCATATACGGACTCCTTTCTCTGTGCCAAAATGCTGGGTCTGAAAGGTTCCTAGAGAGTTACTTTCCTTATTTCCATAGTTGCAGTGTGACTGAACACATAGATAAAAAGGAAGGAGATTTCTTGGATTTTTTTTTTCTTTACTTTCTTACTTTCAAATCATAGGAATGCAGAAGATGTACCCCTAATATAGAAATATGGACAACTATTATTTTAGGTTAGAAGAGAAGCCTGTAATACGTAGGAGGAAAGAGTAGGAGCCACCTCATTCAGGCTTCATTTGGAAAAAATGTGGGAATTAGGCAGAGAAACTGAGGATAAGTTTGCTGTGTTGTAAGACTGGAAGACTGGAGGAAGCTGTGATGGTACAGAGAAACTGAGTTTGGATGTAAATTTGAGAGCAGAAGAAGGGTGTGTATGTGTTTAAAGCCCTTGGGGATAAACTAAGAATTTGAGTCAATTTTTAAAGGAAGGCTAGAATTCAGATCCTAAAATAGACTGAGGAAGAGTGATGAGATTGAGGATAAAATCAGGGACTGCATGGGTAGAGAGAAGAAACTTGTGAATTCATGTACAGACAATCTGGGAATGGGGAGAAGTGCAGTAAGTGCTATGAAAAAAGAAAAGTGTTAGGGAGGACAAGGTGAGTGTGTGTGGGCCTTACAGATGCCTTTGCTGATCTCGTTGATGGGACTGTGAAGAACGGCGCTATTATTTGTTGACTGTAGGAGAGATTTTCCCTCTCTGTTGCCATGTAATTTCTCCCCACCCTTGCAGAAGCTAGCTTGGATTTTTGAAGTGCTCATGTAGGCAAAACAGGTAAGAGAGTGCTATAGCTGTTGTGTCATGTTGGGTAATGGCCCGGGGTAGCCTTATGAGTACGGTAAGTTTTGATTCCAAATTCTGTGTACAAATAAGATCTTATATTGGCATTTCCCCAACATGGAAACAGAAGTAACGCAGTCATTGATTTAGTGAGGTGTTATTAAATTTACAAATTATTGTCCATGGAGTTGGTTTCCACAATTCTGTGAAAAATATCATGCAATTCCTTTCTTCCCCAGAGTTGGATTTGCGTTTTTACTATATACATGACATTAGATCTCAACAAATGAGACTAAATCTAGGAAGCCAGCTATATCTGCCTGTGCTTCTTGACTTTGATCTGTTCTGTGAGTAAAAAGAGGAACAGATGTAATAAGTGTTTACCTGAACTGTAATTAAAACCTCAAATGTGCTCAGAACACTTTGAGTTTTAATTTTAAATGTGCTGTCCTGTTTTCTGGACTTATTGAAGGTAGGGATTTAAAGGGTTAGTCAGACTCATCAATGTTTATCTATGCAGCACTGTCTTTGAAGAGGCTTGCTTAAGTTATTCTCAGTAGCAGAGAGATAAAACTACCTACTCTGCTGACTAACTATTATCTCCGACTTTGAAAGAAGCAGCTTGATTTCCCACAACTATAATTTAAAGCCAGGTGGGAAATTCCTCCCATTGCTCTTTCTTCCTGTTTGAAACTTGTACCCAAATTGCAACATTTTTACATCATTAAAAAAAAATCTATTTATGAAGACTTTTCTTTTACACTCTGTGTGCGCTTTAAGAATATTGATGGGGCTATTCCCCTTTAGGTGCATGTGTAACTCCTATTAACTTTAATGGGATTTTAGATGCATGCATGAAGGAATGAATATAGAGTTACTATGTTTGGAGAAAAGAGGACCAGTCCCTTATTTAGTTGAGATTTCTTTAGAATTTCAGATGAAGATTTTTAAGAGGAGGGTGGCGCTCAGGAGGCCTGCGTTTCATAAAGTGCCTAGGGCAAAATAAGTACTTAATCTTGCTGCTGCTATTTCTTATTGTTGATGGTGATGTTCAAAATTGAAGTTGTTCTCTTACTACCAGTTCATTGAATGTGTCTCTTTTACTTTCTGGTAACTGGGGAAAAAACCTATTTCATTCTTGGCTTTTTTGTCTGCTAAAGTCATTATAAAATGTAAATGAATACATTGTAAGCCAAATCTGAATTACAAATATTCTGTCTGGAGTTTTGTGCGAACACTATGCAAATTTTGTTCATCTTTAAAAGCTATGGACATGGATAGGATTTTGAAATAAGGCAGCTGCTGAAGTCTCCTACTTCTCTTAAACGCACAAGCTTCCACAGTTCAAATTTGGAAAATTTGCATACATACACATATACATATATATGTGTGTGTGTATATATGTAAACATGCTACATATATATATGTGTACATGTAAATATGTATATGTATGCCTCTATGTGCATGGCAATACTTTAGGATAGCATTTTTATTCCAAAATCACCCAAGTTTGAGCGTTAAACTTACACATTTCTGAAGGTCAAGATTTTTCAAGACACAACATTATCAGAGAATTGTAGGGCACCCAAATGGAAGTTTGCTAAAAGTCTAGCTAAACCCCTACTGTGAATTTTTTCTAGCAGTTGCTAATTTAATAAAAAGTAGTTCGTTAGTTTTATATTTCTGTACATAGACTCTCCTTTTGAGGAGGACACTTTAAATCCATAGGTCCTTTCCAACTGTAATCATTCTACAATTCCGTAGTTGACAAATTTTATGATTTCTAAATTGTGACTATAACAACTGTGCAAAACTCGAGTATATCCTACTCTCCAACAGAACGGAGGGAAGGATAGCAGAAATATAGACCTTCCTCTTCTTTCCACTGTAGCATTAACTTCAGATTTGTCAGCTGGTACTTTACTACCTAACAGCTAGTTGCATTCTGCGCCAAGGGTTTAAAGCCAAGCGGTGAACGTGCTTTGTTAATCACCTTATTTCATTAGTTACTGTTCAGCTTGGTCCTGAAGAGAAAAGAATTGACCAAAAACTTGTAGCTCTTGGTACTGAAGGATGATTTATTTTCAGCACCACAGCATCTGGACAGGGAGTCAGGAAACGCATCTGTCAGTCCTCATCCTGCACTTGGTGAAGCCTGGAGATTCGCAGTCTTCTTAAGATGGTCATGGGACAAGTACTCTTGGCAACTGTGAAATAAGGAAAATTTTAGTTATCTGGTTACCCTAGCACAGAGCAACCGGAACACCTACCTTGGCAGCTTAGCTCATGGGGGTTGTGATAGTAGGAAGTTTTTGTTTGTTTGTTTGTTTTTTAAAATCTACTTTGTATCTTGAGTATATTCATTGATGGTTGTATGGTCTCCTAGTTTTAGCCTGCTCTCATAGTTGAAATGATCTTATAGAATAACTTGTACTGCCCTCATGGTGGCTTCCAGCAAGCTAGCTGTTGTCATACCCATTGCAGTCCTGCCTAAGGCTATTGAGCCTTATTATACAGTTCACAGGTACATAAAATCCTGCCTCAGGTACCTTTTCTACTTGAATCTGTGCTAATCTTCTAAATATTTTGCATTACAGAAGAAATTCAGATGTAGCCTCTGTATACAGGTGGAAGAATTCCTCCTAGATCCCTAACCAATGAAGTTACAGACCAATTTTGAGTTTACAGTCAAATTGACTTGTGTTCTGTGTAGGGTTTCTATACTTTTTTTCAGAAGGACAACTGAGTTTTTCACATGTTGCATAATTTAAGAGTTATTTTTAATCTGAGCACAGGGCAAAATATAAACATTGATTTAGCAATGATTTCAAGACTACGTAGGTCATATTGTTTGTGTGTTTTGGTTTGTTTCCACCCTCTCTTCCCCCCTCCTCCCATCCCGTGGATTTCACATGATTAAGAAGTGAGAGAAAAAGCAGATGTAGAATATCTGCCATCCTGCCCTCTGGCATAATCGTTTTTATATTTTTATAAATGCTAATTTTTGTGTGAGATCTAAAAAGCAGGGGAAAAAGCCCTTAAAACCTATACTGAGAATTAATACTGCTTTTCAGAAACTTTTGAAAATGAAGTAAAATCTGGCACTTTTATGATACAGTAGTGCAGATAAATAATCAAAACAGGAACTGTTGAACCCAAAGTGTCTAAATAATTAGTTTCATATTTAAACAATAAGGCCATGAATTCTGTTTGAGTTACTGTTATTATTTTGTTGCTGAGAAACCACTGTAACAGACGACTTAGGCATTTGATTAAAGTCCTCTATTGTTCAGCTTCAACACATTCGGACATCTTTTGCAGATCAATTAAAATGTACCTGTGTGGAAGAAATAAAAATGAAGATGAGGAAAAAGATGAAAGAGAAATTAGCTATATTTGAGCATAGTGAGCATTACTCTTATGTATACATGATGTCTGACAGTACTCCATGAAGTAAAAATATAAAGAAAAAGTAGGTAATAAATTATTTAGAAAATGAAGAAGGAGGAGCAGAATAATAAGATAATATATGCAGAATCTAAGCCATCAGCCAGAAGGGGCCATGAATTTGGTTTAGAAATGAGAAACTGAAAACTACAATCTAAAAAAAATAGTCAAGTAAATGGATAAGTTATTAAAATTTCTGAAAGCAGACTCTTGCTGGGACAGAGTTGTTATCTCTCAGGATGAAATCCCTGATCCTGCATGTGCACTTAATTACATAATCAACTATGAGTTTGCCAGTGGCTTTCATGAGGGTACAGATGCAATGACTTTAAGCAGCCATGGTTAAAAATAAGTGTAAAAATTGGAAGGCTTAGTGATTATTGTATGAGCAATTGATGATGAAATATCAAGGTTTTTTATGAAGTTCCTTCTGTCCATTTTTTTTTTTAAAGAATACAGATCTGATGGAGATATTTATTTATATACTGTTTTATTTTCCTTAAAAAAACAAGGACCATTAGAAATAGTAGGTGAAAGTAAAGATTTCTACTTTAGTAGAAGTAGAAGGTTTCTACTTCATTAGAATTAATTGTACTGAATTTTCAGAGATTCCTCTAAAAGACTATGTAGTTAATGGAATTAATGTTAGGAAAAACAAATACAAAATTACTATGTCTGATAAAAGCTGGAGGTTCAGTTGTAAATATTAAGAAAGAAGAATGTAATTCTTTCTCTTCAAGTATACAAAAAAATATGTTTTTTGAAACACTATGCATAATCCTATTGCACCCTGTTACACTATCACATGTCACTATAGTACAGTTCATCATTGAGGAGGTACATTTTTATATTATCAGGTTCCAGGACAAAGGATTTAGGTGGAAGCATAGGAAAAAACTTCCTTTAGATTTATATTTTGCTCTACATTTTTCCCTAACAGAAGATGCCAGTCCTTTGAAATATTCTCAATACAGACAGGGAGTGACTTGGAAGAAGCACCTGAAATTATTTTATACATGCAGGTGGAGAAAGAGAAGGAGATGAATTGGGCAAGTTGAGGCACAGCATAATGGGCAGCTTTAAATCCCAGTGGAGACTGAGTCTGCACAGTCAAATCAGTGACCTTTAGACATCAATACAAATAAATCTCGTTCGGTGCTAGTGTAGGCTCTGAGAGGGCTGATATTAAATTCTTGATTTGTACTGGTATACTATTTGACATGAATTGTTTCAGCTCCCGCTCCATCGAACTATGGTAGCACAGAGAAATTGCGAGCGTAGCATTGTAAGCGCATATGTTTGTTTCTGGTTTTGACTTTTTATCACAAAGTGTTTCTTTTCCTATCTATGAAGAATCATACAACTTTGAAGTATTCCCAAACTTGTAGCTTCCAGGCAGCTGGGTGTGACTTGGTTTCCATTGTAGCTTTGAGAGAGATTGCTTCTGTAGAGAATTTACTGATGATTTTAATGTCATGCAGGTTTGCAAGCTTTGAAATACAAAAACCATCTAAAAAATGAAACTGCTGTTTATCCAGGTCTAGAGTGCTGCAATGTAAACACAGAAATAGGAGCATTCTTATTTCCATGACACAAGTACAATAGGGAGATTACTAGAGTGAGCATGTGTAACTTTGCACTTGTTTCCTGAGACCTCTGATACTTCTTTAAAATTTACTGATTTCATCTGGACTGTGTACTTTGTAGGATCAGATCCTAATGACAGAAGCTGAACGAGAGTATGCCCTAATAATTGGACTTCATGTTTTATCAAAATTCTTACAGTGGAACTTCTCAAGTCACGTCTGTGTGTGTGTATCTCAGTGTGTTTCGGTATTTCTGTGTGTGTACACTTTGATGTAGCAGCCTTTTGATACCAAACACGCTTTTAAGGAGATATATTCAAATGTGAACTCTTCTTCTTTTTTTCTTTCTTTTTTTTTTTTTTTTTCATGAGCACACAGCTTATACATAATCAAGAAGCAAAAGAGTCAGTGAAACTTTTATGCTAAAGCCAAAGTTGTATCAATTTCTTTTCCTCCCATCAACAAACCTCTCGAAGTACAATTTTCTCCTCACCCAAAGATAAAATCTCTGAGGCACGTCAAGTTAGTATTTCTGTATGTATCATCTTTATCCTGGTTATGTTGAAATAACTGTTATAAAAGTAAGTACAGGAGCTGATTTCAAAAGATCCCAATAGCAGAGGTATTGTGATTCCACACAACAGTATGGAAACTCAGTTTGCTGCTGCTGCATCTGCAGTCATACGGATTTTAGTTTATCACCTGGCACTTGTGCAGAATATTGAGTTTTCCTATCATCTCTTTTCCTATCAACAGGTATACCTACTACCTCTTTCTGACTGATCGCAGCCTTCTGGAGCCAAAAAAGACAGGATAAATATCTTTAAACTTGTAAACAAGTAAAGATCACAGTTTTCTAAGCAACCATTATAATTCTTATATAGATGACTTTTTACTGCATGCAGAGACACTGCTAGTGGGATATACAAATCTTAAAAGTGCACACAACTTCCTGATACAGGCACAGTAAATAGTAATAATCAATGTACAATTATGCTAAGTATTAGTATGCTTACCAGTTCTGATTAGGTACCTGAAAAGTCCCTGCTGACAAGGCAGTTAGGCAGCTTTTAGTCAGATGGGAGGAAAAGACTTCTACTGCTCCCTGGAATGATTTGATCCTTAAGGTTACTGAGTTGCTGTTAGTTCTGTTTTTCCCTTTAGGATCATATATCTCTCATGTTGGTGTCTTTTCCCTTGAATCTTTGAACTACTACTTCATCTCAGCAGTCTTACCTCTGCAATTTTCTCTTTCTTACTTTGCACAGCTCTGCTGTACAGATTTTCTCACGTCACAGGCGATTTAATCAGAAACTTGGGCTGAGGTCTCACAGCTGGCTGGTAGGAGAGCTGGACCCAGGATCATAGGCAGCTGACTCTCTCAGTTGGTGTTAACACAATGAGCCTGCCCTCCCCTCCTTCCTCCATCACTTTTTTCCCCCATTGGATCTAAATGGCTCTAAAATCAGGCAAACAAAGGTTAGTCTCAGTGCTGATGTTCAGAGAGGAGAAAAACTTCTCCTTTTCTTCTGCTCTTCAGTTGAGGAACAACAGACTGAGACATACAGAAACAGCTTTTAATAGTGCATGTCTGTTGTAACTCACCCTGTCTTTCATTCCAGTGTTGAAGTAGAAGATGTAAAAGGTTTAGTGCTGGGCTATAGCAGGTAGAAGAAATGACAATACTTTAATCCAGAGTTCAGATTCAGGTTTATGTATAAATTTAGCATGAATGAGCCAGTTATTTACTGGTAACATTATCACTTGGTTTAAACCCAACTGGACTACCTTGGTCATATTGAACCTGAACTAAACCCCACATTTTACTTGCTTGTTTCTATAGCCAAGTAAAAAAAACTTTGACTGCAAGAAGACAGATTTCAGGAATGGATGTGCTGGTAATGAGGAGGTTCTAGGAGACACAAGTAGTTGATAATATAAAGAACAAATACAGTAGGAAAACAGAATTATTTCAGAATAGAAGATGAAGAAATTGAAGTAGTTGATAGGAAAATCAATTTAATAAGATAAATCATGGTGACAAAGAGAAAAGCAATTGAATGTAGGGTTAAAAACTCAATGGTAAAGGAGTATTTTATAATCATAAGGTGCCTAGATTTTTCATATGAAGGTATAGTGTTAACAGGCGAAAGAATGTACATATCTTGCAAACATATCAACTCCTCCAGCCTCCCAAGTACTGTTGACTTGTTGACTACTTATAGAAGCAACAGTCTAACCTCCTGTCACTACCAATGCAGAACGAAGCTCTATTTGCTATAGTTATCTGATCATCCCTGTCTTTCTATGTTTGATGTTACTGAACGGCCTTTTCCAATGTGTTACTAGGTGGTCTGGCATGAAACTAATGCAGGAAAAGAAAATTGGAAAAATTCTTTTGGTTTGTGCAAATGATTCGTACTAAAATAGAATTTTCTTCCAGAGTGAGTGTTTCTAGGTACTGTTATGTTTCTCTTGTATTTTTGCTGTTACAAAGACATGGCATGTTCCTCTGGAAACTGACAGATGAAGACAGCTGTTAATTAAAAGATGAAACATATTCTAAATTGGGGAATGTAATGTGCATAGTGTGACAAAAATAGCACGTTTTATCTCTTTGGCTGCATGATCATGCATGGAAATTCCTGAGTTAAGCTATTAAGTGCAGCAATGCAGAGTATTTAAAACCACTTTAATTTTTAATTTTTATATTTTACTCTGAAAACATAGGTTAATACCTCTAAATGAATGGAGTATTTTCTCAGTGGTAAGATCAGGTTTCAACACTGCAATGATGTTGTCTTGAAACCTCTTTTCCCCATTGGCAGGGATCTGTTCTTTGGAAGAACTGAGGTTTGTTCTGACTTGGGGGGGGAGTGTGGCTCACTGCCTCCAGTGAGGAGTAAAGGAGGTATTGGCAAGGGAGTAGAACATATCAACTCTTTTAAATGAAATTGGAAATGAAATTTTAAATGAAATTGGCTGTTGTCAGGATAAATCCTCATTCATTTTGTTTGTACTTTCCCCTGTCTCAGGGATCCAAAAAAGGAAGACTCCATATTAAAATACTCACATTGCTTTTGTTCAAGCTACTTAAGCTAATCATTGACTAGAAGTCTTTTAACATTATGGGCACATTTTTCATGTTACTTTCCATTTTGCCTTCTGTTACTCTGGCAAAGTTTTGGAGTAGTATATCTCTGTTAAACAGAGGGTCTATTGTTCAAAGAACTGGTCTCTGTAGTTTTGCCATTTTATTGCCTCAGCAGCACAATCCCACCTGCTCAGAGAGTGAAGGAGAGAAGCTGTTTTGAAGGGGTTTACAGCCTAGCAGGGCTGTAAAAGTGTATGTGCTTAAGGCACAAAATCTTTTCCAGTAATTTCTGGCTTACTTTCCATTGCTATAAAACAAAATTTCCCCCAAACGAAATACTGAAGTCTTCCCCTTAACACTCTGTGTTTATTTGACTGAATGTGGTGGGTTGACCTTGGCTGGATGCCAGATACCCACCAAGCTGCTCTATCCCTCCCCTCCTCAGCAGCTGAGGGCAGGTAGAAAATAAGATGGAAAAAAACCTTGTGGGTCAAGATAAAGGCAGTTTAATAAAGCAAAAGCCCTGCACAGAAGCAAAGAAAAACAATGTATTCCCTTCTGCCATCAGCAGGCAATGTCTACCCACTTCCCGGGGAAGTAGGGCTACAGCATGCATAGTGATTGCTGAGGAAGATAAACAGATGCTGTATGGTATGGAGTATCCCACTGGTCAGTTTGGGCCGGCTGTCCTGGTTGTTCCCCCTCCCAAGATCTTGTTCACCCCAGCTTACTGGGATGACGTGGAGGAATGTTGGAGGGACAGTCTTGATGCTGTGTGAGCAGGGCTCAGCAGTAGCCCAAACACTGGTGTGTTATAAACACCTTTCTCACTGACAATACAAAGCACAGCCCTGTGAGGGCTGCTGTGGGGAAAATTAACTCCATCTCAGCCAGGCTAAATACAACGACTGAGACTAATCAGCAACTCCACAACTTAAGAAAATTCAGGTCTATGTAGATCTCTTTCATCTTGCTGTAAATGAATAGGAATCACCTTCCCCTTTTCCTTCCCCTTTCCCTACCCAAGAAAGACATTGATCCCTTAATTTGCTTTTTAACCTTAAAAGCAGTAATAATATGAACTTCATAATGGTTATTTTTTCCTGGAGGATTCTGTGGAGAGCCAAAGGAGTCTTCCTTGCAGCAGAGCTGAGGTGGTGAACTCTTTCACAGAGAGCTATTGTTGAGCTGTTTGTCATGTCTATGAACTGAATAACTGTTGGTATAAGAGTAGTTTTGCACAAAGTTTAAATTATTTAACCCTTTTCACAAATGACATCATAATTCCACTGTTAAGTGTGTCTGTCCTATAGGAATGTGCCTATCCCAGCCCCAGAGGCCAAATTCCTTTAGTGTGTATACGCTGAAGGGGTGTGGGTCCTGGATACTCCAGAGAAGATTGCGCAAGTTACTGCAAAGCAAGGACGCACACACATGCTGATTGTATCCTGCAGCACACGCTTTCCCTGACAACATGCATTTTCCAAGGATGTGAAGCTGCTCTCACATTTCCTGGGGACTGCATGCGTAGCATGACTCCTAAAAGGACTCTGTGGAAGAGTTCATTCCTTCAGTAGTACCACAGTAGAAATAGGAGCCTGCTAGAAGGGATGGCCCTTGTCCCTTGCAGAGATAACTCTGTCAAACTCTCCCTGAAAGAAGACGAGGACTGAAGTGAGAACTTCCTTCAGCCCTGCACTGAAAAGGAGAAATCTGCTACAGCATCTGCAAGCCTCTGGCTTAAGACCTTTCAGAGAAAGCCTGGTTGCCCACCTAGGATTCCTGCTCCGGTCTTCCTGGCTGTGCTCCAAGACCAGGGTTGATAAATGTCCTGAATCTGCATAGCAACCATCTGTTTAGAGCCTGGGAAGCCATCATGAAGCACTGAGGTAGATTGGTGCAGACCTAATGTGCACAGCAGAGGCCATTTTGTCCTTCAGCATCTGCTATGTACATTAACTAATTTCTGTCAGCTTGACCACCCTGCTGCCAACACAAATCATACCTTTCCAAGCTATCCCCAGTGCTGACCACAGCCAGGCTATGTGAACATGCAAAGAGAAAAATAGGAGCAGTTTTCACATAGTGACAAAATGATGTCTAATGAAGACCGGACTAAAAAAGGCTGCCCTTCCTACCCCTTCCCTGGTGGCCATGCCTTTGTGTAGCAATGCATAAATAATTAACAAAGCCATTTCACTCTTCCGAAAGAGTGACCCCAAGGGATGGGAGGTAATGCAGTCTGGAGAGGATTACTCTTGGTCCACTGAAGCTGTTCGTGAGAAACATTCTTCCTACATGGAATTTCTGGAACTCAGGCAGTGTGAACATCTCTGAACAAACAAATGAAATTTTTTTTAAATTGTATTCAGTGTGGATTTACATGAGAGATGGCCTTTGTAGAAAGAGAGCATGCATAAAGGAGTGCAGGCCTGGGAGGCCCTGGAGTTCAGGTTTTGGACATCTGCTGCAACAGCCCCAAGTGTGCTAGGCTGGGCATAGCTATTTGGCAAAGTCCTCTCTGCTCAATAGTTCAGGTAGCATCTAGATAGCTGTGCTGAGGACCAAGGATGGCTAAATCATTCTGTGTGAAAAAAGAAAAAATATTTTTCTGGACAAAAATACTATTTTTCTTGTCTTGCCAAAAGTAGAGGGAAATGACACTTGAAAATCGTGTCTGTGACTGCCCGGGGCAGAGAAGCTTTAACTCCCAGTTGTGTCCACATGCTCACAGGCCAAGAAGAGTTCTACCTTGTTCCTTTCTCTTTGTGACCTTGAACTTGATCTTAGACCCAGAAGTGGTAATACACCTTGGCCTTGGAGTCATCTACAGGGGACTGCCTTATCAATACCAGGCAGATTACTCTCTGTTTTGAAGCTCAGGCAGCCCCAGAATAGCTGTGTGAAAAACTATAAGACAGGGGTGGGCGATAGCACGAATCAGGCAGAGCAAATCATGTGGCGCCATATGGTAGAGTTATGGGATATGGATGGTGCAAAAAGCCAGACTAGAGAACAGTCATGCCTCAAAGTTACAATCTTTCTTGAGCTAAGCAGTGTGTGCTCCACGAGTTTGCATTGTGAATGTCAACAAAATATTCTAGTTCGCATACTTTTATTAAGACAGCTTTTGGGAATGACCCAGAAAAGCAAAGAGGCACAGCTTATTTTTTTGGTTATCTATGGAAAAAAAAAAAAAAATCTCTAAACACATTTAGGGCTTGTTTCCTGTATAATACATAACACTATGCAGAACTCCTGCAGCCTTTAAGTCAGCTTGCTTGTAACGTATTGCAGGAGAAGAATCTGACAAGATTCCGTAAGGGAAAGCGTATGTTTAATTTTACCCTTTGGAAATACCAGCTGCCTCTCTACATTATAAGATTAAAAAAAGAGAAGCGGGCATTTATATTCCACCACAGTTTATTTGATAGTAAATTCTTTGCTGTTTGGTGGGAGATAGATGTGAAAATGTGAATAAAATAGCTGAGTGAAAAGTAAAAATAAAACTATATAACTAAGCACATACATAGAGTTCATCCATCACAGGGCCTCTAGAAAAGCTACTTAAGTAGGGGATATGCAAATAAGAAATTGCTTTCAAAAGAAAAAAAGCTATGTATTTTTGGATTTCTTTCTTTCTTTTTTTTTTTGGTCATTTTGCAGGGGAGAAGTTGGGAGGAAGATTAAAGGGAAATGTCGGACTATGACCAGGGAAACGATGGTGTTTTGAATTTGTGCATGTTTTTCTCCCTATAACAGAAGAGTAATATTTGAAAAGTCAATACAAATTATTACTGTTTTTCTCCCAAAGGCTTCTGTCCTAGATAGGTCTTTTGCTTGTAGTGTAAATTTTGAGAAATCACCCACACAGTAAAGTTAAACTGTACTACCTACCGTTTAGCTGTTAAAAAACTTGGGATTTGTATAGCCTCTACAGAATTTGGAGCTGATGTTGTTATCACGCTTTACATTTGGATCTCAACGATGGTATAAATCAGTGACAAATCAAATATCCCAGCCTTTTGGTTATGTTTAGCAAAAGGAATTCTTTACTGCTTTTTGAAATCTTGTTATATCACATGCAGCTTACACACTCTCAGATTCTTATGCATTCCTCTTGGAAGTACATAGTGTTGGTTTTAGATTCCAACTTAATGTTTGGGATTTTTTTCATTATTTCATAATGAGGGTTACTTTGCTTTCTTCTCTATAATTGCCTGTTGTATTTTGTGGTGAACATCTAAGGAGATTATATTATTATTTATCTTGGGAAAAATAATTTGAAAGATGATACCTTGGGCTTCCCAAAGTGAGGTAGGAATACCAGGGGCAGTAACTTCAAAAACTTACACCTGACTCACTGAAGGGTCAAATAAATCCAACTACTTTGATATATATATTATCAAGATGCTGCTTGTACTTTAACACAGAGGAAATGAGCAGTCCATCTGAAGCTTCAGGTTGATATAGCTTTCTGAAATGGTAGAGACAGATTGTATGATATCACAGATACCTAGTATCTTCATCAAGTACAAGCTACACACATGCTATTTGCAGTTATCTTGCTTGTTTCTTTCAGGACAACTTGAGACCATAACAACTTAGACATTCAGATTTTATTTAATTTCCTTGGTTACACTTAGTATGAAAAGGTTCCAACTGAAAAAAACATTCAAGGATAAAACTTTGTAGCAGAGTGGTCACTGTTTTTGCAGTCATGTTTTCACTGGGATACAAAAATGTTGGTTTAGCAGTATTTTATGACAACATTGTATTTGGGATTGCAGGAACAAGAATTCTATGAATTTGAATCCTTTCTGAATATTAATATTTCTGCCACTCATGCAATATGGTTTCTGGGAGACAGGGTTGAAGTGTTTAAGCCAATGCCATTTCTCTAATGGCACTGTATTCTAAAATGCTGGACAATAAATCTCTGCTCCTTCCAACAGTAATTTACGAATGTCACTTTCTTCATGGAAGTAGTTCCAATTAAGAGAAAAGATGCCAATTGTATGCCTGCAAGATCAGGCTCGGGTATCTTGATGCACATTCCATTATCTTATTTGTCTTCTGTTTTTCTTGGCAATGAAGGAAATGAGGCATACTAAATTAGTGTCTTCATGTCTGCTTTTTCTTTCCCTCAGTAACTTCTGAATCTATTGGCCAGTTTGAAAGTGGGTGGGGGAAGGTATCAGAGATAATTACTTTTCTCCCTGCTTTATGAAAATCAACACCTGAATAAATAAGAGCCAAATTAATGTCCTTATTGAGAGGAAGATGGGAAGAACTGAGCTGTGATAGATTCTTTGGCTGTAGCAGTACAGTCATGCCCACAGATACACACAATTACCATGTCTGTTTTCTTCTGCAAGGTTTCATAGGCAAATGACCTTATGCTGAGCTTGTAAGTAGGGAGACAGAAAGCTTAGTGGGCAAAGGGCATAAAGCTAGGGAAATGCAAAGGGCATAAAGCTAGCGATTAATGGAACGGCTTGCTTCATTCTTGTATGGGGCTATTTTGTTGCTAATGTGTTGACAACAGTAATTTACTACATTAAAAACACTGTAAGTAATAAGGCTTGAAAGTCAATAGGATTTGGGCATTGAGGACTTGTTAGTGAGTCACATTTTTAATCACACTTTTAAAATCATTGGTAATTGTAGCACTCTGCATTAGTGTTTACTTAACTTTGAGAATGTTTAGCTTTCAGGAGACAAGAGGGTACGTGTTGTTGTGACCTAACCATATTTCAGTTATACTAGCTGGTTACAAATATTTAATGTTTATGGCTAGAATATTATACATATAGAATTGTTATTGTGAAAATTTATTATTGAGTTTCAGCTGACTGGCTTTCTGTAGTATTTCCCTCTGGCACAAACTGTGCCGTATTGACAGCTTTTTTTTTTCCATGCAAATGATATATGTTCAGTATGGTTGGCTTACATCAATATCAATAATGTATCTAGAACTTGAACAAGCAAAATAACTACAGGTATTTTTTGAGGAAATTCATGTCTGGATTTTATTGTGTTCCAGAAAAATGCCTTGTAGGTAGTGTTGCGGTTATCTGAGCTGGGTTCTATTCAGACTGGGTAGCTCCTTGAAGGTTAGCTGGGTTATACTTTACCGGATATGGCTTTCTATTCAAGTTCCACAGTCCACCTCTTCTCTTTGATCCAGAGGTGCATGATTAGGGTCTTTAAAGTGGAAGTGAAGGAGACTAGAGAGTTCAGCCCTCATTGGGCATGAGTTTTCATTTTTATAGGGCTTTTTTTTTTTTGTGTGTGTCTTCTGGGCAAGAATGGCTGCTTCTAAAGATAACATACAAATCCTTATTCCATGCTGTAAAATATTATGGTGATTGAAGCAAACATCTTTTTAAGCTTAGTGTGGCTCAGAACTATCTATGTCATCATATATATGACATACGTATGATTCTATATATAATCAATAGGATAACATGAGATTCAAAATCTGCAAACAAATTTTAAGTAAGAAGATAATATCTTCTCAGGATACGTAATGAAAGGAATTATATTACCTCTATTATATGCAATATGTGTACATTATCTAATACAATTTTTGTTAATATTAATTTTGATTATGTTTCATGTAGAAATATTCAAGTGAAAAACAGAAATCTGAGCTTAATTTAGGGAAACAACCATACATGTGTGGTTAAGAAAGAAGAAATTAAATTGATGTTCAGATATAAGAACTGATTGTACATGTTTATTTCACAAATGACAAATTCTGAGGAAATATGATCTTTCTCTTAGAAATGAGATTATACGGATTGATGTATGATGTGTTGCCTTCTGGTTCAGAATAACTCCAAAAGATACTGAACTTCCTTTTGCAGTTGTGGAGAGGGCTTTTTCAGCCAAGAACTCTGATTGGAAGTAGAAATAAACCATGTAGTTTTGATTCTCGGGACTAAAACTATTGATTAATAGCATCATACCTTCTTAGCTGCAATACACCCATCAACAGCAAAAGTGGTAGACTGGCAGTTATCCTTGATTAGCTCTGAACTCAGAAGCTGTGGTGCTCTGAGATTTTTGAGATGATAGCTTCTATACCCATGAGTATGGTAGGCAGACACTTTCAACACCGAACAATACTGCTAAATATGCCATCTCAATCTAACAATGGTACTTCGGAAAATTTGCCTGTAGGGAAGGGAAGCTGAAAAAATTGAACCTGTTTGGCTGAAGTTTCCAGTTTGAAAATCTAGTTGAATATTTGAAGCTGGTAACGAGCTTCTGTCCACTGCATTAGTAGAAACTGTATCAGCATTGACATCGAAAGAAAATATCCTCTGTTTATAGCACAGTAGGCTTCAGAATAGCATTATGACTTCCATAATGCTGTGTTTTAATAGAAATGTCCCCATTTTGTCATCCAAATTGCAGTAATTCAATACGACACAGATACAGTCCTCCTCTTGAACTTGTATTATGTTGAAGCAGATGCCTATTTTATTGGTGTTGTGTTGACTGGAGCAACATCAGTGTAAGTATGTTGACATTTAACTGTCTACTTTTATTGCTAAGCAATGCTTTTCTTTGATAACACCACACCCTCTCTGCTATTCATCTTCATATTCATTGAAGATTTTCTCCAGAGATTACAGATATATGATAATCTAAGTCAATATGTTTTCCAAAAACATATTTCTATTAAACTTTCAAGTTTTGTAGAGCACCAGTTTGTATTAAAAAAGGAGACAGGGAAAGAAATGGAAGAGAACAATAACCTGTCTGTAAACAAAATCTTGCTTCAAAATATGAGCTGCTGTCAGCTCTGAGAGGTAGTTATTCTACCTTTAATTAAGAGGATATTAATTCTAAAATGTAATTTCTGACAATTTAGGCGTAAAACATACTTTTCTTTATTATGTGATATTTTATTAGAAAAAATGGGTATATTGGAGATGAACCAGAGAAAAGATGAGGAGTGTACCACTTGTATTTCTTTCTAATGTGAACTCCAGAAAGAATTTAATTCACTACTATGAAAGTCTCTCTGAGAATACTGCATTTTCATGCAGAAGGGGTAATAAAAAGTATTTTTAAAAAGTATTCACAAATACTGAATCAGTTAAGTGCTGAATTGTGTTCAGTGACATTCACCATTACTTGATATTCACATCCACAAATGAATATAAATTCATTCAGATGAATTCAGTCCCTGAAGTAGCAGTGGAATGCAGAAATCTCTAAAACCTCCTTGCGGGTTCATGAGTGTTGATGCAGAAACCATTCATATGGATATTTTGGTCATCCTTGGTAGTCATTTAAGAAGCAGAAACAATTGGCTCATGAGTCAAAATATTCAAATGCAGTGAAATACAGAAATGGGAGTCAGACTGGTATGTGTGATCAATAGCTTGCATCCACCAGACCTGGCTCTGCAATCAGAGTGCTTGTATGGGCTAATGAAGCCACAGAGTCCTACTGACTTTAATGGAGTAAGGTGGTTCATGGGACTGTAACTAATATTAAATTGCAGGATCAAGGTCTGTAGGATGAAATAGTCATTTCTACAAAACTTAATTTAGAAAAAAAAACAGATTATGATAGCTTGAATAAGCTAGGCTTTGCTTCCTAGACAAGGATGACCAGAAACAGGTGGCAGAAATCTGTATTATCCCTTTTTATTTAGCAAGTATAAATTAAAGTTTGGGATGCAACTAATGCACTGCATTCAAAGTAAATAAACAGGTTGCTAAATGAAGATGATAATGGTAAGAACTAAATAATATATAGTGTTAGATTGCAGTAGATCTATAATGGAAAATGCTCTATGGTGTAACAATTTTAATTTTGTCCAAGTTTGTAATTTCTGTGAAGTGAAAAAACATAAATGCGCCTAAAAACATTTTTGGTAGTATGATGTTTCAGGATTGCTTACTTTAAGGAGAAGTTCAGTTGTTCTGACCAGGACTGGTATTCTGAACATCACAGTTATTCAGTGGATGAAATAACCTCTGGAGCTTGCCATCTTCCAGTTCTGCATTTAAAGAGAGTGTGTTGGAAGAATAAAAAAGTAGGGAACTGCTGGCTGTTTCTGCAATAAATATCGAAAGGGTTTCCAGCTTAAACTAATAATATGTAAGAGAAACACGTCTGGCTTAAGTTTTCTTATAAATATTTCAAACCCATATTCTTCCCTTACCAGTGGTAGTAGTTTCTTGAGGCATAGAACTCATTCTCTGCATGCTGGGCTTAGTTAGTAGTAAGTCTTTGCTTCAGAAAATACCCCCTCCGGAAAGTGTGCAGAATTAAATTATCTTTGTGGCTGCAAAGCTTAGAAAAAAGTTCTTGTACAGTGTGATAAAGGTAGACCTCAAAACCAATTTCTGTGATGTTTTGCAAGACAGAGCTTTTCATCCTTGGATGAATATTAAAAGGAAATATGAAGTCTTAGTTCTGTTTGTTTGTGCTTTTAAATGAAAACTACTGGATATAATTTTCTTATATGTTGCACAGTTTTTACATCTGTATTGTGGTATTAAATTCAATAGAGTTTCTTCAGCTTAAGACAGGAGTACAAATATTGCATGTTATTTGGCTTTGGCTCACTTGTCTTGC
>VXBW01007290.1:345098-436555 GCA_013400375.1 Thinocorus orbignyianus | reverse complement strand
TTTTTTTTTTTTAAACTTCTGTGTTCCTGTCAACTTACCTGGCCTTAGAGAATGAACTGGCGTCCATTTTCTTTTGTTTTCCTTCAACAGTCCTGAAATGCAAGAACAATGTAATACCCCTATTTAAATTAAAATTGGTAACTTGACAATTCCTGGTGGACACATTAGATGCTGCCAGAGAAGTTAGAGGATATTATTTAGACCTCAGATGTATTAGGACACATCACACATGTACAATGCAGCAATGGTACCTGTGAAGTAATAGGCAAAAGGCAAATCTAATGGATCTGCATAGTTGAATGTCTGTTTGTCATTCTTCAGTGCTTATTTGCACTTTGTATAAGAAAGAGTACCTGGTCTTCTATCACAGAGTAGTTTGTAAAGACAAGAGGGTAGCAACTATGGGGAAAATATGCTGGAAAACATGGCTTTATTTCTAAAAACAACGTTTCTGTTTCAGCATGTCACTATTTATTCATATTAACTACAAGTTTACAATGCTAGTGAAGACAAATTGATACTAAATTTAACTACCCAGGATTGCCTGTATCTTTCATTCTTTGCCTCAGCAGCTTACGATAGTCTAAAACTGTCACTACTTTACTGGCCCTTAACGTTTGCCAATACATGTGTGTATATCTATCTATCTATTTTTGAAAACATTATTTAAAGAAAATTGACACTACTAGTCCGTGTTACATAATTACGTCATATAAATGAGCCGAAATTGCTAAAGCTATGTGATAGTGATTGTTGAAAGAGTAAGATACATGTACTTTTTAAAAATAAACAAGAAGAAACAAACCACTGCAGAGCACAAAAGTTATTTCAAAACTATACTTTAAAGAGACCTAACCAGCTACACAGGCAAACAGAATAGCCTCAAAAATTGACAAAGGATATTGGTCTGGCTCACAAAAGTGAGCTGTAACAAACTACGTTGAAGCAGCCTGAAGAAATCTTCAAGCTTCAATCTTCCAAGTGGTCTTTTCTAAGGTCAAGATAGAAAATCAGAGCAAATATTGAATTTTTATTCTTCACAATTCATTAATAGCTTACTTATTCCTTACGAGTCTGTCTTGCTCTTTATACTTTTGGATGGAAAGATAATAGTTGGAACTGGGACTTCTATTTCAGTATTATTTTACTGTATTTCCTACAATCTCTTAATATGCATGAACTGTCACATTGAACAAGTCTGGATGCAGTTAAGAACCTTCAGGACTGGAGTTTGTTTATACTGATACATAAAAATATTTTTCCCCTTTGTGTCTCTTGTCTCCTCCCTCACCCTTATTTTTACTGCTGATACATATTTTCTTTGTTATCAGTTGATGTAAAAACAAACACAGAATGTTTTACTGTAAAAATAAACACAAAATGTAATAGCGTTTCATCTTCACTTGTTTAGCCTCGTTGGTGAAGCCACACAGCAAGTAAGGTAATGGAGCATGTTCTGAGAAGTCCTGCTGGTGTCAGAAATGCTTGCCACTACACCGCAGGGAGAAACACTTTAGAGAGGGTGACTATTAACAAATGAGTGTTTGCATTTACTGCTGTATGAAGCATGAGTAGAAATATGCATAAATGACTGCAGCTGTCCTGTTTTAGTCTGGTCTCTGCTTTTATGGCTAACAGAGGTATGGCAGTAAGAATCAAGCAGCCAAATATTTTGCACTGTTGAGTATATGAAAATCCGTGACAATAAGAAAGTATAAAGTATTTATAATTTGAATTCTAGGGATCAGGCACTGTTTTTACTATCTTACTACACGTTATCTCCCTACCTGGGACATGTTTTCCAAATAATTTCCTGCAACACCAGCTCCCAGCCCTGTGGATCACTGGCTACTCACACTGTAAATACCCTCACATCTCTCTACTGAGTAGCCAAGTACCTTCAAGACTGGCACTTTCCTGAGAATGGAGTGCTTGTGGCTTTGGCAGCTTTCCTTGAAATAATTTTTAATATCTGTCAAACCTCTGAATAAATCAATGTGAATTTTATATACTAAAATGCAAGATTTAAGAAAACTACCGTATTCAGAATGAGGTGTGTGATCATAAAGGAAATCTGTGCATAATAGCTACTTTTAATTTCATTTAGCACCAGATGACCTTTTCTCTGTTTCACTCAATTAAAAAGCTGATAGTAAGCTTACGTAACAGTATCAGCCAACTGTATCAGCCAAGATCTAGTTCTTTCACAGTTGCCCTCAGGCTTCCTTTCTCTGAAACGGGCTTGATCAAGGGCAAACTTGTTAGGTTCTCAGTTTCCTCCTATTCACCAAAGGATTTCCTTGGAAAGGTTTGCTGTAAATTATAAACTTCATACTTAACTAACAGGTAATTTTAAATACTTCTCCCAGAGAACAGCTAATTTGCTGATGACTCTTGGGGTATATGCATCTCTTGGAGGTATAACTTGTACAAGTGACAAAAACTCCAACTCACTCACCAAAGGTAAACTTAATGACGGTTTTGATACTTGACAGTACTATAAACAAATTGTTTACCTCCTTGAATGAACTTCTACTTCTCCCTATAGTCAGATAGGATAAAGTTTAAGCTTAACATGTAACCCTTTGTAACCTACATATTGAGAACTCCTATTTTATGGTGACATTAAGGAATGGAGTTCATCTTTATTTTTGACAGATATGATAGAAAAAAACTGCCCTAAACTTGCAGTGATAGTGTCATAGGAATGTTGGTTTTAGAGGAGGTTGATACCTGTTCCCAGTTTTCTTGGGCTGGGAACAGTATTGCAAAGCTTTTTGCTGTTTACCTGCATGAAATTCAGACTGCTGCCTATATGGATTTCAGTAAAATATTTGTTAGTAGGCTATTTTTAATACAGTCAGGATTTAAAAATACCAAAACTGTAATTATTTCTTTTTAGTTGACTCTGGGAACGTTAAATGGGAAGGAAACATAATGTAAGCTGAGTTGTTTTGGTGGAGAAACTTAAATGGGCTGATAGGGTCGTGTGTTCATAGGATTCTGCATAACATCAATATGCCATAAGCAAATTTGAAAATCATTGCAGATGGCTTCCAACAGACAAGTGCTGTGTGATGATGCAACAGCGAGCATTTAGCTTGTGGTGGCCAAAGGAGTAATAAGGTTTTAAAAATAACAATAGTGTGCATAATTACTATTCTATAGATGTTTAGTAATTTTCTAAAAGCTTCTGTATGCTGAGTAGGAAGTAAAAGGGATAAACTAGGCTTCTGACCATTCACGTTTCTAGGGCAGCCATAGAGAAAGTCATAGTTCTGAGGATATAAAATAATGAGTGTCTTTCTGCTTCTGAATGATTTTTTCCTGTCTTGTGGATGCTGGCTAAAATGAACCATTGGTGCAAATGATCTGAAAATATGATAGAAAAAAATTGTTTTTTAAATAGGAATTAATTTTTCTTTTTTTTTTTTTTTTTTTTTTAAATCATAGTTCCTTACATATATATTCTATTATATGTGATCCTAAGTGTTCTTGTCATGTTCTCATGCATCTTAATTTATAATAACTGGTCTTATCTCATATTGAAGCAGATTAAATGTCACTCCTTCTATTACTGGAAGGATAACAAATATGGAATACTAGAGACACAGGTGAAAAAAATCTGTCTGGTCTTCAAAAAATAAGCCCATGAAAAACTTAATAGTTTGATTAAGAGGAGTTTTAAATTCACAGTTCAGTAATGTATTTAATCATGCCATTAGTTTTAAGCGTGCTAAGTACTTATGTGTTCAAAGATTATTTCCTAAGTACCTTGGTGACTATGAACTGTACATCCCTGCAAACTGACATCTACTGACTATCCCCAGATTAATCTTAATTCTTGATTTGTTTCCTGCTTTTAGTGGATATCATTAACAAGAATGAACATTAATGCTTCTTGTAATAGCAATCAGGAAAACTAAGAGACCATAACTCTACACTATTCAGTATGGATCAAATTTGCAAGAAAGAGAGGGTAATGTACATTCAGGGCTGATTGTAAATCTGTATTTGCAATGATAAATATCAAAAGGCAGTTTCTTAACAATGGTTATTAAGAGTACTTTTCTATTTGTACTATACTGCCCTGTGTAACTTTTCTCATGAAATTATTTAAAATTTGTCATAGCATTGTGTGATAGTACTATGATGCAATTGTACTATAACTCTACAATATGCTATCCTATGAGTAGTATATATTGAAAAGATTTAGTGAATATTTTCATATATTCAAAATCTACATGAGATCACCTTTGTGATCTTATTGAAATCACCTTTGTGATGTAATTGAAATTGCATTTTTTGGCTGAGGAAGTAGTATATAATACTTTTTGCACTCTATATAAATTATGAAGTTTGTGTTTGTCTCTATAAAATGCTATTATATGTTGTATAGTAAAAGTGCTGAAATTATTAGATGGCTGGTATTCTCTTGCATTATTGAAAGCATGCACTGCACAGTGACATTTTCTGCTTTCCTATGTACTTACAAAATGCATGAGATCAGGAAGAGATAGAGAATTTTCCCACGAGACACAACACATGCGATAGAAAGCATTTCTGAAGATTTTGTATTGTCAAAGCATTGAATACAAAAGAACCTCATAAAGATTTAGGACAACAGATTCACCGGTCCTTTATTCTACTACAATAACTGGTAGGAACGTAAAGTTCGATTTTTAAACCAATGAGTCAGGTCTTGTGCTCCACAGGCAATCGCATCATGATTCATAACTGTATCATGTTTTATCTTAAATTCTATGACAAGATTTTTTTTCCTGCTACGCTGTGACTTACCAGAAAGAAATTTTTGTTCCAGAGACTTATGTTACCAAGAGCTAGAAGCCTTAATCTAATTTTCATCCTGTACGTGACATAAACAGTTCACATGTTTGCTTTTGTGTTCTAATATTCAATTTATTCATGCATAAAAACCTTAGTCCCTCTGAAAGTAGGGCCAAATCAAATTATAAGAATAATTTGAACCTCAGATAGGCAAGTAAAGGGAAATTTAATCTATAGTAGCCTGTGAAGGACCTGCTCAAGGATTTGAATTATAGTCTTAATGTAGTTCTCTGCTTGTTCAGAATGGGATTTTTAAATGGTTTAAGGGAGTGGATATTAGCTCTCATTGAAAGCCCTTTGCAAAAGGCAACCCCATATCATTCTGTGATTTTGTGTTATAGGTACCTGTTTGTATGTTTAATGCTGCTGGAATGTTTTCCACCTTTTAAAGCTATCAGATTTACTATGTTAAATTAATTCTTGGCTTGTAACTATTACAAGCTTCATAAAAAGAGATGAAATTGGTAAAGTTTGCATCATGATCTTTTTAAGAGCATGAGATGAATTCCTGTTGCCTCAGAAAGTAGGAGGAATTTTGCCACTGACTTCAATGGGATCCACAGCTGTTATCCACGCAGTAGAGTTATTGACAGAATTCATGTACCTGTTTCTTGGTAGTGATTTAATTCATGACAACAGTGCTTACAAGATCGATACTTATGGCAATTATAATTGTCAAGCAATTGCCCCTGCTAATAATGTCTGCTGAATGCCTGAGAAGAATTTGATGATGTTTATTGCCTGAAGATATTTATAGAATCTAATAAGTGCTTCACTATATTTATAATTACCATTGAGTGTCTCAAAGTATTTTAATGGTTCTGGAAAACCACACAAAACTTCAACATGGTGGAATTTTAATAAGCTTGGTATTTTTAATTTAGCTATAATGAATAGTATTGTTCTATGATTTTGTTGAAAATACATGATGAAGTTTGTAGTCCATGTCAGTTTTGAATTAGAGATGAACTTAAATGACTAAATTTGAAACCAAAAGCTCTTGCTCTTACTCTTGCTCTTGCTCTTGCTCTTGCTCTTCCTCTTGCTCTTGCTCTTCCTCTTGCTCTTGCTCTTGCTCTTGCTCTCTTCCTCTCTTCCTCTCTTCCTCCTTCTTTCTTCTTTCTCCCCCTCCCCCCTCCCCCATAGTATGAGGGTGATTATGATAGAGGGTGATTTCTGCTTTCTCAAGGTAAAGAAGCCAGTCAGGAGCCAATTAAAAAAAATCAGCAAAATCATACTCTGATTTGAGATTTGTTACAAAAAAGTCTTTGCCATGAGACATATTTATAAACATTGGAGGCATTAGAAGTGGGCACATGAATTCATTCTTCTAGAAACTGTGCGGCAACACTGAAGATACTATATTTGTGTTTTGAAAACCGCTTGTTTAAAAAATAGAGATTAAAATTAATCATCAATGAAAATGCTAAGTATAGGGTTGAGACAACAAGAAGTATGTGTGGGTTGGTATCACTGGTACATCCTCTGAAGTGCCAGGTGGCTGTGACACTCAGGATAAAGCTCTATGGAAGTCTGCTTGGTTGGAAATTTCCCCCCCCCAGCATTAACTTGGGCAGAATTCTTCATGGTGCTACTTGCCCTCATGCAGCATCTCCTTTGGGGATATTAATTAGTTATTATATTCTTTATGAAAACTAAATTTGGTTCACAGGGGCTCAAAAAGAAACAACAATTTGAGCTGTGCTTGGTAGTAAAACAGTCTTTAAATACTTAAATTTGCACAAAGTACAAATCAGGCAGGGAAAAAAACACTTGAATTATTTAAGCTAATTTATCTAACAGAAAAAAAATAACTCCACGGCAGGACTTCCATCTGTCTGCAATGGTAAACAGCTACCACCTGCTTCCTGTAAACGGCAGTATAAGATTATTACTCAGTAAATGTCACAATTTCCATTTCAAAACCCCTTTTCAGCTGTCTGTATGTGCAGCAACAAAATAATAAATCACCTGCTACCATGGTCAGAATAAATCCCCTATCTCTGCAATAATGACTGTGGGAGAGAGCCAGAAAAATGTTCTTTTTTGCATTTTGCTTTCAGTTATATAAAAATGTACCTAGTTGATGATGTGAGAGATATTCCACTGCGTACTTAAGCAAATAGGACATTTTTTAGCCGTGGTGCTGTATTAACATAAAAGGGCAGAAGTTGCTAGTTTGTGTATGCAATGGCATCCATCGGTGACCTCTAAATCCATGCAAATTTGCTGTAAAATATTCCTGTTAGTAGAAGGAAGTAAAATATGCTTTAGGAAGAAATGTTTCTTTTCTAGAACTGCCTTTTCTATGTTAAATAGTTCCTGAGGTCAAGATATTGTTCCAGTTCTGCAGTAACTGTAAGGATGCATATTCACTGTGATTTATTTTGAGGCGCTGTAAGTTAACAGTCAAGCTGAAGTGGATGTAGGCAGAAGAATATTTTGGTGCCTGGGTAGCCAGAGCCTGCAATTTCAAGTCAATGATCTGGCAACGATCAGCAATCAAGCAAAGTCCTGTATGATATTACATGCTCTGCTAACATTTTGGTTTCTGACCAAAAGGCAGTGAGCTTTCAGTATCATAAAAGAATCATTCAGTGGACTATGATCATACTGTTACTCATACTGCTATTGGCACAGCTTAACACTTGATACATCTTACTACAATGCATAACTTTCTGTATTTTTTGCCTTGTTATTAAAATCCTCAATACACTTCAAATTCATTTATAGGGAGCACTTAATACCTGTGGGGTCCCCTTTGTATCTCCCTTCTTTTCAATTTCATTAAGGCTACTTTGGGACTTAGTCATGCTTTAAGATGCACATTATAAGGGAACCTGTTTTTACCATGATAGCAGTTTCCTTCTCTCACGTTCCAGACTTGGGTGTACCTCTGGGTCTTCTCCTCCAATTCAGAGTCTGCCTAGGGAGTTTACTGGCCCATTTCTCTGCACCTGATCTATGTGCATCAAGAGCTCATTTTCCTGCATTTTACCTACCTAGAGAAACTCTTATTTCCATATACGTCCACGTATGTGTCATGTTCTAACGATGTGGAATACAGGCAACAGATTGCCTTCTGGGTAAAAGCCCGTGCTGCATGTTTTCTATGGATCTGAAAAGTATATTTACAAAATGAAGACAAAGAAGCAAATCCAGTTAATTATTTTACGATAAGATTTTTTATGTCTGCTTTTGTCAGAAAACCCTGGTCTTTTGAAAAGGTGTCTAACTTCTGACATGCTCACTGTATTTCTCTTCTGTGATGAAAATAGGAATTTCTAGAGTGTGAGCCAGATGTTCGCACACGGATTGCCTTTAGAGATGACTGTTCTTTTCTACTGATTGTAGTCAGAGCTGAGAACAGCTTTGCTTTTAGCTTGGATGGCTCTGTTTGTTTCCTAAATTGAGATAGTATGAACTAGAGCCCTTTCCTCATAATTCTGTGCATCTCTGTTCCTAGGAAAAGGTGTATTTCCGTTATAGGAGCAAAGCAAACTTTTTATGCATAACACATATTGCAAGGTGATTACAGAAATATCAGAGAATGAAAACACGGTTTAAGTTTGTGTATCTATTGATAGATCATTCCCAGTCTTCCAAACATAATGATGAAAAGTGATCACAAATTAAGCAATTCATATTCAATCTCTGCCAAAGAATCTGCTGTTAGCAAGCAGGTAAAATCCTCTCTTTTTTGTGCCCCCTCAGTACAAAGGAGATACTGATGAACAAGTTAAAGTGCAGGGGAGGGCCACTATGGCAGCTAGGTGCTTGAGGCATTCATTGTATGAGAAAAAGCTGAGAAGAGAATGCTACAGGGAGATCTAATAGCAGTTGCCAACTATCTAGTGGAGTAGACGGAACATGGCTTTTCTCAGATGTGCACATTAAAAGGATGAGAGACATCAGTCATAAGTTGCAACAAGTAAAATTTGAACCACACCAAAAGAATAATATATGCACAGTGTGGTGAACCACTGGAAAAGGTTGCCCTAGTAGGCTCCTAGGAATAGCCTCTTAGGACAAAGCTCTTGGCAATCTGATCTATCAGGAATTAACTCCATTTTGACTAGGAGGTTGTATTAGGTGATATCTATAGGTCCTTTCCAACCTTTTTTTTTTTTTTCTATGATTCTATCTGCTTTTTCCCCTGAATTTACAGAACAACCTTTTAGTCTGTGTTGAAGAAGGAACTCATGGTATGTGCGTCCCAGCTCTGGGGAATCCAGTGTCCTCCTGGTAGTAATCACATAGTTTGTGCTGACTTGTCCCATTAACACTCTTGTGAGCGGCTTATGTGAAGGGACCACTGGTGTAACTAGCAACGTGAATTAATCTGACTAATCTGGAACACTGGGGAAAAGGGAATGTTGCAGCCCTGGTCTGGTATTACTGTGTAAGCTTTGCTACATGGAAGTAAACTTAACTATATACCTCTAAATTCACAAATGTTCTCTTGAAAAAAGATGGCATGCCTATTTCAAAGACAAATGTGAAGTGAATCTACTGTATATAGGAAGATAGTTTCTAGGTCACATATATTTTTGGCTCCTTATTTATGAATAAGAAATTGTTGCAGTTGCTTTTGTACTTTACCATCCTACTTGTATTTGATCTGAAGTGTTCTAGCTTTTCTGTAGCTCTCTGTCATAATTAAAATGAACCCTAGTGGTAACATAATTACATGATAGCAGAAAATGACTTAATCTATTTCTAAAACTGGCTTTATCAAGTATGTTTGATCATTTTAATTTCATAAGGATAAATTATGAATTTTAATAATTGAAGTACAAACTAAATTAACTAAATGATACAATGTAATTAGGGATGCAATACATGTGGTTATATTACAATCTGATTAAATATGTCTCAGAAGACTCTTTTCTAAAAAACTAATTTAGTAAAGATTTGTAGTATCATCACCCACAAGTTAACTCTTCTTCCATAGTTTCATTCTGAGGTCATTCAAATTAGTTTAAAATAAACATGCAAGAAGTAAGTTTGTGCTGCAAAATCTTCATCAGTTTGGAGTAAGATGAAGGAGACAGCATTAAAGTAAGAGCTGGTAGTATTTAAATAGAATTGGACAGAACAATTTTACTGTGAAAAATCTGTATTTCTGGGGAAAAATGTTAAAAAAAGAGAAGAGCTACATGGGTTATCGCAAACTGGAGGTTACTGGTGATCCTAGCTTCCTTGGGAAGATTTCTTGCAGCTAAAGATGTAAATGCCAAAATATTAGGGCTCAAATTAATATTTGTATTGTTGCTGTAGTATTCTAAATATTTTATAACCATTTCCCTTCAGTTTTATAGCCAAAAGCCTTCTTAATTGTTTTTTAAAAAAAGCAATAGGGAGTCTTCTCTTGCAATGCCTTCTCTCCACAACATACTGGGTTGAAAGTGTTTTCAGTAAAAGATTTACTGAAGAAAAAGAATCCCCTGCTGTCAGTCTGTTATCATTGTTCACATCTCAGAGTACAGGATCGTGAAGCAAGATAAGGCATCTTAGCCAAGTAGAAGGGCTTAGTTGAGGAACTCTGTAGTGGCTCTTTGAATGGAATGCGTCCAGATTTGCTATCGCATTCACAGATGGTGGCATATATTATCAGTGTGGCGTCAATGGTTCTTTATACTATTCAGCATTTGGATTTGTATTGCCCATTTCACCAGGAACCATCCTGATTGTGGTGTTACTGCTTTCTGTGGGGTGTGTAACTCAGTGCCTTTTCTTGCTGTGACATTGTTGGGAGTAGACCCTGCTCTGTGAAGGTAACTTAACTAACAGATTAGTAAGGCATCCTTTGTTTTTTCTCAGTTTTTCTCTCAGAATATATAATATACCGTGCAAGGTAAATATCAACAAGAGAGTTTGGAGTTACATCATAATGTCTGATAGTCTGGCAAAAATACAGTTTGACAGGGTAGAAAATGTTGATATTGACTCAGGCAGAATTCCTCATGAATTCACAAATGATTTGCTAATGGTCCACCTTCTACCAAAAGGAAATTCTGTAGGTTTCATAGTGAAAGGTTTTTAAAGTAAAAATTGAGAAAACTAAGTGGATTTCATAAATGAGTTGTGATGTAAATTACTGTTACTTTCTGAAAAAAATTACAACCAGTGTTGAATACTGATTACTTATATATACCTTACATGTGAGCTATGGCCAGAATGCTTTTATAGGAGAGTTTACCAGCTGTAAAAGGCAACAGTTAAAACCCCAAACGTGTTACCATATACAGAACAGATTCCTCTGTGGAGAACTGAGGTGGGGAAACAGGGTGAAAATAACTCTCTGTGATATTTAGATGCAGTGTAATTTTTCAGTTTATGTTGTTTTATACTCTGTGCTGTACCAGACATTATACAAAAGATGACATGCTCACTGTTCACAGCAGCTGCAATACATTAGCCTAATGGATTGGAATTATATGTTGCCTTAGGAATTGTCTATTTTGTGCCAAATCCAAATGTAAATCTTACTGTGAAAAGTCTCGATACTATTAAATGTGATAAAATATGATGTCTTTTGAAAGAAAAACCTCAAAACCTAGAGGAATGATAGGGAAGAATAAAAAAGATATCACTCAAAGTTCAAAACCAGTAGTTGGTCAAATGAAGAAATGTGACCAAATACAAATGACATATAATTTTTTATTAAACCTATGACATTTCTTAAAAGACTTGACATTTCTTAAAAGACTTTTGACCTCATGACTTACTCTTCATAAGACAGGAATGCAAAAAGTCAGTACTAACTTTATAGTGGGAAAATATCTCCATATGTTTAAATGGCACTACTTAGCAACAGTTCAGAGCCCCAAAATTATCTTTGTATGAACTTAAATGTTAGAAAAACACACCACAGTGCCGTTGAGAGTTACTGCAAGAAATGTTACAAATTTAACTGATATTGCTGAAGCTTTTTTTTTTTTATTTTTTTTGATCTGAAACTTTTTTGGTACCAGATTGGAGAATTATCTGCAGTGCTTTGCGCTACGTAGTATGGGTACAGTGAAAAGACTTGATGCAAAGAAGGAGACAAAGAAGGTGCTAAAGTACTTACAGACTGAGAGTGCTCTGATTTTGGTGATAAATTATGACCTTAATAAATATGTATATGTATGCTGAGCAAAGGACTGGTTTTGAAGTGTGGATGAAGGAGGGTAATGTATCTCTGTTTAGAGAAGAGAGAGAATTTCTGCCAGTTGTGTGGAGCACTATATTATATTTGGAAAGTTTAAAGTGTAACTCAAAGTTTCCAAAGCCACACATTGCTTTCCAATAAAAAGAAAATAAGATATTTAGAATTTCACAAATGGTCTTATTTTCATAAACTGTTGGGCTGCAAGACAAGAAAAGAACTCCAAAGTCATTCAGTTCAACCTTAACCTATATCTCTAGTCAGCTATTCTTTCATACTATTAAAATACCCTATCTTGCTTGAAAGAAAAGAAATATTTCAAGTGAAAGATAATTCCCTATGTTCCTGGGTAGGTAGCAGTTTTATTAAAAAAAAAAAAAAAAAGATTCAATCTTTTCTCAATGAATGTTGCTAGTTTTGCTAGCTTTGCTTTCCAGATGCTGGAATGCATTACAATGTTGTTCGATAGATCAGAGTTCCCTGGTGTCTGCTGTTGTTCAGTATTAATATATATGATGAAATCTTGTCTCTACTGCTGACAATAGGAATTTTACCTTTTACTTCAGTGGGGTAGGGGGGACTGAAATGTATTACTAGGATTACTCCTATTTGAGTGTTGTCAGTACCATGTGTCAATCTCATTTCAATTCTGTCCTTACTGCTGCTTCACAGGTAGTCATAAGGATTTGCTCATGCCTGGATGGAAGAGCACTGCATGTTTTAAAATGATGCTTGATGTATGTGGGAGAGAGGTGGCTCTGGAGCTTCTTTTAATGAGGCAGAAAGACTTCTTTAGTTCCCCATTTTAAGATTTTTTTTATGCATTAGATGTGTTTTGTAGCTTTTGTTCTGAGCCTGGTCTTGTAGTCAGTGTTTTCTGAGTCTTTGTCTCCTGACTGCGAATTTCATTCTTAATCTGCGTTCCAAATAATTTTGATTGTCTTGCAGGCATTGCGAATGTGTTGGATCACTTAATGAACCTCTAAGTATTTATTCTTAATGTATTCTACTTAGAGTATATATGTTTCAGAAATACCTCTGAATTTGTATGTATTATTCGTATTTTTCCAGTTCATATGCCTATATGTTAAAGAAGAAATTATTTTTGAGATTAAGATCCTCTTTTGGTCATTAAGTTATACACCTACAGTAATCAATCTTTTTTTTTTTTCTTCACAATGGGGAGTGCAGCCATGTATTTACAAATTGCAAAATAATTTCCAGCTAGACTTCTGTGTTAGATTACAAGTTGCTGTCAGGTTTGTAATTGGGTTCACTCTTGATTTTCTTTACAGCAATGGAACTGCACAAGTTTTGATTACTTTGTTTTTTGGTTTAGTAATTTTATTGATGAGCTCCTCATCACAAGTTTCAACATTTCTGTGCTGATTTAATTGCCATTTGCAGTTTTCCCACATTGTAATTTCCCTCTCACATTTTTTTCTGTTGTGATAGAAGAAATGGTGATGTCTGTCACTTTATATAACTCTTCATTGAGAAGATCAGCTGTAATCAGTTGACTTTCATAAGTAACACCAATGACAAAAAAGCAAGAACTCAGCCTTGGAATAAGGCAGAACGGGTTACTGGATATTTAGATATGTTGATGTTTTCAAACCCCCAGGATTAAATGAGTGCTATGACATGGAATGACCTGCCTGATTGAATAGCAGAGCCGTTACTTGTTGCCTTTCAAAACTTGTGTAGATTTGGTGAAGTAGAAAAAACACAGAAAAGGATAAATATATGACTTACCTTCAAAAAAAGAGAAATAGAAGGAACTAGGGACTTGCAGATTTAACTAAGATACCAGAAAATTCTGTATTTCTATGTGGAAATAAATAAGAAAATGATTGAAACAGATAAGACTTAACGCAATCTTTCAGGAGCAAATCCCATAAAACAGTAAGTCTTCTGTATGACAACATGGGGGTGGAGGAAAAGTTTTAGAGGGGAGACACATCTCAATCACTGATGTGCTTTAAGGCAACTTAGGAAAGCAGGACATTTTTAAAAATACTACATCAAAACTAGTAGCAAAATCATATATGGAAGGCAAGAAAAAATGCCTTGCCATGAAATAGAAAGAAATACTGAGTTATGTGTCCTGGGTCAGGTACCATTCACTGTTTTCATGAATGAGAGGGGTGATGTTTATTACCTATGCTGATGTAAATACATTGTACAATGTATTCCATTGTACAATTTTACCTGAAGAAGCAGTCTGGAAAAATAAGATATTTTTCAAAGGAACAAATGCACTGTATTCCTAGCTAGGAAAGAGGAGTCATTATATAGAACAGTTAGTTCAAAACCCCCAAAAGGAGTTACGGGTTACAGAAAACCTTAATCGGGGTATTAGTCATCAGTTCTATGAACTGCTTTAAGAAGGGTAGACATCTGAAAAACAGATAGAAAGGCTCTAAACAGCAAGGTAGAAGTAATCTTTCTGCTTTACTGAAACTCATGGAATACTTGGTCCATATTCAGCTGTTATGTGAGCCTGTTAGTGCATATGTAAATGCAGGAATAATAAGAGGTCTACTGAGCATAACCTGTGAAGAACTCTGAACAAATGGAGACTATTTTTCTTCTGAAAAGACAAGTGAGGACTATCTTTTTTACAGTCTTTTACAACAGACTTACAATATATAAACTCATTGGAAACAAGAAAGAATATTCTTTTTATGTCACTAATGATAGGTTTAAACTGCAGCCAAGAGGATTGAGAACAGATATTATCTTTGTAATGCTAAATGTAGACAAGAATAGACAGTTTGTGGAGGTAGTAGTGATTAACAGCTGGCTAGAAAAATACCTACAACGAGATGGATTTAATCATGCCTTGGGCACATAAATGAGATAACATCCATGATAGATTGCTTGATTTCTAATTCTGGGTATTTAATTAGATTTATTTGTAGAAGTCAAAGGGTTTCTTCTGCACGTGCTCTGCCCTCCCATCTTGAATAGTAACATAAAGAATACAAAAGTGTTGCCTGGTAGTTTTATCTTTTTATTAAAATACTCCATTAAGATAGCTTTTTTACATACTACTGGGAGCTGGAGGGTAAAGTGCTAAACCAGACATATACAAAAATCTGTAGCAATTCTAATATCTAATTATTTTTCTTCTACTGTAAAAGATTATTCATTTTCATTTAATGCTAAAATATATTTACAGGGTAACTTTATTAATATTGAAAGGAGTTGAATAAACTGTAGCTTTCTCTTTTTAGTCTGGAAAAAAATATATTAAGTTCTACTAAAATGTTATCTGTAAAGAAGACTTTTATCTTATACAACATCCACTTTGGAAAACAAATTACAGAAAGAAAGAAATAAGACAGAGTTTTAGATATTCTATTGTTGATACGAACTTCTCATTCATTATTTGAGATACAAACCACTATGATTGTATCTCTTAAATTTAGAAAAAAATATATTTATGATCCATTGTTTATTCTGCTTTTGATACCATCAAGGAAACTTTTAAAATGCTGCTGAATCAAATAACCAATTGATTAAATGTGCTTTGAATTTATGAATTAGATTAGACAACGTATGTTTTGCATACAAATCACTTTGCACATCTCGCATTCATTTAATGAATCTCAGTGTGGGTCATAAATGAACATTGACATTTCGATATTGCACCACTTTACTAGAACATTATCAGGTTAACAGCACAAATAAGCAAATGGTCTTAAAAACCCTGAAGCTTAATGTCAAAAATGTAAACACCAGTGTGCGGTTTGGTTTGCTCTTTACAGTAGTGGTTTGCGACGGCAAGAAGAAAGGTACTTTTCTAGCGGTAAAGCAGTGCAATGATGGGCACGGCAAATGACTGTAGACAGAAACAAAAAACTGCTGACCATCATCCAGGATGCACGATAGGAATGGGTGTCCCTTGAAAGTTGGTTACAAAAACAGGAGGCAAAATTGTCTGAATAATACAAATTAAGCTGCTGGAAAGGAAGGCAGAGTATAATGACTGAACTGCACAATTATTGAAGCCAAATTTAATTCAATTCAAACCGCCTCCCTCTTCAAGCCACTTTTCTTTGCCACCTCCTTTGCAGCTCTTACATCAACTGCATTACTGCTGGCTCTGAATACCAGTGCCTGTTCTTTGCAGACAGGAGCAAGAATATATTTCATGTCTCTAAAGCCAGCCTAAATCACAATGGTTTCTTGTGATGTACTGAGCTCTGTAGGTCTCAATGGAGATACATTTTGCCAGTTTTACACAGGAAATGAGGCAGCAGCAGTAATGTAAAATGCTTGTGTTAACCGCCCATACCTCTCAATAACATCTTCAGGCTTTTTTTATATGATTTTATTATTTCTTATCATACCTAGCACTTCACAGAGTGAAGAAAATTGCTTCCCCTTTTATTATTCAGCCTATGCATCTCCATTTTGGAACCTAACCCAAAGAGAGTGCAAGACACCAAATATTACTTGTAAATTCTGAAGGATGCCAGTTAAAAGCAAAAGACAAAGAGTTGGTGGCTCTTATTTAGGGCTAGATAGCTTGAAAAACTTAGCCTGTTCCAAGTGGAAATCGGATGTGACAAACACCAAAAGGTAGGAAAATAGGATTAATAGTAAATAATTGGAAAAAAAGAGTGTAAGATGGGGAAGAATGGAGGAAAAGAAAAAGCAAAAAGGGAACTAAAGGGAATTTAAGATGTGAATTACTGTACAGTAGGAAGTAGTGAGAACGGAAGTGTTGACAGACAATGTCAGATCACCAGGTTGAAACAGTTTTGAAGAAAGTGTTTGAAGTTCCACCTGAACATAAGGAAAATCATCTTTACTTTGAGGGTGACAGAGCACTGGAACAGGCTGCCCAGAGAGATTGTGGAGTCTCCTCCTCTGGAGATATTCAGAATGTACCTACACATGATCCTGTGCAACCTGCTTTAGCAGGGGGGTTGGACTAGATGATTTCCAGAGGTGCTTTCCAACCCCTACCATTCTGTCATTCTGTGAAAGTGGTGAATTGTCTGAAGGACTACATATGCAGAGGTCACTACAACAAAAATGACTGCAGCTGAGGTCAAGGTGACAAACAGGAAGAGGGACAGAAAGAAATCGGTGTCATTATAGATCTGTGCTGTCCTATCGGCCAGCCATGATCAGAGGGCCATGCTCAGTAGACCTCAAGTTATTCAAAGAAAGTAATGACTGCAGTTGAGGGGTAAATGAAGAGGATATTTGACGAACTTGTGGGATTTTCTGAGTTTAGAGTGGACTGTTTGTCTCTCTTTAGAATATGTATTCCTAACTTACACAGGTCGGAATTTAGGACACACATGGATAAAAAATAACACTACTTGTGCACACTTACCTAAAAAGAGAGAAATTTGTATTAGTAGAATACCACAAAGAAATCACTTCTCCTTTAATTCGTAATTAGACTTTAAATCTTTCAGCCCTGAGAAGCAGGGTAACTGTGCATTATTTTTCCCCCAAGAATGGCTAAGAATATTGTCTGAGTAGATAGGAAAGGTTGACTTCCAATCAGCCAACTTTGCCTTCCCCCTGCTATTACCTCCACTTTTTTTTTTTTTTAAACACAAAAGCAAAGGCAGCAAGTTGAAATATAATAAATAAGAAGTAACACCAGGAAATGCATAAGTTAAACAAAGTTTTTGAATAATGGAATCTGAAAACCACAGGAATGTAAAGTGTGTTTTTTAAAGAAAGAATCTGAACTGGTCATTGTCTTGCTTTTGAATTTGTCTCTCATTCAAAAAAATATTTGCATTAAAGTCTATCAAGGTTTGTAGAAATTGTGCTCCTATCTTCTAGATATATGTAATGTACATTACAAGTACATTTTCTAGTAGGCAATGAAGCTTGACTTACAAGAACATTTTCATGGCCTATTCTAGGGCTTATTTTATAGTCCCTGTAAACTGTTTGCCAAGGCAATATAAACTCTATGTAACACAATCAATAAAACTAACAAGCATTTACATGGTAGGACAAATTGGAAGATGGTTAATTTTAATCTGGTTTACCATTATGGTTGAGAAGTTATAAAAGATTGGAGAAATGAGCAATACAAAAATCTCTTCAACACAGGGAGTTCCGCAAAATGAATGGAAAGTGAGTGTATCACACTTGGGTTCAATGGAAAATAAAAATCTGGTCTGTAAGATTAGAAATGACTGCTTTCTCTCCTGCTGCCTTTCATCCTATCTATATGCACTTCCCCTTCAAACTAAAGTGAACACTCATATTTCTGAATACTGCTCAATGATGTTTAAAAGACAACGTTTCACAAATCTAATAATAGCATGTAGCTACTAGCTCCTCTTCACATTTTTGTGAAAAAAAAATAATCAAGTTTAGAAAGGTTAGGTGTCATCTAGACCAAATAAAAGCTATCACAAAGGCATTAGAAGGGTTTTTTGAAGAAATAAGAAGTATTCAAAATATTCATTTGGAGTATTGAAATGAGACAATAGAAATGAAAGGTAAAATCCTCAGGTGTTAAGGATCTCAAAGCTTCATAGATCATCGGGGTATCTTAAAATAACAGATTACTTCCCATTAAGTAGAATAGTTTTCTCAATACTTTCCTTATAACTGGCAAGAATTAACTTTACCTGATCTTTTTGGATGACACCACAAATGTGAATCCTGAAAACTTAGGAAGCATCAGTGAATATGCTTGCTTACTTTTACTTATTTGTGAAAAAATAAAAAAGGTCAGGCTAAACACCAATAGTATAATTTTACTTATTTTACTTAAAGAAAATATTAAAAGGCAAACATATTAATTGAATTAGAAAAAAGAAATCAGTAGCATTTTATATATTGGTCTGGAGAATAAGCCTTATGAGAAGAGGCTGAGGGAGCTGGGGTTGTTCAGCCTAGAGAAAAGGAGGCTGAGGGGAAACCTTATTGCTATTTATAGCTACCTGAAAGGAGGTTGTAGAGAGGAGGGGGTCAGTCTCTTCTCCCAAGTCACAGGCAACAGGACAAGAGGAAATGGCCTCAAGTTGTGCCGGGGGGGGTTCAGATTGGATATCAGGAAAAATTTTTACACTGAGAGGGTTATTAAGCATCAGAATGGGCTGCCCAGGGAGATGGTTGAGGTACCATTCCTGTAGGTATTCAAAAGATGGGTTGATATAATGCTTAATGACATGGTTTAGTGATGAGTTATTTTTTATCAGTGAGGTTGATGGTTGGACTAGGTGATCTTAAAGGTCCCTTCTAACTTAGCCAGTTCTATGGCTCTGTGACAGTCAGCAGCCCTGAAATGCAGTCTGCAACTCCAAAGTTCATTGTGCACACAGCACATACAGAAATAATATGAGCTGCTGGCACTGGCTTCACACAGGATGGTGGCCAATCTGGTATCTTGTCTATGGGGGGGAGCATTCTTGCTCCTTGTTTTTTGCAATCTCTGGCATGCACCTCCTTGTATTTCTTCATGTGTCTACTTTTGTTCTTGGTGAGTTACAAGGCATGGCAGACTGCCTCTGTTCCCAGTACCAGACAGATTATTTCTACCATACATGCAGAAACTCAGCAGGAGTTGCCACCTTCTTCAGATGTAAGATACTGCTAATCAGCTCGCTGACAGTAGCCTTCCCTGCTGCGGCATGCTCACTTCTCTTTCACAACTGAAATGATTTAGCAGGAGTTGGCACCTCAGTTGTCTGGCTAAGGAAGGGAGCAGAGAGCTAAAGCAAACTGTGTTTTGAGGTAAAATACAGGACAAACAGGAAAGTTGAGGCTTATGAAATCCAACAAGGTCATTCTGTATGAAGTTAGGACATATATTAAGAAGTTGGTTTGGGTTATGAAAAGAGTCTGGAGCTGAAGTCTGGATGATGTTGTAGAAGGGAAAAGAATTTTTTTTTCCATGTTTGCAGTTTGTGAATTAACAGCATAGGACAGGCAGTAAGGATTTTATATGGAAAGAGGGGAGATTTAGATTAGATATTAGGAAGAAATTCTTTACTGTGGGAGTGGGTGAGACACTGGGACAGGTTGCCTGGAGAAGCTGTTGAAGCCCTATCCCTGAGAGCGTTCAAGACCAGGCTGGATGGGGCTTTGAGCCACCTGATCTAGTGCGAGGTGTCCCTGCCCATGGCAGGGGGGATTGAAACTCAATGATATTTAAGGTCCCTTCTAACTCTAACCATTCTATGAACCAGTGTAGCAGTGTTGGACAATACTCTAGTAATGAAGAAGCATTGTAGTTTCAAGGTTCTCTCTAAAACCGGTGTCATCTGCAGCTTTTGAAGAAACCAAAGGCAAGACTTCTAGGAAAGATATCGACAAGAGAACTACAGTACATGCTAAGACCTTAACAATGTTTTCCCATCCCGTCCCATCCCATCCTAATGCTCATGCCCTCTTTGCAGCTTCTTAGCCACCAGCTGAGTTTCCTGGGCATAAAACACCTATAGCTGCTATTCCTGTTATTTATTTCACCTTTCTGGGATACCGCTCAGCAGTATACACCCGCTGTAGAACAGTGTGTGGAGTCAGTGGTACTTGTCAAAAATAGCACAGTACTCATATGGAAGATATCTTCCAATCTTCCATTTTCCGCTTTTTGATGTCATCTGAAGCATTAATAGCTAAAGAGAAACATTGCATGTATGTAACCAGGGATAATGGTAAACTTGTATTTTAATCTATGGGAGTCCAGTTTAAAGAGCTCCTGAGTTACACTGAGTGATCTGGTAGAATATCTTTGCTTACAAATGCTGATTAGTTCTGTAATATGGATGTCTAACATGTCAAGGAGGATTTTCATTTTTTTTTTTTAATAAAGTGAGGATTTTTTTTCTTGCTTACTGGTTTCTTTAATATAATACTAGGTAGTGATGTAATACTTACTCCTCATACTTACCAAAGGCATGTAAATATTAAGCCTTTTCCTCAAGGTGAGGAGGAATTGAAATAGAAAAAATAACCTTGTCCAAATTAATGGAATGGATTATGAAAAGAAGTTGGAGTGAAATGGAGGTCTAGAAAAGGGTAACATTTCAGTGTCAGCTGAACTAACACACTAACTGTGGTCTCTGAAAAATCTTCCAAATACTGTTCCCAGGCCCCAAACCCTTGTATTTTGTATATTTGACCAATTCTGAAAAGAATTGCACAGAAATGAAGTTATTCATCACACTGGGGATTTGTTGCATCTGTCCATATGATTTTATTGTTAATCTATTAATCAGACACTACTGAAGCAGTTTCCATAGAGACATTAACATATCTGTAAATAACAAAATACTTTAAATATCTTATTATTTCTCACAAAACATCTCTCTGATGTATCAAACCATGCATGTTATAGGGAATGAAAATAAAGATTCTGTGTAGTCCACTAGAGTATTAGAAATCTTAAGCTCTTAAAATAGAGTGTTGTTCTGATAACGGAAAAGAAAAAAATATGTAGTGCTGGTCTGTGACTCAGAGATTGGAGAATTTTTTTGTAAGTACTCTTTTTCTGCTCCCACTTCTCTGCTTTAGTCTTAAATGTTTTTTCTCACTAAAACAGAAAAGCTCTTTCAGGGTAGCACTTCTGCTCCCATCAAATGCCACCACAACTCCATGTACAATAGTATTATTACTAGGGAAAAAAATATCTGCATAATAAAAAATGTAAACTTTAATTATTTTGTCAGTTTATTACACAGTTTATTTTTGAAAAATGAAGCTTTTATTTTCCTCAGTACTCACTTATACGTTAAAGGGCTCAAGTGTCCTGACTACTATGATGACAAAAGAGAAACTGCAGCCATTTCATACTATAATTGCAGTCTTGGGTAAAGTGATGTTACTCAGTGAATTATTCCACAGGGGAAAAAAAAAAAAGTATTTATATTTCTGACTATGAATGTACGAAAAATATGTAATCTTCAGTACAGGGTAAACAAAAATAAAAAATTCCACCCCCAAATCTTTTTATGGAACCTAATTATTCTTATGCATAAATGGAAATTTAATTTCTGTTATACTGCTTAGTGCAGTCAACTGTTTTATTATTAATTATAGAACTGATACTAATGCACAGGAATGATATTTTAATAAGGTTTAATCTTTTTTTTTCATATTCTAGTATATTTTATAATTATGTTTTTGTCCCTTACTTTGTCTTTGTAGTCTATATTTACAAACTAATTGGAAATATTTAGTCACTTATATTTGGCATTTACGGTGGGTCTGGACAAAGAAAAGTTATTCTGTAGATTGATGCTGTGTGGATGTTAAACTAGTTAATACAACTGAAAAAAAAAAAAAGCCAATTGTTACCTGATCAAGTCTAGAACCATTCTGAAATTGCACTGTTTCTTTGTCAGTCCCCAGTTTTGCCTGAAATCACCTTTGTAGCTTTTAAAATATTCACCTGGGCTCCTAATGCCATTTTTCTCATAAGAAAAGTAGTTTTAAAGCCATGGGGAAGGACTGCTCAGCTGCCAATAATCTTTAGATAATTAACAAAGAAAACCAGGTTAGGACAAATAGTTTGCTGCTTCATCTAAGCTTCTGTTGTTGATATAAGTTGCGCTATGGCAATACCTGTGTTTGCTAGACCTAAGTGTTTTAAAAGAAGTTACAGCTAAAGCCACAGTCTGAAGTTTTAGTTCAATACAAACAGAAACTAGCAAAATATCAATGAAAAAAACTATTCTATAACCACTTTTCAAACGCTGCTGAGTGTTGGGGCAGTACACTGCTCTCGGGTCAGTGCAAAGAAGGAGAGGGGACCTTGAGTCAGAGATGACAAGTTGCTTCCAAGCTTTCTATATACTTAAAAGAATCTGTATCTTGTTTATTCGCAGTAACCTATGTCTAAAGCTTGCATAGATTTGCAGGCTGGTGAGTGAGATAGCAGATGTAATTCCATGGCAAAGCCAGTGACGTCTTTCCAGAAGCTGTTTTCTGCATTAAGGATATGGGCAATAAGGGGATACTTTATGCTTTCTTAGGTCCATGTTAAAACAAACATCAAAATGGCCTTTGTATGGATTATGCCTAGATTTATGGATTTTCTGCTATGAATATTTAATGCTTTTATTTTAAGCACTGTCATTTATTGATGTCTTTCCCTTTAAACGTTCAGTCAAAGGGAAGATCTAGTCACAGAAAAATGTGTTGCTGCTATCTGCTAATCCTCCACCAGAAAAAGGAGGAAAAGTAATTGTCTGCGTTTTGTCTCAGATCCTTTGTGTAGTCATTAGGTAGCAAAAGAATTGCAGGAGAAGGTAACTGGGGTAAGTTTTAACCGACTCAAGTTTTTATCTGTTAATGGGTTTTATAATGAGATCTAAGATTTGAGATTCTGTGAACCGGCCTCTTCAAGTCTACTTTCAAAGACTTGTGTTTTATCTTGTGGTTTTTTAGAAGCTGCCACAGGAACTGGACTGAAAACCACCAGTTATTCTAACTGCTGCAAAAGGGAAGCACAAGGGCACTCTTGTACTGCCAGACGAAAGTTTTAAGGAGCCAAACCCCATTCCTTCCCGTTTGCTGCCTGTATGTTATGGCTGTCTGGAGAACAGGAGGGACTTCAAGGAAGCCACTGACCCTCTCTTCTCCTGTTGCCCAAGGGCCACTGCTGAGCAGACTGCAGACTGGTGGCAGCTGCTGCAAGGGGACAGATGGTGGGAACTGATCAGACTGTCATTTGCCAAACACTAACAATCTCTTACCCACATTCAGGCAGCAGATGATAGTAATTTTAATTTTTGGCATTACATTATGCTACTTACAGATACCTGAAAATCTTTGTCATTATCACCACTTAAGCTGCACTGTGGAATGATTTTTGTCATATCGTCATTTCTGTTGAATTAATAAGAAAAAAAGATGAAGGTAAAAGATCTGAGGAATCTGGAATTTCCCATTCAAGAAACAGGAACTTGGAGTTGCAAATGCAGAGAGTAACATGTGAACGGGAAGGACCAGCAGCTGGTGGCTGCTCTGTGACCAACTCATGGCCTCGATGTACTTCCTAGTGGACAGAAGTTGTGCTTGTAAAGTGACCATGGACACAATTAGCAGATGTGTTGGTAGTCTAGTGGAACAGTCAGGGAATACTTATGTAGCTAGATGACCAATTCAGATCAAAATGGTTTTATTCATTAATAGTGTAGAATTTGCTGAGCTGAATTTATCTAAAGCATGCTAACAAAAAAAGCACGCAGATTTGATACTGCCACTGATGTTGCAAGTCTTGCTTTGTGTGGAGAGAAAGGACTTGATTCTTCACTATTACTAAATCAATGTAATACAAATCGGAAGGGATAAACTGAAATATAACACAGGTAGCAGCTAACACTAGTAAAAATAAGACTTCAGAAAATACGTTTAAAAAAATTAAGGAATTGTCAATATATCCTCTGCAGGATATAAATAATAGTTTTAAAATAAGAGTAATGGCAAATATTTAATATGTGTAACTCTAAGGATTGTAATTTTATAAGTAAACATCTCCCGCTGTTTAATTTATTGATCTCAGGCTTTCCTTCTCTCTACCCACATTCCCTGGGTACAGATTTATCTTCCATAACAAGAAAAATATTGTAAATAAATTCAGCCATAGGAGAATAAACAGAAAGTAGTTTAAACTTCCAAGAATACATGACAGATTAGGTTCTGCATTCTGGGAATAGTTACAAGTGTTATGTACTTTGCTGTACAAGGGTTTTTGTACCAGGAAAGGCAATTCTCCTAGGTTGTTTCACGTGTAGATATTCTATGTTAATTTTGGAGTTGTCTTTATTTTGCATGGGATTCTACTTTTGTTTTGGAAAACAAACCTACTTTAGTGACATAACTAATGTGCCTGGGATACTGAAACAGATGTACTATTAAAAAGGGAAATATTTCCTCTGTTTTCTGTTAAGGCTTTGGTGTTTTAGGATTTCTTATACTAGAACTATTGGTGCAGACTTGCAGTCTCTCTGTCACAGTGAAGATGGCAGAGGTGATTGCTGTCATCGAGTTTTGCTGGTTTTGATGCCAGTCAGCATGAGACTTTTTTTTTCCTGCCTTAGCTCTAAATGATCTGCATCACTTTCCTGCATAAGCAGACATGCATAGTGGGCTTTCTTTCCTTAAGGATGCTTGCTGAAGTGTTGCAAGGAAACTGTACACTCCAGTGCATGAGGGAGAGCCAGCGTCTCACTGAATATATCTACAGAAAATGCGTGAATGTACATTGTAAGGAAAATCAAGTGAATTTAAGAGTACTGTCATGCCTCGCCTGCTTCTTGCTTGATATAAATCACAAGCAAAAGTTGTTGTTTCCAGCCTTTATAAGATCACCAGTTTGTGACGACTGGTGCTTGCTGTCAAAAAATATGTCTGTGTTCTTATTTTTGATTGCTTAAACCCTTAAAGTACACTCTAAGTATGGGTGGTAACTATGTTGCTGGACAGCAATAGACTCGTAGGGAAACTTTCCAGATTGTCTGCATCTGCTATTAATCAAGTCCAGAGACAGTTTATGAATTTTCTTGATCAAAAGAGTAGATTAATCTTAGGCAGAGAAATTTAATGTGCATTTTATGTTCCTGTAGCAGCTCTCATGACACTGTTAGTTCTTGTTAGCTGCACTAAAAATGTCAAACATAATCCAGCTGTCAATAATCAAGTTCCAGCTGCTTGATCAGAAATTATATTTTCCTTTGAAATGCTTCCTCTGAAACCCAAAGCTATTTTCATTATCCAAATACACTTGGGTATTAGAGGGGGAAGGGTGAGAAAAGATGCTTTCATCATGGCAAAGCTGACTTACCGAAGCAGTAGCTTTTAAAATTCCATAGATATTTTAAAAATTAAACAAAATATGCTAATCCTGCTTGTAAAAACTCACATGAAGTTAGATATTTTCATTACTTATATATAGCATCTCACAAAAATTACTAAGCTTACTGATTATGAAACTAAAATTTTATTTCAGAGAATTATTGCAATATCGTACAAGTGTAAAGGGAGGAAATAAATAATAATAAAAAAAGATATCTAAAACTCAGCAGTAGAATCCATGTAACTTTGAGTTAGAATATGGGCATGACATTTTTTCATACAGCTTTTGTTGCAAGTGTGAGCACTGGAGAGCATACTAAAAGAAATGCTTCATATCTTGATGTCTTCAGTAAGGATAGGGTGCCTTTCGAACTAGCAGTAGTAGCCTTAGATATTTCTCGGCAATCACAGGGTATTTATTTAATTTCACAGACAAATTATAAATAATGTAATGAACTGTCATTTGCAGACAACTATGATTTAACTGTTTCAAACTTAAAATTCTATAAATATATGTAAAAAAGAAAAAAGTGGAAGAGTGTTCTTTATCTAAAATTTTCTATAAAAGGAATGAGCTTTTACATTAATAATTCGCAGCTATTAGGTGTATCGAAATACCTAAGTTTCCCCCTCCCCAAGGGAGAAATTAAATTTAGAGTTTTTTTCTGTATAACACAAAACTTGTTCATCTTTAACTATGAATGTTAATAAAAACTGTACAAATAATTTTCATTATATAGCAGTGATGTCCAAAATGCCCATTGGATTTTTCATTAAGCAATCAAAAGTAATTAAATTATGCATTCTATGTACACATGGTGATGATTGAATCACTGAAAGCAGGGTTCTAAATGAGTCTGACAAATCGTACATTAAATATGCAGTTTAAGCTCTTTCATGAAAATTTACTCTTAATGAAAGTATTTTTATGTTCATAACATAGTGCGGCAATGAAAGCTGTGTACAGTAATGAAATAACAATACCAAGCAGAAGGGACTTAAATGTTGGAATATTTATGTAAATAGAGGGTATAACTGTTTAACACAGGATATTAATTTCTGCTATGGACTTCCTTGGCTGATGAGGGTATAACATTATCTCTTATTTGAGCATTTGTTTTGAGACAAGATCTACATTAAGTTCTGAGTGCCTTACAGAGCTTGTGTTAGAAGCTGATTCAGCCTGTGGAGATAAAAATGGGATCTGTATCTTTTAAGGGGAGTGGGGGCATAATTCTAACTAAAAGTTAGTAGGTTGAGCTGGCTAGATGTCTTATCAAAATCCTAGAAGAGGTGGTGGGCATGCTTTTGACTCCTTACAATAATCCTGCGTAAAAATTAAAAGAATGAGCAATGACTCAGCCTATTGATATATCTGGTCTGAAAATATTTTCTAATGTGAGGATGTGCTTTTCCAGGTTTGTGGTAGAGAGAACTTACAATGAAAATACAGTTTATTGAAAAATAATTGACTTTATGGTGAATATATTGTGTGGTCCGTTTTAAAAGGAGAATTAGTAAAATTAAATAAAAACTTTCCAAGTGATAGCCCTAAATTTTAAAAAAGAAAGTCAGTGATACTTGTACTATCTATCACTAATCTTGCCATGACTTATGTAAATCCATGCAACACATATCTTATACCATTTACAAGTTTAAATCCTCTTTGTTTCTCCTAGCAAGTTTAACTTAAGAACTGATCAATACAGTTTCCCTGTCTTTGGAGATGGCAAACATACTGTGTGTCTTGTTTCTGCTTTACTTCATTTGACTGTGTTACAGTTTGAAAACATTTTATTTGACAGTAACTTTTAGAAAACATTTTAGTTTTATAAATAATGTATAAATGCCATAGAGTCTCAACATGATGGTGGTCATTGAAAAAGTATATGGGAGTTTGACATCCGTCTTAGACTTGGAATGGAATGGAAATGCTTTATGTATTTTAAGTATGTTACACATTCACTACATTGTGTGAGCACAGTCCAAGAATGCCAAATCATGTAAAACTGTCACTCCTACCTAATTCCTGTCACCATTATTTTTAAATTATTGCATGCAGCTCACATTTGCAAAGTTTCCACGTGTGTAGAAATCTTTTAGGAGATATTTGTAATGAGTATGTAAGAAATAATAAATATACCGCAAAATTTTACTAACATTGATTTCACAAAGTTGCACTGCTTTGTTAATGGTTAGTCAATTCCTTTAGTACTCTTGGAGTATTGGAAGTGTAACATTTAAACATCTAGTGTTTCATTAGTTATAACAAATAATATGCTATAACATTAGACAGAATTGAGGAGTTAAGTGGAGAGGGTGGTCAGACACATGGATGATGAATGGAATATGTAACTGGGGAAAAAACAGTAATAATTTTAAGTGTGGAATATCTAAAAGAGTCACAATAAAATGGTTAATTTGAGCTGTCAAAAAAAATATTAGTTCTTTATTTAAAAAATACAATATGGAACAACTAAGTTGCTATGCAATTTCAGAAGGAATTCAAGAGCATAAAAAAGAAAAAAGAAATTCTGGCTTGCAGTTTGTATGTAAATGCTCACAAGTGTGTCCCAATAGTAACCCAAAGGTATACTTTTGTACTGCATTTTGCTGCCATTCTCAGTGTTGCATGGTATTTCAATATTATATTTGTGCAGAAATTCTAGTTTTTGATTCAAGTAAAAAAAAAAAAAAGTTTGTTTTTTTTGTTGTTGTTGTTGTTGTTTTTTTTTTTTAAACATAAATATGTATAAACATGCTAGTATAGTGGTTGTTCGAAAAAAGGTGAGAGAGAAAATAGTATATGTAGATTATGTACTCTGAACTTTTTTTCTTTCCTTTGAAGCCATGCTCTTTCACTGTGGTTGGTACAAGTAGGCTCCACAGTGCTTGGTAATCTTGGCTGTCATTCTGTTGGCCTCATCAAAATCCAAGCTGTCTACAGAAATGATGCTTTTCTCTAAGCCTTGGTTGTCTTATTTGTTAGCTAATCTATATCCCAACCCACTGTTCTTTATGCCTGCAAACACAGACTGTCAAGTTTATTCAAAATACTGCCTTTGTTAGACATCATCTTGGTTTATCCTGACTTTGTTGAACTGTTTTTGGAGGCTGTAGAGTAACAGGAGAGGAGACACAATGGTCTGTGTGCACTTTATTGTCTTTGTGAATACCCAAATCATTGAATTTATAATAAGATTGTCCCAGGTGTTCTTCCAAGGAGAGGCATAGCCTGTCTCAACACTGATAAGAACATTCTTGAGAGGTTTCTCATTTGGCAGAATTTTTCCTAAGACAAGAGATAGTCTGAACCTGCGTATTGAATATTTCTACACTTGAAGTATATTTGAGGACAGAAGGTCTCTGTGCTTTTTCATATTTTACTTAGTTTTTCTAGATAAAAAATATTTATCTGAAATTAATTAAAAAAACCTTAGAGAAAAAGGTAAGTGAACTGCAGTGTAAATCCCCATTCAAACAATTACAACTCAGTCATATTATGTTTGTAGGGATTCCCCCTTTGAGAAGAAACACAGTGATAACTACCTGTGTAAGACAAAATGAATTTGTTTACAACAAATGGAAACACTGATTTCACCTCCATTCTACCCAACTGAAAGAACAGATTGGCATGTTTTCAAATCTTCTGTAGTGATGTAACACCTTTTGCAGACCTCATTGTGTTGGCTGCTCTGTAAACAGACAAGTTCAGGGTAGACACTGACAAAAGAGATTTCGTTGTCTAAGATCTACACAAACCCCTGGTTACTTCAAGCAAAAGACTTGAAGCTTACAAAATTAGGAGATATTTGTTAAATGTGGGAGTACTTTGAGTCTTTTTTGTAAAAAGACATAAAACAATATACAGTGGATTCTACGTTCACACACTACGGTCTATCTGAAATAAACTGGACTATTTATTCTCTGATGCAATTGCGCAATAGTGACTTAACTCTTTGTATCTAAGTACAATTAATGAGTTCAGTCATTACATGATCTGAAGGTGTAACTGCATTATCCATCAAATGTTTGCCGTAGCTCTTACTCTGACGTCTCTTGTCTGCTGACACTTGTGGTTTTGTCTTTCTGGTACATTGACAGCAGGAAATTAAAAAAGGGCTTTTCTAAAGGTTAGTTAATTACAGATAATAAATTTTGTTTTGCAGATGTACACTCCCAGATGACTTAATTTTCCAACAAAGCGTATTGAGCCAGTAAATTAAAGCTTACCTTTTCTTTGCAGTGTTAAATTTCCAATCAAATTAAAGGTGACAGAATAAGAAGGAGGTCCTTTGCATTCCTGTGTGCTTCATCTTACGCGACAATTTATAGGAGATCAGTAGCACGTTTACCATTGAACTTATACTACACAGTCATTTGAATAGCATTAAACAGTATTGGGAATTAAACATATCTCAATTAGACAAGGTACTAAAATTAAGAGAATCTACCATCTGTTTTCATCTTGGCTGCAGTCTGCTTCCAGGCCTTGAGCCTGTCACTTTAGCTTTCTAGAACTCTGTTTTCTCAATAGCTGAAATTTGGATAATGAATATCTTTGGAAGGACTATGGGATCTAGGGATGAACACAGGCACTATAGAAGTGAAGAATTCTAGTGAAGAAGTCTCTTCTTCATTGTACTTGATTTAGAAAACTGTTTTAGTGCTGCTACAGTGGGATACATAAGGACAGAGAAGTTTGTCCTGCTGAAGTATTACATTAGAGATCCTGAATTTGGGTGATTTCCTTAAAATCAGGTAAATGATCTGAATTATTTGAATATGGGGAAAGTTTGAAAATATTTGTAAAGATACCCATAGATATTTTTTTCCCTCCCAATTCTTGGTGAGGTGTTATTTTCTCTTTATTCTTTGAGTACACGTCTTTTCCTAGACTCAATTAATGGCTTGCTCCATCCATGTCAAAGCATTATTTACTGACCTAACCTCAGACACTTACCCACTGAAGAAGTCTAGCACCTTCCACTGTTCATGGAAAGGTCATAGGGCAACTAGATTTTTAGCTTATGGGAGAAACTGGGAACAGACTTCACTCCCGAGTCCCGAGCTTTATTGCCTATTTTTCTAGTTGGCTGCAGTGAGACTTGTTGACCAAGTGAATCTGAGACTAGCACTCAAACTCATGAGCAACATCTGTCTTAGCTGCCAAAGATGTGAACAAGTTCTTTACTATGCTGGTAGCATCTCTAGGGTTGTTGCTGAGACCTGTTTTCTCTGGACATATATATATATATATATGTAAGTTCAAGGTTTACACGCAATTTTGAGTGTCTTAAGCATAGCTGTATCATTCCAGGTTTTAGTAATGAGCTTTAGTTCCTGATAACTGTACAATTAATTTGTGATAAAATTAATCCCATAAATACTGAAGAAAACTTTTTGCAAATAATTTGTAGTTACTTTTGGTGACATACATAGGGCAAGACTTTTCTACTTCTTACTGTCTTCTTCAAATAGGATGAAATGCATTTTTCTGTAGAAGCTAGGTTATCTGTGTAGTGAAAATAGCATTTGGAAATGTTTTTTTTACGCACACCTTTCATTAGGTTCAGTGAAAATCATTCTAGGCGTGCACTATCTTTGTAACATTTCTTCTTGCATCTGACATGCCTAATTTATATGGTGTCATGGCCTCAATTTTCTGTTTCTAAACATTTTTCTTTATTGGGGATGGGCAATAGATTTAGACTATAAAGGGAATGCATCATGGTTAACGATGAAAAATTGGATTTATTAAAAGCTTAATTAGATTTAAATGACACAATCTTTTCCCTGTAATTCTCACCTTTTTTTACCGATGTCTGCCAAGTAAGTATGACGGATTCTTGTAATGTCAGGAAACAAAGTATCTTTCAATATTTTGTTAAAATGCTTGGTGCTGTTTTCACATCTCTAGATAGTTTAATGAGGATCAAAGTGCTGCATTTATTAATACATATAAACAAATTTTATAGCAAAAGGGTGGAAATGACTCAAACTGATGCTGGGTGAGTGTTTGTACTCGGTCTGGCATGTTTCGTGCTCTGTTTTCCATGCATTGCTTCACAAGGAATCTGGCAGGGAAGCCTCTTAGTGTTTGTCCATTTTCAGACAAACAGATGATGCTTCACAGCTGAAGGAAAGCTGAAGGCTAGCACCAGACTAATCAGACCTACGAAAGCCATGTCATTATTCTGGGAGTTCAGACAAGCTTAAGCAGATGAAGTTGGTACATATAGAAGGAAAGTCATGCAGAGAGCAGTTGCTGGCAGCTACCAGTGCAGGGTTGAGATTTGCTTCTGTTGGGAACTAGTGTGAGAAGACAATGACAGGGAAAGGCATTTGGGAAAGGGTGAGATCAGACTGAAGGAATTTGTACTAAAGACAGTTCTGGGGAGTAGCTTTTTGGTGTTGTGTCTGTTATCACTTTGGCATGTGAAACCATTGGCTTGCTTTAGCAGAAGAGAGTAGATTATTCAGTGATGCAGTTGGAATTTGTGGTACCAGGATTGTTACAAGCAAAGCCTGCAAATCAAACTGAATTGTGTAGTGCTCTTTGTAGTGTGAGCAAGCAAGAGTTGGGATGGAATTATACAACAGCTTTTGCATTTAAGCCTAAAATAGGATTTCCATGTGTGTTTCCAGAGCTGAAAATAGCGTTCTCTCGGCAACAGCCCAGGAAAACAAACAAAAGAGGATGCACTTATGTGCTAATAAAACTGTCAAATAAAAATAAATAAATAAATAAATAGATTAAGTAAAATCATTCTACAAAGCACAATAGATTTGCGTATTTCATTAAAAGATAAGGACTTCATTGTTGAAATAATAATAATAATAATCACCACCATCATCATCATCTTTATTTCAAATAGGAATGTTGTAGTTCTTTAGAGTTAAAGGCCTTTTTATAATGTCTACGACCAGATCTACCACAGATGTCTATGGGAATAGAAGGTGGATAAATGCTAAATTTAAGTAGCTGATACAGAACTTTTTTGAAGCCTGCTTTTCCTTTAATATCTGTAGTGTACTTCAAAATATTTTGATATAGCAACACATTAAAAGAGAAAAGCATGTTGATGTAAAAAGGGTGCTGTTTTTTTAAGAAATAAATCTTAAATTAAAAAATTGAAGTAATTTGTACTACTAATTGTATTAGTTTTCAGTCTCCCATGGCTGTATCTAACTTAACTACCCCAAAGTGTAGGATTATACACATGGCTTGTTTTGAGTAAGTAGAAATGAAGATGAGACAGTCTAAGTATCTGTGTTTATCTGAAAGTTCTGTAGAATCTGAAGGTAGGAGAAAGTAGAATATAATTTGTAACTGAATTTTTGGAGATGTCTAGTTTAAGTACAACTAATGGTATGGTTATTTTTTGGATTAGGAAAAATATGCACTGCAGAGACTGAAGAGAGTGCCTGTTGCAGGATTTTCTTTAGTTCTCTGACATTGGTTTCACTAGAAAGGAGAACTTGCCTTAAAGGTTAAGAGGGCTTCAAGAGAGGCAATTTTCTGAAACCTGTTCTTATTTTTTCTTTATAGGAATTAATCAGTCTGAATTTCTCTACCAGAAAAGACAATTGCACACATCTAACTAAACTACCTTTTTTGTTCAAAAGGCTTGTTTTCTTTTGGGTGGTCATGCTAAGTGAAGATCTAAGGAGATCCACGTCAAACTTTTCACTGACTATGATCCTGTCACAAGTTCTTTGATTTGTTGAAATTAGTTATTATTGATTTAGAACAGTACCCTAAAGCTTAGATGTTCTTTATGAAAGGAAGTAGAACTTTGGCCCTCAAAGACCTGAACTGGGCTGTAGAGAAAAACAAGCACTAGAAATCTGTGCTACTTAGGAGTTCAACAGGAGATTAGATGGGCAGACTGGCAAGACTCAAGTCACTTGTCAAAGTGTTTTTGTTTTTTTTTAATCTGATACCAATATCTAATTTATGAGATTTACAAGCATCTGAGGATGTAATTGTCTCATGATTATTTTGACACTTAAAACAATTAGTTTTGGTCATGTTTCTCTACTAGGAGTTATATTGCTCTTGGGTCTAACTCTTTAATAATGTCCCTGCTCAAGAGCACAACTATTCTCTAATTGGATATTGCAAATTATTTCAAGTAATTTTCTAATGGGAGATCGATTTTATCAATAAAATAGAAGCACGGACAATTTGGTTTATCATTGAAAAGCTGACTTTGAGTGACAAGAATTATAGGTTTTCGTGTAGGCAGGATGAAATCTGTTATAAAAAGGTGAATAGCAATGGTTATTGGACACTAGAATTTAATGAAGTTGGAAAACAATGTAGTCATATGGCACAACAAAGAATTACTTTTAAAAACGTATTGTTATTTCAGTATATAACATTTCAAATGCTTGTTCTTGATTAATACTAGAATAAGAATAAGCATTTTTTTGATTACTAGCAGTCTAGATTCAGAAGAATACTTTTCTCTGTATTTAGTGATTCAGAATGTGAATTATTGCTAAATTATATAATGATGTTTGTCCCTTGAGGCCAAATTAAATCCATGACAAGGATAGAAGAACACAGATTTGAGGTTCTGTGAAGAAAATTGCTTCAGAACAACAGAAAGGAGAAATAATTTATTTGTTTTGAAAGGCAAAACAAAACAGCAGCAAAACAAAAAGAGCTGCAGATTTAGTGGAATTGTCTACTTGCATATAATTTGTCATTATATTGTTCATTAACATCACTAATAAAGGCACATAATTTTCTCCTGTGTTAAACTTGTTTGGATATAAAGACTTACGCATATGTGCCTATTCTTACAGAAATCAGTACCATTGGTCATAGCTATTGTATGCATTGCTTTTGATTTGGTTATTTTAGAGGATTTTTAAAAAGTAGTATCATGACCCATTTGATATAGATACACAGTGCTGTAGGCTGCTTCATAGGATTAATGAGCCTGTGCAGCTCTGTGGTGACACAGATACACGGTCCAATATCTGACCTGGCTTTCGGTTGCCTGGTAGCATAGAATTCTGTGAATCACAATGGCTGAAGAAGGGGATATTTCATACAGAGGAGGACAAGCTAAAAGGATATATACTGAGAATCACATTGGGTAGGGACACCTCTGACTACACCAGGTTGCTCAAAGCCCCATCCAGCCCGGCCTTGAACGCTTCCAGGGATGGGGCATCCACAACTTCTCTGGTCAACCTGTTCCAGAGTCTCACCACCCTCAGGTTACTGTAACTCCCACTCCCTTTCCTTCATAATGAGGAGGTCTTATTTATCTATCTCTGAGCATGCAGAACATTTTTCCCTTAAATTCACTTTTTTCTCATGCCACTTCCTCTTCACTGGGATTGCGAAAGCTTCACATCATGCTCACCAAAGTTACCTTTTGTATACCAAATCTATCTTTTTCCTCAGTGTGATGTTATGTGACAGAGCTAAAGGGGTAAACTAGAGGAGACAGGTCCAGTGGTGCTTATTTGCACTTTCTGAAAGCTTTTTTACTCTTCAAAATAAATATACTACAACAGTAAAATGTACATCAAGCCACTTTCTGTTAAAATGATACAATTTAACCCTTGTTCCTATTTCTGTGCTTGAGTATTAAAATTCTTCTTAATATCATCTGTAGATACAAACTCCTTCAATTTCTGCCTTTCATGTTGAGCTGCCTTTCTTATAGTAAGCAAATATATGACTAAATGTTAGATTACTTGCTTTCCAAATACCCTCTTTGAAAAGTATTTAGGGTAAATGTAGTATTTAATGTCTGTCAGTCCCACATAATTCTGTACGGTTTAAGAAACGGTTTTGTGTATCACAAAAATGAGAAATCAAATTCCAAGAAACATTTATTTTCGATACATTATTTACAAAAAGTTTTGCTTGGGGAATTTGAATAAATTCATATTGCCTATACATATCCCATATGGGGTATATCCCATGTATATCCCATACATGGGATTTTTTCCCATGTCTGTTTAGCTAAGCCAATGCTTCCTACACACTTATGCTCTGTTGTTAATCAGACAGCTTCTGAATTGCATAATTTTTAAATTTCTGACATAGGAATTTTAGCTGCTTAATATAATGTTCATATTACGGTTATAAGGTGGCCTTTTTTTCTGGGGACCCAATTTGATATCATGACAGCATATTTTTTAGGCAATAGTTTGCTATAGGCGAGACTAAGGGCGATACACATAGGTTGTCACTGTGAGCTGTAGCCCAGATCTGGTAATGCTTTAATAACAGCTATGTCTGGAATTTCTATCCCCTGATCAACATGGCTCAAACCACCTTAAACTAATTTTAAAAATATGGATCCACCCAATAACTAAACTAAATATTTGTCAGTTAATGACCAAGATTTTGGTATCTTAATTTCAAAGAAGCACAGTCTTTGCTAGTGCTTCATTTTTATTGAACTTGGAGCAACTTTGACAAAGTTAGCACTAAAAGTTAACTTGAGGTATACATAGTACTTGTGAAAACTGCTATATGTAACCCCCTATTTGCCACATATGTATACCTCTATATGACAAGTACAGGAAATTAAAGGAAACAAATATAAAGATATTTAAGAAGAAAGAATATTAAAACTACTTTAAAAATTACTGGCATGCATCATCCCACAGAAAAACAAATCAGAACAATTCTTATAAAACTTCCTGGGTTAAAACTCCTTAATTAAAATTTCAGTTAAAGGAATAAGACATTGTAACAGTCAACTTGAAAGATTCCTTTTGCACATTGCTGTATGCTGTAATGTATTTGTTAAGATGTGTTATTTGGCTTTCTAAATGTTAATGATTTTCACAATTGTCAGAAAAGTTTGACCGTGAAAGTTATAGTTAAAGACAGAAATTCAGAAGTAATGCTTTATGAAACTGCCTCTTTGAGGGAAATTGAAGTGTTTTCTACCCATCGACATTTTCTTCCAATGTGAAGAACTTCAAAACAATGATTGTAATTTGATTGTTACATCTGGGCCATTACACATTTTACAATTTGAGTTGCTCATAATTTCATATAACTGTTTGCTTCCTTATATAAAAATGGGTCTTCTGTTCTGAGAAGTGCCTTCCAAATATTCATATTATTGTCTTTCAGCAATTTTTGATTTTCTTACACTTTGAACATCTGATCCATAACTGCCAAATGACTAGAATTGCCTGTCTGTTGTACTTGTTAGTAGCCTGGAAAATTAGAATCTGTGTCTTAAGATTTTCTCTGCTAATTTTTTTTTCTTCAAATTTTAAGCTTACACAAAATGAAATCATTATTTATATTAATATTAGAAGGTCAAAGCTTTTCTCCTTTGCTTCGCTGAATAGGAAACTGAAGCTGTGCAAGTGAGTGTTGCATGATCATGTTATTTGATTAGAAATGTAGTATTATTCTTTTTACATTATTAGTTTCAACTTCCTTGCGATTCTATTTCCTTTTTGTTTACTTTACTTGAGCTTACATTTTTTGGATTTCTTTTTATTTGCGTATTTGCTTGTCTTGTCTTTCAACACTGTTCACCTCTGTTCTTCATACTAACATTACTTTAATCTTTGGTATCCTGTTGTTTAAAGGACGTAAATACCTACTAGTGGGATCTCATTTTCATAGTACAGATCTCTGTACATCTTCTGCATGTAATTTTTGCATACTGCATTCTCTTAAAATATTTTGATTAAAGGATTCTGAATAAGCACTACCAAGTTTGACCAGTACTGTTCTATAGTAGTAACCAGACCTATACTAATCACTGATTGTTGCTGTAGTTATTTTTGTTTGGACAGTAGACTGGAAAATTAAAGAGATCGTCCATTGCCAGAGAATTTTTTTTTAAAATTTTCTACGTTTAAGTAAATGTAACGATTGCCAAATGTGTGGGTTTTTTTTCTTTTTTCTCTTTTCTCTTTTTTTTTCTTTTTTTTTTACCTCCTTGACAAATTTTATCAAGTAATTTGGCAAATTGTCTCTGGTTACCCATGGATTTGGAACTCCATATACGCAGTGTGGCAATCAAATACTCAAAAAATTGCCCTGTCATATTAGTACCATAATGACACCCAGCAAATGATAGAACGTCATAGCTTGGAAGGGATCTCAAATGATCATATTGTCCAATCTTTTGTGGGAAAGGGAACCTAGATGAGATTACCTAGCACCCTGTCCAATCGCATCTTGAAAACCTCTCTCCTTGGGGGAGGTTATTTCAGTGAGTGTTTGTTCTTACTTTAAAAAAAAACTTTCTTAAAGTGACATAAAACCTTTCATGGTGCAACTCGTACCCATTGCCCCTTGTCTTCTAGTCCTTGTAAAGAGATCCTCAGGAATAGAAGGTGCATGTTCTTTCAGTGGAGCAACTAAGGAAATTAAGATAGACATGTAATATCTACCACCTTTCAAAAAGTGTTTTCTATTATTTGTACAACTGAAAATGTAATCATGTGAAATATGTAAATGCTGCCAATTCTCAGCTTTAATGCATTTCTCAATGCTTCTAAATGACTGTATGAAAATTACACTTGTAGCTTTTGTGATTTAAAATCTGAAAGATAGTTCACAGAACCAGAAAGAATATAAAATTATCCTTAATCTCAGTGTTTTGAAATGTCCTGAGTTTAAAAAATGAATGTGATTTTTTCTTTTTGGATGGTTGAGCCCACAGGCAGTTTTTTGGTTGTGATCACCTGCAGAAGTACTTCTTGTTATCTAATGGACTGTGACAGGAACAATTTGACCTATTTAACCATGGGAAACCGTAACAGGTTTATTTCAGATTTTATAAAGTACTAAAGTCTAAAGAAAAGAGTACACTTCAATTATTTCTACTCCTGAGGGTGGATCCTTTGAAACTAAAGAAAGAGCTGATCATTTCGGTGAATCTCAGCTGGTGACAAATTTCTGTAATAAGCAGCATAGAGTATATGAGTTTAAAACAAGGGAACATGTGCTTCTGTACAATACTATCAACACTACCGGGTAACTCTTCAAAAACATACTGTTATGAGGTGACGAGAGAACCGTCACCTATTCCACCAATAACTTTTGTAGTAAACCCCTCATTATACACGTAAATTATTTATAAATTGATAAGGGACAGTTTGAGCTTCAAAACATTTTGTGTTCACATGAAATTACTTAGTTTGGCTACTTTGCCCTAAACTATTACTACATAATCATGTTCTATATTTCAATGACAAATAAAATGTTCTATACAGATGATCTGCTTATATACGAAGAAGTGATTATCTGAACTCAATAATCCTCGTGAAGTAAGTAACAGCTTGGTTTTCAATAGTGGTAACGTTTCTGTATTTGTAAATTTCCAAACTAACTTCATGCCTAATCTTTCAAAAACTGTTCTGTTTCTGCATGCACTGAACTTAGAGAGCATGGACAGTTCCACTAAAAATAATGGAAACATTGCTGATCTTAAAATTCATTGAGTTCATGCATGTTTAAAAGATAATGGCTGGAAAATTCCATCTGGCAAAGTCTTGTTCTTGGAAGCTTCTTTCATACAGAAAACCGAATTCTTCATGTTTGCTTGGGGCGGGTGGGATGTGAGCAGTGGGAAGCGATGCCACTATCAACTGGTTGTTGTGGTGCTACATCCATTTTCTGAAGCTCTTTCCTATTAAAAAAAAAAATTAAAAAAATTCAACTCCTTAAGAACTGGAAAATAGTTTTCATGCTCAATTAGCATATGGTTCAGTTTTTGGAAGCTGATTCCTATGATATATTTACCTGTGAATAAACTTAGTGTTGTTTTTTTTTTTTTTCCTCACTACACTTAGAGATGAAAACTCAATTCCTTCATGCATTAGAAACCAAAAAAAAATAAAAATATAGGGCAACTCTGATCAGGATGGTGAGCAATTTTGATCACTGATTTTTGAAGCATTACTTCATTGAAGTCACATGTCAGGAAGTCACATCACTGTTTGCAAAGAAGGTTTTTGAGCTTACCTCTGTTATTTTTGAACAGCTCTTCAAGTTCTTATTCAGTTTTTCAGTAGCAATTCTGCCTGTGAAATTTGCATTTATTTTTGTCAAACTGTAGTCCCTGATATAGAGAAAGAGGATTATATTTCTGTGGATTTTTAAGTGCAAATGACTAGCTGAATAGATCTAGAGACATGTTTAAATAAAAGCTTTATGAAGTGCAAAATATATTTTCAATAGAACTTCCACTATTTAGGGCTCTTCATTCTAAAGCAGATAAGTAGCTTTCCAGTGAGTGCTTAAAGGGAGCACAAAAAGGACCAGGGGAGACAGGTGGTGGCAAACATTTCTGAGTTTACTCCTTGTGCTCAAAAAATTGTGTGCTTTTCCAGGCCAATATATTTTGGAGGTAGAACTGTGGTACCTCTATCTCCACTTGCCATGCTGGGGGTAGGGAAGAAGGGGTTGGTCAAATTCAATAGGCACATGTAATTCATTATCCCCAATTTATAGAAGAAAACAAAGCACAGAGAGAAGAGCAGTGTTCTTAGTCAGGTGGCTAATGTTAGAGGTGGGAATAGAGACTAAATCTCCTCATGTTTAGCATAGCACTTTAAACAGTTTGTGGGTTTCTTTTTGACAGAAGAAGTTATTTCAGTCAACACCAGAAAGTAGTACTTTTCAGGTTTAAGGGCATCTGTCTGATTTAATTTTGAGAAGCATTCCAATAAGAAATGCTTTTCTAGTATTTAAAAAACATTACAAGAATGGTATAATTTTTTTTAAAGGAATTAAAGTGACTTCATGCGTTTTATTAAAGTAATGCATTTTTCGTTTAAATGTTCCTAGAACCTGCAAATAGCAAGTTTTTCCTTTAATGTGTACTTTATTTTTAATAATCTTCTCTTGAAACTACTGATCTCTTTCAAAAGTTTGTGCATTTTCAGGTCTTGGAGAAAGCTGACATTTGATAGTGGTTCACAGTGTATTCGGTTGTGAATATTATGAGAATATTAGGAGTCTTGTGTGGGGCATGTTCATTGTCAAGTGGTAGTGACTGTTCAGTAACTCCATCTGAAATATGAGTGACACTTGTTTGTAAGATTCCTTTGAGAACTGCCAACTCCACTTCTACTTCTCTCTCTTGCAAATAAATGGAATAACACTTCAGAGCCTGAAGAAACAGGGTGATTTCATCAAGTGAGTCTGTTTTTAAAAAAATAAATAAATAAGAGTATGCCTAAGCCTGTCCTTTGAAAAGGTACCTCAAAGCTGCTGAGGGCTCTCAGGAGAAGCCATATCACAGGAACAAATGTGGTAGAAGGTGTCATGAGAAGTGCAATGGTGTGCACTACTTCTGTGCTAGTAAGAACAAGACGAACTAGCCAACACAGTCCCAACTTGAAGAATAGTATGGTTGGAGAGGTCTGGCCAATTGATAGTGCTCTACCAGCCTAGGCCAAGTGAAAACTAAAACACATTCTGGAAACTAAGGAAAACTACGTATTGACCAAAGCAAAAGGTGGGAAAGAATAATACAAAAATAAAGCTTCCCTGCTCCATTAAAATATTAATTTATAACAGAGTAAGCATACTGTAAATGTGATGAACTGCAGTGAGGATGTCTTGATAGCATAATTCAGTCTTGACATTAACCTTGATCTAATTTTGTTTTTCAAGGTTGTTAATTTAACAGAAATGCAGTAAAGGAAACACAGAGTTCATACCACATAAGTAGCATGGGAATCTTTTGAGTGATAGTTGGAGACTGTTGAAATAGGAAGTATTAACTATGAACTACGTGACTTTCTTTTTTTATTAAATTTAAAGCTAGCCTAGAGGAATTATAAAATTTCAATTTACGCATCTGTAACGTATTAAAAATAGATGGCAGAAGAAGTGAGAAAATATATTAATTCAGCTTGACCAAGAAAAGCAGGAGTTTGTTCCTAAATTTGATTTAATGGTGGATCATGCCTCAGTTTTAGCGTTTCTTTCAACCTCTACAAGCCTGCCAAATTCAAACAGCTAGGACAAAACTAGTCTTTGGGTTATTTGTGGCTTGCTATTTCCCTTTGAAGTCATGAATGGATAAATTATAGGCACAATATCCTATCAACGGAGGTATTACTCTCACAAAAATTTCCATTGAATATTTATAGTGTCTTGCAATGTCTTGGAGATAATTTACTGATGAGTCTTACACAATATTTTGTTGCGAGAAAGAGCTAGTTGAAAATAGTTTAGTGTATTACATAATTTTAATTTTGTTTAATGAAGGACCTACAAATTGTAAAATGTCACTTAGTATATTGCTTTGATATATGAGGATATTGGCATTTAAAAACTCCATCTCAAGTGAATTACCTACTTTGTCTTAGACAAGAAAGCAGAAATAATTCACATTCAACATTATAGGTCAACATCAAATGGTAAAACCAGAAGCACTCTCTGTTAGAGATTACTCTCTGTTTATAGAATCAAAAAAAGCAAAAGGCCTAAGTTAAACCTCTGGAACTGAAAGCATTTTACCAAAACCTCATATCATGCTTCTTTCTTTTCTTGAGAAGATAATGCTCTTTTCTTCTCTTGTGCTAACAAGGCTGCTATTCTGCCTGACATATTGTTACAGGAAAAGCACAAATACAAGCCAATCACTCCTAAAAGCTAGAGATAAGAAAAAGAAAGGACTAGAGTTACGTGACATCTTTCCAGCTCAGAGCCCATTGCAACTGTCTTCCATGTATTTGTAAGAAAAGGCCTGGTTTCCTAGTTCCACAATTCGTTCCTATACCTACTAGTTTTGCAAAACTTCTATTTTTCCCCTCCTGTTTTCATTTGTTAACATCCCACCAAATACCTATATCTAAATGTATGTGTTAAATAGCTTGCTTAGTGCATTTCCGTAGTTTCCTTATAGTATTTGTTCTATTTGCTGTGTTTGTTCTTAAGAGAACAAAATGACACCCCAAACTTTTCCAGTAAGAACTTCCTAAACTGATCTTTTTTTTGAGTTAGATGCTTAATTTTCAAGCTAGCCTACAACTTCAGAAGCACAGGAATCATCCTTCATACGTAGTTTATGTGCTGCTGCAATGCAAAAGTCCGTCATGCAGGTGCAGAGGTTTTGCTATCATACAGTGTTTTAAAGTTTGAAAGTAAATTTATGGTCAAGGAAGTTCAGACTACTAGAGATCAGAGACACAAAACTGATATTGTGGCTCTACAGAATGAAACAATTTAATGAAGTTTAGCTCTAGGCGAGTTAAACTGTTTTAGGATAATGCTTTGTCTGTGAAAGGGTAACCTCAAACACTTCACAATTTCCAAGTCATCAAGTGCCTTTAACTGGAAAATATTTTTGAGCTATAATTATGAACAAGAAGTGACTAAAGAGATCATCTTTCTTTGTAAACGAGTAAGAGAAGAGGGGCATTTGCATGCTTCCTTTTCTGTTTGAGACATGAGCCATTGCTGCTCTAGGGCAAATAATCTATCTCACTTCCCAGGAGAATATTCTAATCATTGGGATATGCATATGGGGAATGCTGCCACGCTGGTTGCACCAGTCCCCTGAGTGGCACAGCTGTTGAATCTCATGCAGTTAAATGACTTTAAAGCCATATCTCCCATCTTCCAAGTGATTTCCTTCCTCAGTGGTAGGTCACTGTGTAAAACAGGCCACTGATTTCTATTTCTCTTCTTTCTTGTTAAAATGTTAGGAAACTAAATAAAAATGTTGTTTCTTTCAATTTAAAAACAAAGAATCAGAAGTCAAGATTATGATGTGAAAGTAGACTTTCAAGTGCCTTTTAGTAAGAAAAAATAAGGAAAATAGTTTATATTTAGATTTTTTTTTTTTGGAAGGGAAGGTTTTGCTGTTTCTGAGATGCCGAGTTACCTATACAAGCCAAATTACTATTAGGTAAGTGAGTCTTATTGCAGATTTACTTCCCTTTGTGATAGTTGGTTAGTTTCAGTGACAGTCATTAACAAGGGATCTTTGTGCAATTAATGGTGCATGCAGTCATTTCCACCGTGTTCCACATACCTGTAAATGACTCCAGCCTTCTGCATTTGTCTCTATAGCATCACTCCTCTCCTGCATAGAATAACCTCCATCTGTCTGCTTTGAAAATATTAAGTTAGAAGAATAAGTGGGTTTCTGCATCTGGGAATTCTAGGTTCAGATTTTCAGAAGTAGTTGCAAATCATTGTTGGACGAATGTGATGGAATAATTACAAAATCTTTTTTCCTATTCAGAGATTAATTTCCATGAAAGCATTAAAGTTGTTGGTGAAAAAGAATATTCAGGAATAATTTTTTCTTTAGCTCTTATCTATTTACTCCATTATATTATCTCTTGGATTTGGCAGACTTGAGCAATACAGTTTGTGAAATCAAACAGCCTGTACATTTGTAAGAACTTCAAAATGTATACTGATTGTTCACTCTTTGATGGTGCCTTCCGGAAGCTGAGATTTAGGTCATGCTTCAGGATATCGGAGTATATCTGCCCCTAAGTGCAAATGCAGATCTGTAGAAGTATGCCACAAGAAGCTGAAAAGGCATTAATTGTAAGTGGAATAAAGACCTTGTTTAAATTAATAAATGCCCACTGGTGGGTTTACTGAAATAGCTGAAGGAGAGCAGGTCTAAATGTTTGTGTCTAAACTGCTGTTTATGAAAATAAAATGGGAACATTGTGTGTACGTGAAAAGTATCCAGTAACACTGGGAAATCCAAGGATTTCTGAATATGGACAAAGTGAAAATTCAAAAAAGAAAAAGGTTTTAGATTTCAAATGAGAAAAAAAAAAATAAAAAGCCTTTGTAGTAGTTTTAGGAAATACCACGTCCCTATTGACCCTCTGGGCTAGGTTCTCCATCACATCTAGTGATACATATGGTCAGAAACTTCAACTTGGCAAGGGAAAAGGTGTGCACTACAGGTGATATTAGCAAATCAAGAATCCTGACCTTAGGAAGGAGACAGAATCATGCAGCACCGGCAGGGTATTTCTGCCTTATGAAATGAAATGATAGGTCCCTATATATTTTAAAATTTTACCCCCATTCGTCAAAAATCCAGTGGTTTCCATGGGAGATAAATATTTTCAAGAGTAGTATTTTTGAAGATGCAAAAGCCACTTTTAGGTGGAAAATTGAAATCGCTTCTATCCTTGTAAAAAGATTTCTGGATTCATTAAAAACTGTTCTTAAATGACTTACAGGCAATAGAAATTCAGAGGACTTGAGATGCATTTTCATACTAATTCTAGATAATCATAGATTTACTAATTCCATTGATAGTCCAGTAAAGGTCTTAAAACTGGTTAACTGAATAGCTCAGAGTTTTAAGCATGATAGCTTTGTTTATAAACCTTACATTTGCAGTCTCTTAATTACTTTGATATAAAACCATGATAATTCAAAAGTATAAAGAAAAGGTCATAGGAAGGAATTAAGTTTCAACATTTGGAATAAATATAGGCAAGCACTTATACAATTATTACCATATGTGGCTAATAGATATGGTTGAAAAAACAGAGAAAGTAATATGCTTCAAACTTTTTGTGTGTATATGGAACACACCCTATCTTGTCTTTGTAGATTTTATTTCCGTGCCTAGATTCCCCACTCCTAGATTTTAATTTGAAGTGTAAATGCAAAACCAGTAAATATGAAAAAGGAAAATTATTAAAATCTATTTTCCAGGATGCATAGTTTTGTAATGAATCAAGCTTCTTTAGCTTAAAATCAGAGATGTGTATCTCTCGGTGAAGTTGGAACAATCAGAATTCTTGACATTTTATGTCAGTCAGTAATGATGCACATTTCATTTTGTTAATTGCCCTAACCTTTTCAGAAAACCAAAGTCAGCTGTGTCTCTGGCAGACTGATCTTTAGATTTCAGGCAAGAAGTTAAAATCATATCTGAAGTCATGTTTTGCTCATGGTAGTAAATTATTCATTAGGAAAAAGAGAAAGTTACAGCCGCTAGATATGTTGCCCAGGCTACTGCCTCGAAGTCTCTAACAGTACTGCTGTGGTCTGACAGTAAAGTTACTGCACTCAGTGTAGCCACTGACTCAGCAGGTTCACTTTGATAACAAAACCTAGTAATGGGCTGACAAAAGCCAAAGGGAAAAAACATCTTATGTACACCTAAAAAAGACCCATGAAGCTAAAACCTGCAGATTCACCTTTACTTTACATACCTTATATAATGACTGTATATAACACTAAAATGAAGTTTGTCTTTGCTTTAGTTTTGGGGCTTTGGGGAGCAAGGCTGAAGTATTTGTATGCTAACACCTGTCTTTGGGAACTGAAAAGGCAAGAGTTATGAAAACCATTCCTGAAATAGCTCATACATAATGCCAGTCCCAGGTTTTTGTGACACCTTGTGGCAACCAGCTTGAGGAATTATACGTTTAGGATGTCTTCCTTGGGAAGAAAGGCTAAAGAGAAGCATCCTGCAAGCTGGATATGTGCTGTGAGGTGCCAGCTGGACCACCTGCTCTAAAACAGTGGATTTAAAAGACTTTGTGTATTTGCAGTCCAAGGAAAAGAAAAAGAAGAAAATAATTATTTACGTTCCAAAACAAACTCTTCTAACTCTGAAGGCAAATACTTCCTCTTCATTTCTGCTGGGTGTATGCTGTATGCTGAGCTGAATCATTGGATATTACTGGCAGGATTCGTTTTTTAAATGCCCAAGTGGAAATCTAGGGATAATCGTCGTTAGAAAATTTGTTTTGTGAGATCTTAAAACCCAGAAAACTCCAACACTACCCCTCTTACCAACCCCCTCACCAAACCAATCAACAAACCTAAAGAAAATAACTCTACACAATACATCTGAGGGGAAAAAAAAAATCCAAGTTTTAAAATTAGATTTCTTTTCTGTTTCTTTCAATGAAATGAAACAGTATTAAATTAAACAGTATACATCCATAGCCTGACGGATCTCCTGGCAAATAATCTTTGTTCTTCTTCCTAATATTTACTTCTGAAGGTTTTATTGAAAAAGGACCACAAATTTAAAACTGCTTCAAAGTAAATAACCAACAATATGGCAATTGATCTGGAAACGGAGAAAGTGTGGTTTTGGGATGCCTTCAGTTAGTTCATAATATTCAGGGTGACAGGTGGAGTTAACTGCTCCTATTTTGATTTTCAAAATTCTCTTTTATATGCCACAACTCCTATATTGACCATCATGTCTCTATTGTCTATGACCGAGCTCATAAGCCACCCTGACTACTATTTCACCACAGTAGTTTCAATTAGAAAAGCAGGTGGTTTTGATGCAACAATTGCATTGCATCTTGTATTGTTTTCAGTAATATTGAAATTACCTTTTGGGAAAGATGCTGGCTACTATGTTGTAGACTGTGGCATATATGAGCATGTTCACGTGTATTGTGTGCTTTCAAACCCCCAAAGGATCAGAGAAATATGAGAAGAAGTTCATGTCATATCACAAAACATGTTTTAAAAAAAAAAGAAAGGTGAAAAGCAGTACACTAGCCTCTCTCTGTGCTTGGCATTTATGTTCTGATGCAGACCTAAGGTGAGATCTGAACGTGCTGTCTGGGCTCTGAGGGTGCTTATGGGCCTGACTGTCCCTGACCAGCCTCAGGGAACTTCCCTCACCCTGCCCTGGGGCCATCAGCCCCTGCCTCAGCACCGCCATAGCAGGGCTGGCTCCAGCTTGGCTTCCACCCACCCCTGTCCCCAGAGAGGTGCCCAATGCCCAGGGTTGAGGCTGTCCCAGTGTCCCTAGATACCCTGTTCTTGGCCGGAGGTGGGACAGGACCTGGCTGCTGGGCCCTGCCACCTTCAGGGGACTGGCCTGTGGCTTCCTGGGCTCTAGCCCCCAGGAACTGCTGGCCCTCACTGCACCTAAGAGCACTCATGGAGCACCTCCTGCCCCCACAGGTCAGCCATAGGCAGATGTGCTCTAAAATATTTTTTTCTGGGACTAAATTGGTTGTTAATTCAACGTTTATGTTACTTTATCACATATTTCTTTGCACAGCTACAATCAAGCAATTTTTCTAAAATGAGATCTTCAATTTTAAGGCATAAAAACACTGCTGGAGTTTACTGCCTCACCCAAACCACGAGAAGAAACTTTAGTCCATCCTACCAATTTTGAGCACCTATTGCAGTTAATCATAACCTTAGATCTTCTAACAGGACTTGTTATGACTCTAGCAGCTCATAAATTTTGTTTGGAAAAGATACGCTAGCTTGTAAAAGCGTTTAGGACCGTGGATGACCTGATAACTCTACCCCTGCCTTGCTATTTCCATCCTGTCTGGGCACAGGACAGCTAGGTAACTGTATGTTTCTCTAGCCAGGAATCATACCCTTAAAGTGCTGAAACCCAGCAAATTATTTATCAGGGATATTTATTTCAGTTTTCTCACTGTTCTATTGCCTTACAAATCATGTTGCAGCAAAAGCAAACATTGTGAAATGTAATTAATAACATTTTAAAGCTAATAGATTCAAGCATGAGCTATTGCAGTATTGGTGGCATTGAAACATTTACATTTTGTAAAACTGCCCTGATTTTCTTCCATAGCTATACCTTGGTAATGTACAAGTCAATTTATCTTTCAAATGTTCCTTAATGCACTCAGAGCTTTCCCTCCCTCTTCAGACACAGTGTAAGCAGCCTGCACTTCGAAATGAAAAGGCTGCAGTCGCATGTGCTGCGTGACATGCCTACTGATGTTTCCCACTGTGAAGCTTCAAGGGTCACCACTTAGTAAGAGTGTGAGTCTCTCTCCAGCAATACTCTGGGGTCATAAAGAAGCAATTGCTATTCCTGCTTCTTCCTTTTACTCCCTGTTTCCATATGCATTAAACAGTAATCATAAAGTACATAAGTGATTTACAGCAGTAGCCCACAGGCTGCTGCAATAGGGATCATCGTGGTACAGACGCAGGAAAATGTTTGTCCAGTCTGAGGACCATGACTGTCTCACTGCTGCTGCTACCGGGCCAATGTGCTGGGAAGTTCTAGCATCAGTTTAAGTTGGAAGCAAGGATGTAAAGGTTGTCCCCAGTACCACACAGGATTAGGTCTGAGCTGCAGCATTGTGCCTGCCCTCCTTTACTTCTCTCAATCATGTGAAATAACCTGAGCTTAGTTACAGTCTTTTGTGGGAATTTTGTCATACCATTTTCCATAGACTTCTTGGGTTCCTCAGTCATACCAATGAAACATAAATGAGGTTGGTGAATAAACAAGTTGTGGTTATGGAGTAGCCTGACCCTGTAGCCTGTTTTTTTCTCTTCTTGCTGCCTAGCAGGCTGCCTAGCTGCCTTCCTCTTTCTGATAATTTGTGGAAATGGGAACCACAAGGTCCTGTCAGTCTTACATTATGGCTATGGGTTTCTGTTTCTTTCATACTATCTCTGTTGATGTGACACATCCAACAGGTTGGTTGGTTGTTTTCCTCTGAAGACCAGCTAAACTGCTTAAAGTGACCTAAAACAGTTTCTTTAAAGCAAAACAGCCTTTGACTGCCAAGACAGTAGCTAGTAACAGCTTAACATGAAACAACCCACAACCCAACAGCACAGTGCATCAACTCTTTCTTTACCTACAATAGTCTTTCTTCCTATGCCTACATTATCTGTAGGGGAAAAACTGGCTTTTTTTGGTTCTGGTCACTTGTGCTCCATGACTATGTCATACAGTACATCAAAACTGGAGCCAGCAAGCATTCCCTGGCACTAAATGTTGTTCAGACTTTGACATTTGCAATTTAGAGCAATTCCTGGGACTACTGATAATTCCACGCTGATTTTAAGGATTGGGAGAATTTAACACTATTGATGTGGTCATTTCTGTGCCAGACAGCCTTAGAGCCAGCAAATGGTCTCAGGCACTTCCATAGCGTAGAGAAGGCTTTCAGGTCACAATGTGCATTTGCATCTCTGCCAGCTTTCTGACAAGCACCAGTTACTGCTCCTCTTTCTAAGGTGGTTATTTTAGACTATCAGAATTAAAGTTATGCAGACTTTTGGCTTTTAGAAGTGAAAGTAAGTCCGAAACATTAATACTTTTTCTTATAATTTAAAAAAAAAACTAATTCAAATGTGACATTAAAATGGTGTCGCAAAGTAAAGGAAGCCACAAACATCTCAATCTTTTTCTCAAAAGTAATTTTAATTTTTTTTTTCTGCCAAAAGTGTCAGTCAGGTTTGACCAAAATAATTTTTTTTTATTATTATTTTTTTATTTACTTTGAGCTGTTTTGCATATTTGCTGAAGTACTAGTGAATGTCTTACCTGTAGCACTCCTTCCTCCCCCTTCACTATAATCCCAACCAAAAAACCCTCAAATTGTCTAGATCTGTTTAGGACTTTCTGTAAGCTCACATTCTGGTTCTAGATAAAGAGCCCATTCTAGTATGGGTATGGACAGGTGGCTAGGTATTTGTGAATTGATAGCTGTTGTTATCTTAACTCTTTCTTACTGAACAAGCTCTATCTTTATTGCTGTTTCATGTTCTGTTTTTCTTTTTCTCCTCCACACAGCAGTTTAAATTTTAGAAGTCTAACAGGTTAATATCACACAGATAACCTTTCAACGGAAGACACTAGAGATGATATCATGAGATGACTTCCTCCCTATTGCTGGCATCCTTTTCTAGATCCTGTCTATTGCTGAGGGTTTTTTATATGAAAGCACTTTGTAGATATCAATTTCAACTATTCAACAGCTACAAAATTAAATGAGAAAGGCCTAAAGCCAGGCTTGCAAGTTTTTCTGTGGACAATGATGATAGAGAAATTAAGTAATTTGTAAAGTCAGTGAACCCGCTTTCCTTTTCCTTTTTGCAAGTATGTAAATCAATGAAGTCCTAATATTGTAAAATCTCCATCGGTGAGTACAGAATAAAGCGCAACCAAGCCAAACAAATTGCAACAGAGTATGCACTAAAATGTGATGTGTAGTTATTAGCCCTACTGAGCTCTGCTGAGAGGTCTCATTTCACATTTCTTGTTTTTGTTGTCAAGGTATGAGATCAGTGCAACACTTGCAAAATCAGCTTTTGGGAAAGCAGACATTTCTGAAGGGAATTAATGCTTTCTAAGAACAAAGGAAACTGCAAAGATGAAATAGCAGCACAAATTTAATTTTCCCTCACCATCATAATGATAGTTTCCATTTAAGAATATTCTTCAGACCTGGTGATGAACGAGCTGAAATTGAATGTATGCTTACATACTTTTCTTCATGGGAACTGAGGATATCAAAATAACTAGAGCCATGTCTAGTGTCATGTTGTTTTGATGGTAGTTAATACATTGATGAAGTATACTGCTATTATTGAGTAGGAACAATCCTTTTATTCTAACTCAGAATTTCTTTTTCAGGCATTACCATGATAGAAGCGATCAATTGTAATTTAAGTCAAATGTGTAGGACTTAAGGAGTTGCACCATGAGAAAATATGTAGGTAATCCTATACAATGGAATATGATCACCTAAGAGATTTTTGGGGCAAGTGGCTGCAACAAAATCTGCTATTGAGATTTCTTTTATTCTTCAGGAGCATATCATGGGATCACAGCATTGTCAGAGTTGCAAGGGACCTCTAGAGGTCATCTAGTCTAACTCCTCTGCTAAAACAGGATTGCCTAGAGCACATTACTCAGGACTGTGTCTAGTGCTATCACCTCCTACACAAACAGAAGCATCAGGTACCTTTACCTTCACTCTGAGTTATCTCGCTGCTTGTTGAAGGCTGAGGGTTGTGCCAGTACCTCCTCCTCTTTCCTTTCTGAGTAAATATGTGCACTCTGTATTTTCCTTATTGAAAGCAGTTGTCATTCCTCTGCACCTACAGTTCTGAGAAACAAATTAGTCTTGTATTGCTGCTTGCCTTGAAATCCCTGCTTTTATTTTATACTGGTAGAGCTGTTGAAACAATGGTGACCATTTTGAAACAGTTATTTTCAAAAAGGAACTTCCACAAGTGTGTCATTCTGTGGCACAAATCCACAAAAACTTCAGCATTCACTGTATCATAATTGCCTGTAAATAGATAAGAATATCCATATTTCATAATGTCTTTTCCAAGCAAGGAATAAAATTGCTATTTAAATTGTATGCATGCAGTATGCCTGCAGTTATTCCCACTGTTCAATTATGTCAATAGTATTAAGCAGGATTTAGAGATTAAATCAAGAGTAAATTTTCTTCCTGAGTAGTTTGACAATAAACTACATGCATTTTCTGTTGTATCTAACTTTTGCATACTGAATAATAATAATAATAATTAAATGATAGTATTAATACTCTGTACTTTTATACAGAAAATTGACATTCAATCAAATCAGAGCATTTCAACCTTTGACATACTCAAAATTCTCCACAGTGGAGGCAGAAGACAACTTTTAAAAGGCTGTATTTGTAAGAAAAAGAAATACAAACATGATGGATAAATTAGGTACTCCAGTGGAATTATTTAACGTAATCACCCTAGTTCTTAGGTCCAAATTTGAACATCAGCTCAAGTTTCCCAATTCATTTCAGTTTCTAGGTACCCACAGATCCAAAGGAACTCAAGAATCAGCTGTATGAAATAAGAAAGTTTGAAAACTAGATCACAAAGTGTAGAGATGAATATCAACTGTTAGTTATCTTTCAATTTGGTCAAATAATTACAAATTTTTATTTTTTTTTTAAGCATTGAAATCAAGTAGATGGAATCACATTTTTTTTTAATGTATATTTAACTAATACAGCTTCAGTTTTAAATCATTAATGAGACTACAATGTTTGATGCTAAAAGGTAAATACACTTTTACTCATGAAGCCTATAAATGGTTAACTAGAAGCAATTAATTATAAAGACTGCTCAGAAAGTTTCAGTCTAACAGTTTTTCACCAGAAAATTTAATTTTCTTAAAATTAGATGTTTCACAGAACATACTGACTTTGATGTTACTTTCATTATCAATAGTATTTAGTGAACAGTTCTGATGTCTTTAATAAATAGTTTGAACATTCTGTTTTCTTTTTGCTGTGGCAAAACATTACTCTGACTCCCATTTCATTTTAATTGGGATTTTAAATCTTAATGTAATTTTGCATTTATGAATAGTATGTTTATAGGGTACAAACTGAATTTTTTATATTTTCAGAAGAAGAAAGTGTTAAGCTTTTAAATGCTTAAAAAATGTCAGGGAACACTGACTTTTGATCTAATTGCTTCTGATCTACATATGTCTGATCTACAAGGAAAGCATAACATCAAAATTCAAAAATTTCTTATGGAGTGAGAAATTTTCCCTAGCCTATGGGGGAAAAAGAACATGTCAGGACTACTGAAAGGCAAGATGGCTGAGAGGAAGCTGCAGGTTGAATCACTCCTCTGTCTCCACTTGTTTAAGCATTAGCATTAGGACCCTTCTACTTCTTCCCTACATTTTCCTGGGCTGAAGCTGAAGGCTTCTGACGGGAGGTCTTAACTCTATGGGGAGCCAGTGGGAACTAAACCACTAGAAATTTGTGATAACTTCCCATTCATTGACTGAGGCATGAAGCCAAGAAACCACTGCTTGTTTAAAGCAAGGATACTTTGATGAAATAATAAATACAGTAACTACAGAGAAATTTTAACTAGTACAAAAAATATTCTTAGTAACATGGCTGTCTAAAATATGTAAGACTGAAATCCCCTTTTCCCATTTTGTAGGTTTATGGAGTGCAACAACATGAGTTTTCTTTCTTCTGCTATGTCATTAATGAGACAATCCCATGTCAAAAGTAGACATTGGAATATTTGTAGTTTCAAATTTGCATTTAGATCTGACCTATGTGGCAAAAGTCAGCAAAATAGTATCAGTTCTAGTGAAGTCAAATAGGTTATTTTTTTTCAGCTCTGCTGTTATGTAGTTTTATCACAGCAGCAGCCATTAGCTGCCCTAAAATAGCAGTGTATCGAGTAATGTCAATGCTTTGCTGGTTTCATCCTGTTTTAAACATAACTATTATGAGTGAACTTAATTCCTGAGTGTGTGCCTTTAGGATACAAGTTGTTCCAAACACAAAGCTGTTAAGAACTTGTCTTTGGTTGCTGAAGAGAATTTTTCAAGATTGTTCTTGTTCTCTTGAGGTCAGGCTTCTTTATCCAGAGAGGCAGATATCAAGCAAATATCTACATCTTTCTTTATCTTTTATGAGATCATTATGGCATCCGGGTACATTTTAAACTGTTGTCTAGCCCACAATTTAGTGACCAAGCAAAGAAAGCCCTTGTCTGATACAGGGGTCTTTAGGCAGCAATTACTTTCATTCCACTGAAAGCTAAGACCTTTGTTTTCTAAAAATTACTTCTCCTTTTTCTATAGCTTTTCAGTTAGTTATGATCAGTGAGAAGATACTAGCTACATTTTGTTTAGCAAATAAAACAAACGTCCAAATGTTTATTTCAATTACTTTAAAAAACTGTGTTATATGTTTTTTCACACTTTGCCACATTATGTTGAATATGAAATTTTCTCACAGTCACCACTGGTACAGTCATACACAGAATGGACAGTTCAGGGGAAATATCTTTAGTATTCTTCGCTTTTCTAGTTAGAAAGCACAGTGTCAAGCCATAAATGCTTTCCCCCTCCCACCCCCTTTTTTTTTCTATTGGGAATATATTAGCACTGTGAAAGAATCTGCCAGTCATGTTAAAAGCTACACATTCCTGTAATGAAAAAACCTGCTCCTGAAAAATGAAAACTTTTGGTTGTTTCCCTGAAGGCAGCTTGAAGTTTGTAAGGTTTCTACAGAACATTTTTAATAGGAAAGAACAGCTATTATTTTTCAAGACTTTTGAGATGTCCGTGTGCAAAATTACATGTGCAAAGTGGAATGGCATCCTTTGTTAAGTCAAGCAGAGTGAATGTATTTTACATATTAAATACTGTTATAAATATGGAAATATAGCTAGCATCTTCTCCGTGGAAAACGCAAATAACACTAGAAAGCATTTTAGTCTCATTGAAGCTCAGGGAAATGAAATAATGTATATTAACACAGGTCTAAGATAAGAGTAAGTCAAACTATCAAGAACTGAATCATTAAAATATAACGTATTTTCATTTTCTTCTTCCTTTCTTTTTGCCACATTCTGGTAACTCAGGATCTGTCATGCATTTAACTTCAGCTTTGCGTTGTATTTCTTTTTTCCTCCTAGCATTTAAGTTCTTGATGCAGAGTTTGTTTCAGTTATCCATCCCCTCTGACCGTGATGTGTCTCTTGGTTCTCTGTCCTCTTTCTAGCCACAGAGTGTTTTCTTAAGCAGATTGTAACATCTCACCCAACAGATATCCTGTCATGGGGAATAGTTATATATTCTGTGTTTATTGCCACGGTCTGATTAGTCACAATAAATCCACTCTGCTCACTGCTACAAATGTGACTTTCTCTTTGGTAGACTGTTTTTCTGTTAATATTACTTCTGGCACATTCCTGTCAACTGATGGCAAGTATTCAACTATAAAATGTTATGTCATTGGTCTTCATGTGGCAGCCCTGGAAAGTCGGAACTCCATGACTGAGGAAACATCCACCATCAGTTGAGCTTTGCAGTTTTTCAGAATTTGTATCAAACAGACTGGTTTGTTGATCTCCTGTCTACATATTTACTCTTTTACTATGTATTTTTATGTATAGTTATATATGTACACTTAACTCTATCCATTGTCTCTCATAATAGAACAGAAAAGTGCTTGGAGGTCCTTTCAGTGCCTGATGGCAGTGACAATTTTGGGGTTATATATGCATCTTTAAGTAGGCTGTAAACCAAAATCTCACTATTACATTTTATAGCATATACAGAGATTGCTATACCCCCATGAAATTCACAGACCCAAAGAAACTCGAAGTGCCACCCTCAGTCATAGCCCGAGGCTTCTGTTTTCCAGTACTATTAAGAGAAGCTGACTTCCTTGGGGATCACTAAAGCTTTCATGTCAGTCCTCATATGTTGTATTTCTTAGCAGAAAGTGACACAGTGAAGCAGTTCCAATGATCATACAACTAAGTCTGATGACAATTTTCCCCTTGGAAAGCTGTCAAAAAACGCAGGTCTACTTTTATCTCATGTTAGCAAATAAGACATTCTGGTAAATTTGGGGTTATCTGTGAAACAGTGAGTCCAGTTGGAAGGACCCTACCATTCAGAAATATTACGATTAGATTGACAGATATGTCTCTCTGATCTCTGCCCCTAATATCCACTTAAATAAATTTTGTCAATGGTGTAGCAAAAAGTACAATTAGGAGCTTCTAACAGCAAGATATGGGCTTACACTTTTGCTTTTCCTGAAGAAACATTAAAATTTTCCCATTGCAACATGGATTTTTCAAATAAAAATTATTTTTTTCCAGCAGAAAAGTCTGACTGGAAGGACCAATCATCTGTATATATATATTTGATAAAAGAAACCTATCTCCCTAAACAAACAATAATAAGAACAATTTTTTTGATAAAGAATTATTGGAGTATAAATTTTATGTCTCTTAATACATATAGTGGTGCACGTTTGTAACCTCGAAAAGTGAATGTATTCTGCTTGAGCTAATACTAATATGTTAAGATGCTTGCAGCAATTAGAAATACAGACATGTTTGTTGTACAAATGGCAAAGGCTTGTGTAAGTCGCTTTTGCAATGTGTTGTTATCTTTCACTAATATGTATGTAATAAAAAGAATTCTAGGTAGGAATTCTATCTCTACAGAGATGGTACAGCATCATCTTATTTTTATCAATTTCTGTTATTCCCTTTTGAAAAATATTCTTCAAATAAAAGGGGAGATTGGCTTAGCTGCCAGATTTCTTTTTCAGTTGCTTTAAGAAGGGAAGGAGTTGTCCTTGGATAGTGTCTTTTTTTTTTTCTAAGAAGGGAACAAAGTATAAATTAAACATACTACATAAAGTAATTCAAGACTTCAAAGAAAAGAAAAAGTATATACTTCTTGTACTTGCAAGAGGGAGCCATCATTTTATATTTCTGCACATTATGTCATCATTTCCTATAATATCACATAATGACCAGCTGGCATACTGAAATAATGAAATGTTGACTCTGCTGAATATTTAAAGAGAGATATTCTTATTATTGGTTATGAAGGCTATTATTAGTTCATATAGAAGCTCTTCCCAACTGAAATGAAGATGCAAATCATTGTTACTTTTTTATGTACTGGCTTTGGATGAAGAAATTAAAAGGAATGTAGTACAGCTTTTTGTTAGAATGGAAAGCTTCTGAGATAAAGACGAAAAAGATATTAACTGAATTAGATCTTTTATTTATCTTAACAAGACACTTGGGATTGGTTTACTTTATGATATGAAATATAAATCCTGTCTACACAAACCCATGATTTTTTCTAACAAGAAGCCAAATGCAGCAGAAGATTGGTGCTGATATTTTCCTTAAAAGAAAAAAAGTGATTGGGTTTTTTTTTTTCATGTGGCTACTGTCAACTTGTAATAAATACTTCTAGGAACAAACATTGTAAAGTGATGCTTAGAATAAAATGGCACTGATTATTTTAAAAAATGCATTCTGTGATAACTGGTGCTATTAAGACTGGGAGTAACCAAAAGCATGGTTTGTTTTACTTTTAGAGTCAAAGATCATATCCTTCTATCACATATTATTCCACACTATGGGGATCAAAGAAAATAATATAGGTATTTTAATGCTCTTAATTCTTAAATTCTGGCTTATGCACAGAGTTATTCATATGAAGCTACGGATCTATCTATATTAATGAAATTTTAAAAATGCTTTAGGCTTTGTTGGCATGGAATGCTTAAATTAATACTTACTACCAAAAATGTAAACTGGCTGAGGTTTCTAGGGAAAACCAGCTGGGTTTTTTAAACTAAACTGTCTGCTCATCCTATGAATATTCCCTCACTAATAATTTTGGGCATCACATCTACAACAATATTGCAGTTTTTTAGAAGACACGATATAAACAAACATACAAATCATGTCACAGTCACAGAAAATTGAGTATGCTTCTCTCGTTTATACTTTCTGAACACCTCAGGGCTACTTGCAAATTCCTCAGATTGATATTTTTGGTGAAGTTAGAAAGTGAAGCCAAACTTCTCTAGTAATTATTGCTCACAGGCATTTGGTGTTTAAAGAGGACTGGTGACCATCACAGTAATTCCTTTTTTCCTATGTGCTGGACCATCTGCTGTCTGACAACTAACTGCTTCATTTCTGTGCAGAAAGAACAATTAAGAGAGAAAAGAGAGCACACTGTGGGAACAGAGGGATGTGGGGATAAAGCTGGCAGTGAAGCTGAATGAAGAAAAGGGGATCAGGGGAGACTCTGGGAGGAGAGAGTGGAAAACCAGGTCAGTTGAGGATTTGGGAAGATTGAAATAGCTGGGCAGAGCCAAGAACAGATCCTGGATAGGTCTGTGGGACTGGATGAACAAGAAGATGATTGGAATTAGGTAAAAAGGGTTGGAAAGAAGAACAATTGACACTGGGTGAATGAAAGTTTGACAGAGCAGAGATCAGCACAGAGAGTTTGTGCCTGGAGACTGCCCTGTCAAAGCTTATTTAGAAGTCCAGATCTTAACAAACAGCTTCGTGATGAACAATCTTGATGCAGTGAAGGTTTCCATCAACAGCAGAGCTAACCAAGTCCAACTTTTTACAGACTTACAGGCCCTATCTGCTGTGTCTCTTCTTTACCATCTTTCTTTTTGACTGGGACAATGCCTACACTCCAGCACAATACCACCTGCTTCCTTCCAAGTTTCATTCCTCTTTGGCTGAACAATGGCAATTGTATTATGGTTGACTTAGAACTGCATAAGTGCAACTGGCCGGTTGGTTAATACCTCTTGAAGAGGCTAATTTTAGGGTGTGGGGCTTTTTTTTAACGTAACTGTACTGCCACCTGTGTTCAGGAGAACTGCGCAGATGCTAAAAATCACAAAGATTTTCACCTCTTTTAAATTTGGTTGATGTTGGTTGATATCTTCATTAGGGGGACTTGGCCATTTCCTGTAGCAATTACAAACACTTTATTTCTAGAAGAAACTATAGAAAGCAGCAGGAAATAGTATATCATCCCCAAACTGAACTCTATTATAATGTATATCATATTGTCTTTGCAGTAATAGGCTTAATTTTGACCTTTCATAGCCTCTACATACTTGTTTTATTATCCCCTAAAATATTATTTTATCATATATTATGGATGTAATTTCTTTTAAATCTTTGCATTTGAAATTACCGAATGTAGTCATGCCCAGTCATTTCTCTGTGTTTTCCCCACCCCCTTCACAAGATAAAACCCAGCAAAATCTGGGATTGTACCATGCTTAAATCTATGTGTACATTTAGCAATTATATGTTGTTCCAGCCATCTAATAGATGTTGTAAATGAAGTTTTGCTCAGGATCACTTAGGACATCTTTGGCAGAATTGAGAGGGAATAAGTTCTTCACCATTTTAGTTCATATGTTGATTTGTCTCTTTCTCTAATGTCAGAAGAAGGTCCCTGCTTCCATGGCTATTTTATTTCTTCAACAACTCTTGTCCTCAGCAATTACACCTTTTGAGACAGTGGGATGTGAGTCTCAGTATATGGTGAACTCATGGTGTTTAGAGAAGTTTAATTTCTTCACTTCGGTTCACAGCCACTCCAGGGAATTCCTTAGAATAACCAGTTCCAGAGTAAGCAGACTGAAACTTAGAAATCTGCAGCAAACTGCCACTGTTAAAGTGGCAGGTGACCATAAGAATCAGAGTATGGTCTACTGAGAGCAGTAGGCACTGCTTCCATTAGCCTGTTAGAAAAGTATTTCATAAATATATGTGGTGCTCTGTAGTTGATGGAATCTTCACAAAACTACTGGTGGTTTTAGTACAGATTGCTGAAAGATTTCATTAAGCTTGAATGGTGATGGTCTGATTTTTTCTCCCGTTGTAAGTGTATTTTTTGTCTACTTTCTACTTGATATGAAAATAAATGAATGTATGCACAGACCAGTTTTAATGTTTGAAATTAGCAGAACACCATGCTTTCTCCATTGACATGTTGAATGTTTGCAACTTTCTAGCTCTGAGAATATATATGATGTGGCTTATAAAAGCAAGGACTCAAACTCAGAATAATACTGGATGTTCCAGCCTCTGTGGTTGTGGCACAGAAGTTAAGACTGAATTATGCTAAGAAGGCAAAATAGTGACTGAACCGCCAAGTGTTTCTACAAAGCAAAATATGAAAGTGAGCTTCAGAGCGTTAAAAATATGTAAGTTTTGAAGGACATTTATAAATAATTAATACAGTCTTCAATAGTTGACTATGATTCTACGCTTACTCTTCTGAAACAGAGGCGAGCACATCTTTCTCATAATTAATTCCAAGGCAGTGTCCTAAATACATCGTTGCTTGAAAAAGCTCTGGGTACCTCTAAGCACTCAAAGGATGTAACATATTGTATTGTTTGCTCAAAAACTCGCAGTGATTTCACATCCAACTTGCAACATGAATCCTGTAGCTTAGTCTTGTAATTTGAATTGGTACTGCCCTGTTTTCCTGAAGTGACACGGACAGAAGATGGCACTGTTTATCCGTTGTTCTAAGAATGAAAAGCTATTTTCCTGCTCTTCCAAGGAAAAATAAATGTTAGTGTACAGGGAAAACAGTAAAGAAAATGGAGGTGATAATGTTTTTGGAGAAATAGCTAATTTCTGCTGAGTCAGGACACAAGCCTGTAAACGCTGCTGTGTTGGTGAGGCTCAGGAAGGAGCTACCTTTTGTCATGACAGCTGTACAGAGTTCAAAGTCTCTGTGAAACTGGGGCCTTTAATGCAACATAGAGAGATCAAACATGAGAGGAGGAGGACACAAATATTAAAGTTCTTTACACACTGAAAAAATACTGTAAGAGCATAAATACACAGAAGATGCAGTTGATAAATGGCTTGTTGATACAGGGTATCATCTAAGACAGGGATTTGTTTTTAAAAACAATGACAGTACCTTCACTGGGGATGCCTTGGCATTCACAAGCACTCATGTGCTTTATTATTTTTAAGTCCTGTAATGGAACTTAATATGCCCAGTAAGCTGTTTTTGCAAAACCAGTCTTTATCGGCAAAACATCTGATACTTGGAAAGGAATGAAAAGAATTAATTTGAACAGGTATTATACTAATATTATAATGCAAAAGGGTAGCATTAGCATATTGCTACATTCTTTTGTTTAATGAAAATGACTTCTATTCTCATCTGAAAGTTTATGTTTATTCTGCATAACCAGTAGATTCTTCATAGATAAGCTTACAATTATCAGCTGTAACCACAAAAAACCTGTCAGAGTCACTCTCCAAGACTTCCGACTAGTGCACTCCTTGGTCTGCCCATTGTTAGCTTGAAGTTATCTCCCATACTTCCTTCACAGGTGTCTAATGGTAAAGGAAAGAAGACTGACCTTGGGAAAGTAGGGGTTTTAGCTTCCATTTGCAAAGTTTTTTTGTTAATTTTAATTGTGCTCACTTATTTACTATCTTGATATAAATTCTACACCATTTTGAATATTACTATGATTTTTCTATTCAGTTATTACACTTACCAAATAGCTTCTCTTGTATGACTAGTCCTATTGATCCAAAAAAGGCAAAGCAGGACTTGGCCCAGCATGAATATAAGCTTCAGGATGTAAATAATACCAGTAAGCAGGATTTTTCTGCTGAGAAGACTATAAATTATTTTTCTCAAACAAACACAGCAAGAACAGTTCTACAAAAGCAATACTACAAAACTGTTCACCAAAATAAATGAGGTTCCATGCCATCTCAGTTAATACTTATGGTATTAAGTAAGATATACTCCTTTTGCTTTGGAGGTTTTTCACTTGTTCATCAGAAAAGCAGCACAAAATTTTGTGATAGTCTTTGAAAATGCTTGTAATTCATTCCCTTTTCAGTCCATGGTAAATCTGAAATACTTTACAGTCATTAAATGGTAATAAGATGAGCAATATTTTTTTCTGGTTTTGGATGCTGATGAAAAAATTAGTTCAGATTTTGTAGAATGCATGTGATTTCAGAATTTCAGTATGGACTTTGATATGTTATATGTCTCAAGGATCCAAAAACGACATTCTCAGCTATGTTGACTTGCCTTTTTGCAGTTCTGCTTCATTTCTTCTCAGTAGAATTCTTATCTGGAAGAGTGGTGTTATTTATAAAAGGTGTTATGCAAAGAAAATAATTTATGGGAAACCAAACAAGTAAAAACTCACTTTGTAAATGCAAGCTGAGAAAGATGTTCCTGTTAGAAGTATTACCCATAAATCTGTATGGCAGAAGAGAGCTTAAACCTTGTAATGAATTGCTGTTTATACTTGAAAGTCTTTCTGCTTTGTGTTTAATTATAATCTTAGATCTGTATTTTGGGTTTCTAAAGTTTGGAAGAAATTGTGCATCAAGCAGATCAGCATTGCTTTTACAGGTAATTTTTCAAACAGATAGGTGGTTGAATTTTGGGTAAGAAAACTGCAGTGTACATTACTATATTACATAGACCTTGTATTTCATAATTTTAAATCTATATTGCAAGAGCAGGGTTTTGAAGAAACATTTGACATACAAACATCAGTTTCTTTTGAAATCATATGGTTCAGCCATCATCCCAAAATGGTAATGTGCTACCTGCCCTAAATAGGTCATTTTCTGCTGGAAGAAATGAAATGTCTTCCGTTTTCTTCTCTAGTCATTAGAAAATTGAACTTCCAATGTCATGACCTATTATAATAGAGCAGATTGCTTGACACAGAACTGGAGTAAACTGTATTGTATACTTGTGAGATATACTACTTGGGAAAGGAATAAAAATGTGAATCAATGTACTTTATGGATTGGCTGTCCAATTTCAGAATATATTATAATATTCTCCCTTTAACAAAAGGCTATTAGTCCATGTGAAATTGTTCTAGTCTGTCCAGTGTGCTAGGCACATACACTTTTGCTCTACCAAAAACACTAGAGGAGTTTCTTGATTTCTCTGCACTTTGCAATTACCATGTTATGGCTGATACCTAGAGTCTCGACATAAAAATCTCTGGAAGTAAATGTATGACCTGTTTCTTCTTGAATGAAAGACCTTTTTACCACAACAAGATCATATAATTTTTGGATTCTTGCTACTTTTATCCTTGAAAGGCGTGCTTGCCAGTGGGTTACCTATATTTACGTGCGTGACCTAGGGTTAGCCTAACTTGGCTTTACATGGATCCAAACTCCTGATTTACAAGATACAGCAATGTGTAGGTCCTAATGGCAATATTTCCTTTAGAGATACTTTATCTTTTCCCCCTTTTTTGCATAGAGGACGACTTGGTTCGTCTGGACTCTCATAGTATCTATACTATCTATACTATGGCAGAAGTTGCCTTTGCAGCTGCTCCCAATGAGTCTCAAAGGTCCTGGTCCTTTCAGAGTTAGAGGTTCCATTCAGAAACATGATGAAAACAATGACAAAGTTGCCAGAAACTCCTGTAGGGATTTGAGCATCTCTCAGAAACAGCTTGTTCATCTCACCTCTTAATTCACTGGAGCTTAGAAGAAATATGGTATCTAGGATTTTTACTCTTTAAGCTGTGTGAAAATCCAGTGCTCTGTATCCAGGCCACTTGGAATGATTTGCTCAAATTTTTAAGAGGGAGAAAAATCTGCCTAAATGAGATCTAAAGGTGCATTTTGTTTAAAGTGCACTAACCAAAAAAATGGCAATGATCTTGAAGAATGCAATGTAAACTTCAAACCCCTCTTGTATTATCATTTATCCTATGTAATTGCAATGTTTGTTTTTACTGCATCTTTACACTCTGATGCATGACAAAATTAATTTCCCAGTGAGAAAGGAAACGTTGGCCCTCAGCTTGCTTAAAACCACCATGCTCTGAATACTGCAGGGGTTTCTGCCAGAGGGGCTGAGAGCTGCAGTGAATGGGCTACATAACCTCAGAACTTGCACATAATAATGTTGACCTCCAGCTGCCCCAGCAGTATATTTACTAAATAAATAAATTGGAAGGAATGCACTTTTATACCAGGCTCAGTTCAGTGTGCAATTCCAGGTGAAAAATTATACTCTTCAGGCTTTTCCCCTAGAGAGATAAATCTAAAATCATGATGTAGCTACATGGAGTTCTCACACAGTGTTCATTTGGTAATTGCATGAAAATGGCCATTTCTCTGCTTTCTTTCTGTTGAATAATGCTTTTTTTAAAAACAAAACAAAACATCAACAGAAAAAAAAAATCAAAAGCAGATGATGTGTTGAAAAAACCAGCATGTCCAGGCCTGTACAGTATGATCCATCATGAAAGAACAACCAGTAATCTTAGTTCTAGAAAGAATGAAGTGGGAGTTGAGGGAGTGGGGGTTGAAACTTTACATTGTTACTAAAGTGACTCAAATTGCTCTAGCTTGCAAAAACTATCTGGTATGTATTCAGAATTACAAGTACAACTGTGCGATCCTTTCTTCTACCTCAGCCAAGCCTAGTAATGTCAGTGAGTAAAGGGGCTTGAACAGGGAGCTGAGTTTGCACTTAAATGGCTAACCTGCTTTGTGCTTTTGTGACCCTACTAACTACTACAAACTGATCTGAACTTCATTTCTAAACAAGTTATTAGCCAGACCTACCAGTTCTGAAATAATAGGCTACCACCACCTCCTCCCCCCACATTCCGTTACCTGTTCCTTGATTACATTCGGTCTCCCAACATAATATTTTATAGGAAAAAAAAATCCCTGCCAACTCTGACTGTAAATTCACATTACATTAAAAGCACCATAAAGGATTAGAGCAATAAAAAAACTTACAAGCTGAAAAAACCCTTGCAGTCTGTAGGTTTAAAAGGAAATCTATCTTTTTCTTGTTTACTTGCTTCAAAGATGAAAGAAGCCTCTGTGTTAGGATTAAGAAAGGCCTACCTTCAAAAAGAAAAAAAAAGAAAAAAAAATGAAGAAAGAGAGAAAAAGGAGGCTGGAGCTGACTCTTTTGTATGGAAAACTAGAACAGGAACAGTCAGCCAAATAATTCAAGTAAGTGGAATAAGATGCATGATTCTGAATTCTACATGTGACAGGCAGTACAGTTGTACACCATGCATGGAATTCAGTGGAGTAACCAAAAAGCCATATATGATAGAGGGGAGGAGTTATATAGTACCATTACAAAGACTAGACTTCTAATTTTAAAGCTTTTGTAACAAAAAGTGACATCCTCTTACAGAGCTGACCAATAACAAGATAACATATTTTCCTGTGAAAAAGCAGATTTAGCTTGCTGTCTTGTGGCCTCCCTGTATTGGTAAAAATATCTGAGAAATTATGCAAGATCCATTATTTGGAACATCCACTGGGAAACTGGTAGCAAGGCTGAATTAATAATGAATAATGTCATAATGTCTAAAATTAGGAAGCAGAAATTATGTCACGTGGTTAAGAGACTGTCTGCCTCCCATGAATATACAGTCTGGGTATGTTTTGTGTAGCTGCTTGAAGCAAAATTTAAGGGCAGGAATTTTTCCTGGCTTCTTCTATCCCAGAGCAGAACCAGGACTTCTTTTTGTCTGTGACCTTTCATCTGCTCTTATCAGAACAAGTAGGGTCATCTCAGGATTTTGGGTTTTGTTTTTTAACTCGTGTAGTTGTATCAAGGAGTTAGGATATCTTGAGAAGTAGAAGATAAAGCCTCCTAAAATTTGCTCTTTTTGAATTCACCTACAGTTAGGATTGCTGTACTCCACAGTCCAGAGCTTCAGGGCCTTTTTGTGTATTCTGTGCAAAATAATTAATACAGCAGTTTGAAGGAGCCAAGGGTGAGACTAAGTGATGATCAGCAGCATAATCCATGATCAGGGCTCTCTGAAAAGAGGCAAGGCCTTGGTTTATGACAAAGGATACTCAAAGTACCCGCAGAAGCAAAACTTCTCAGAGCAAAGAGTATAGTACTAATTTCAGTATAACCACTTTCTGTGGAAACTTCTATTCTGCATACAACCATGCTATAAATCTTAATTAGTATCATGCCATTTTTTCCCTTCACAGTAGTTAATGGACTAAATATTAGAAGTTTAGTACTTTATTAGAAAACTATTATGACGTTTGAACATACAACATGGTGTTTGAAGCAAAAATGATGATGAATATTTACCGGGAACCAGTTTTTTTTTCTCTTCTCTTTATGTACACAAGATTTAGCAATAAAACAGTAGCTACATCTTTTTTGTCTGAAGGTGATGAAAGAATGAATGCCACCAGACTTCTAAGAAGGGAACAGTAGGAAGACAAATGGCAGTGGTCATAGATTGCAACAGAGGAACTACTGCTCGAAAACAAGGAAAAAAATCTTCACAACAAAACATCTAAGCACTGGCACTGGTTTTGCAGGGAGGATGAACAATCTCTGTCCTTGGCAATACTCAGAACTTGTCTAGACTAGGATCTGAGAGGCCTGCTCTAACTCAAAAGCTTGCCCTGCTTTGAGCAGGGAGTTAAACTGGATGACCTACAGAGTATGCCTCCCAACTCAAGTTTTCTAGGATTCTTTGATCCTGCACACACCAGTTAACTGTAAAAAATGGTACTGTCTGGCATACATACAGCAAAGCTTTAGTCAACCTAGCTGTGGTGTGACTGTGAGCTAAGCAAATTTGTGTATTGCCTGCAAAACCCAGTGTTAGATAACATTTCTGGATAATTTCTGGCATGGGATAGAGAGCACATTTTATATATATATATCTGACAACTAGGGTGCAGGATCCCTCTTTTGCTGAATCTGTAGGGACTATTGTCCCCCACATTTCCTCACTATGTGTCATATGTGACAATAGCTCTAAAATTTGGCCATGATGCTGCTGTGTAGACAGCCTCATATCTCGTCTCTATTAATGTTAGTACATACATTTGGCACTGCTGATGTTTAATGGCGATTCCTATCTCCTGATTGATAAATATCAGTTGTCCAAACGGATATTGTAGGAGGAATAATTGGTTTCAGAAGAGACTAAGCAATTTTGAGATTATGTTGAATTATCTCTTGACTCTATTAAGCGTGAGTACAGTAGCTCTTTCACTCAAAAGGTTGACAGAATGAACTAATCTACTAAGCTCTCTTTTCTTACCTTTTTGGCACAATGTGTTTATATGATAGGTAGAAGAAAGAGATCACACAATTCAAGGAAATTAATTTTTTGAAAGAGTTTGTGTGAATTTTTTAAAAAGAATGGGAATTTAAAAAAGAGGTTTGTAACCTCAGCATGTGATCTTTAGCAAGTAATTTTCTCTCCATGTCTCTGTATAGAGAAGGTATTTATATATGCTTTTATTTTTTAATATTCTTCATAGATTAGAAAGAGTTTTGTGTGTGATTTAAAGCTTATAAAAATCACAATAGAGGTGACATTGAAAATACATCCTTTTGTGCATTCAATCGAGTAATTAGTCAATACTGCATCTGGAATTTAACAGCAACTATATACAGACAGATGTGATTTCCTGTCATTTTGTATTGCAGGGGAGAAAAAAATGTATGCAACTAAAATTAAATCCTGTAAACAGCAACAACAGAATAAACTATGGAAAGATAATTGAACAGTTCCAAGCACGTTAGGATGTGAGAATCCTAAAATCTGGAAAACACATTCCCCTCAAACTATATCTCTCCTGCTGGTATTAAACACCTTGGTGCAGAGCTGTAGAGTTTTATTTGCACCACAGGGAATGCCTGTTACTTCGTACGTGCTGCTGTAAAAATGCTTTAGTCTTTAAATAATACCACAAAAGATCTTCATATTTTCTTCTCTAACAAGATCACCAGTTTCAATAAAATGAAGTTTTAGTCATTCTCTTCCATCTTTGTCTTGCAGCATCACTTAGACGTGACATCACAGCAATGTGATCTGTGGTAGTTTTGTGAGCTCCAGGACCCAGAGCCCCTCCTGTGCTGCTGATTACAGTAGCAACCTTAGTCAGCAATCTCGTTAGCATTTGGGAATTAAACTGCAATTAAACTGAAAGAAATGAAGTTAAGCACACACTGAACTTTTTTCTTTCTGTCTTAGAGTTCTAAAATCATTGGCTTGGAGATACCATAACCAAGTCCTCTTTAAAATAACCAAAGGATCTGTCATTTAAAAAAATCTCATTTCATTTTAATGCACAAATTAGATATTTGAGTTAAGATATAGATTTAAGTCCAAGTGGAAAGGGAACTCTGAGTACAAAAGCACTTTAAAAACAAAATATTCAATTGCAAATTTGGACAAGAAACCTGAAGACAAAACCAACAATCAGCTTTGTTGTTTCTTTTAGCTGAACAAAAAGCCAGTGACTTCTAAATAACAATCAGACAGGTAAAATGAATAATTGGGCCACATCCAAACCTCAGTTCTGGCAGATTAATTTGAGTAAAAGCTTGACATTGAGCTTTTTTATCTAATAGAAAATGTGATTTATTTTAGTGCTTGTACTGTTACTCTGTACAGACCTAAGCCTCTAGGGTAAATAAGAAAGTTAGAAATGAAAAAAGTAAGTTATATAACCATGTTTAAAGACTATCTTTCTCTATCCTACATTATTCTGATGATTGCGTGCATTTGTCTTAGTTTCTGTCTGCAGCTGAGGTCATGTTCTAACAAACTTTGCCAATGCTTAGTTTCTGCTTACACGATGACTGTAGCAGAAAATATTGCAAAGGCCAGAGCAGTTCAGAACAAACACAGCTTTTCTCCTGCCACACAAACCCTTTACAGCTTTTATCAATTCACCTGTGATGTACTGTTCATGCTGTTTGCTAGTCCACCCTTCTAAACTCAAAACCAATGAATTTAATTTTTTTTTAGAGCTATGACTTCTTGGCAGTTTTACAAAAAAACCCTTGTGATTCCTACTGTAGGGGATTTAAGCTACCGAGAAAAGTTTGGCTTTTCTAAGGTACTTTCTGGGGATGACCTTGACATGGCCAGTTTCAGACCACAGATTTCAAGTCACTATTCTCAAATAAGGATATTTATGGAAAAGAAAATTGGAGAAGACACTTTAATATGGTCTAAGGGTAGGCATTTTGTTGCCTATTTGTAAATGTGAGGCAACGTTGTTTTGTTCCTCTGAAAGAACTAGGTTCTGCAAGTGTGTAATCATTGTAATGGAAAATATGGGAAAAGCATAAGAAGAGCTGCCAACACCTGTTGCATATGATGAAAATATGAAGTCAAATGAAGCACTGACTTCTTCTCACATAATGGTTGAGAGAAGAAGTCGTGGGGGCTTGGAGATGTTCATGATCTGTCACTGAAAGTCTGTTCACAAGATGATTTTCAGCAGTAGAAAAGAAATTATACTTCATATTGTTTTAGGCAGTCTATAAAACAAAAGAGATTAACAAATTGTCAGAAACCATTTTTAATATATTCATAGCAACTACTCTGTTCAATTTATTGTTGAGGATTTCTTGTAAGGTAAGCTTTTCACAAGAATGCTTAAAATGGAGTTTTATATTTATTTACAGTGACATAACTCCATTGCTGTTAGAGAACTTGTGATATCCATCAGGAGGTATGGTAGCTGTTTTCTGGTGTAGCAAACAGTATAGTTCGCTTACAAGTTTAGGAGTTCAACAATTTTAAACAGTTGAGGAGTAGGTATTTGGGCTCACTGATTTGTTAGATGGTGACTATAAGCACCAAAGTAGGGCTTCCGTATTGAGAATTATAGGCTTACTAATGAACTGTGTAAACCTTATCTGTGTAATGTGCATTATTCTGGTTAGCCACAGCTAAAAATAATAGTGATAATAAAAAAAATATTTGCACAGCAGCACTTAAAAGGAAAATGGAGTGCTTATGTTGTTAAAGGTTGGCTTGTAGTGTGACATAAAACATAAAATGGAATAATTACTCTTAACTGTGCACGTATCACCAGGCAAATACCTAGAAGGCAAATTTTGCTGTAAACTGAGAATATTGGAAAGAAAACAAAGACTTAAACAGTAGTTTGTTTATTTTCCATTTGAGATTTATGTCCGCTAGAGATGTAAGATGTGAAAGACCTTATCAGTTAAAGTGATGGAGGCAAAAATCTCTAGCTACTTCCAAGATGCTGGTTTTTGTTTGTTTGTCTGTTTTTAAAGAAAACAAACAAAAGCCAGTAGAAACAATAGAGAGTGCCTTCTAGCCTTCTAGACTGTTATCTTCCTATCAGAGAATTTTCTCATCAACAACATCTTCAAACCCTCTGTGTTTACTAAAGGATTATGAGGATGCCTCAGGAAAGAGTCCTATAGAGAAAGGTGTTCATGCTGTAAAAAAAATGCTATTTTTTAACCATTCAGAAAGTTAGTTTGCATTCTTATAGTCCTTATAATTAGCATCTGTTAACCACCAATTCTAACTTGACTCATTTGCAGACATAGGTGAGAAACCCAAGGAGGGTTAAAAGTTTCATAACATTCTAAGAATTTAAATGTTTGTGAAGCATAGTTAGCTCTAAGAGATGGTAGAGATTATCAACCTGTCTGAAACATCCAACTAAGAGAATGTTGATAGACTACTTATTTTGGAAGATACAACATCTGCATTTTCTGTGCATAAATATTATCTACATTGTCCAATACTTTGGTTATATACTGCCGCAGAAGTACACAAGTTCAGAAAACTTCTTAGCTGTTTGCTGGTATATTAAATCAGTGTGACTCCTTTGGTGTTAGACGAGGTAGTTATAAGTATTGAAAATAAAATCAGAGTTTGCTTTATACTTAGGGTTGAATATGGTTTATACCTCCCAGGAATAGAAGAATAATAACTATAAAGAGTGTAATCATGACCATGCTGAAGTGAAGAATTGATGTGTGGAGGTCTCTCTTCAGCTGTTGCCTAGACAATGGGTAGTGTCATTATCTCCTACTGCGTAGGTAAAATGTGGCTTTACTGTGTGGTTTTTGGGCCAATTACTAGCTACTTGACCTTGTCTGTGTAGCAAATAACAGCAGCAATTAAATGATATTACACAGGCTTCTGGTTAGGCTGCAAACATTTTCTCCCTAGAATCTGGGTTGCTAACTTGAGCCCTAGCTTGTTTACTATCACCACCCTTAATTTTGCTAGTTATTTACAGAAAGAGAATAATTGCCTATACTTTCACTTGGATGTAGTAAAATTAGATTTCAAGTGGCATTTAACTGACAAAGAAGATAAGTAAAATTTCTCAGATGCTAGAAGTGACTCTACTGTTCGAAAGTGTTAAAGCAGAGTTTTACTGGTATCTTGGACCAACGATTTTCAAAGCCACATATAAGAACCAAAGCCTGTGTATTCAAATTTTAATTCTATCACACTTCACAGAGATCAAACAAATTGAGTATGAAAAGCCATAGAGCAATTCCAAAGATCTGAACCAACTTTCTCTGAGATTGCAATTTGTTAAATAAATTCAATATTTGTGACAGACCTAAATGCCCATTCAAAAGCTAGACTGCTTTTATACAAACTGTTTGATAAAAGCCTTTAATAGTTTTAGAATCAGAGCCCACTTTTTTTTTCCTTAATAGGAATGCCTTGCCAGTGAACATTAAGAGTCTTCGTCTTTCTCGTGATGGAGTTGGAGGGCAGTTTTTTTCTTCATCGCCATGCATTTCTAACTACTTAGGTGGAAGATATCCAATATCCTTATTGCTGATTAGTCTGACAATGTAGACATTCTCCTGTGCGATGATGGTTTGGACACCACAAGTATTGATTCTGGTTCTTCTCATTCCTGTGCATCTGTTCAGATCAGATGGCTGTTTATGATGTCTACCCTGAAGCCAACACTTCTCTTTTCCTCATCCTTTAAGGATTTAAAATCCAAGAGTCACTATGGATTCTTCTATTATTTGACATGTATCTTGGTAAGGGGTGGCAAAGTACATTCTCTTTGAAAAGTAAGCTGTTCAAATGATTTCACATGACTTAGAGCATAAAAGCATGTACATGTGTAGTTGCCACGTCTCTGGTGAGCAGTATAACCTATAATCCTCTGAATCCTTTATAAAATTTCTAGGTGTCTCAAACTGAGATTTGCTCAGATATTATTTTACAATATTAAACCTATTGAATTATTATACATGAGTTCCCTTGTCTGGGTAGAAGTAATTGATGAAAAATTAGTTTCTGCTGTTTTGAGGTTTTTTATTCCAGCCATCCTGAAAGGCACCTATCTTCTTACTCATGACTTTATGAGTCAACTAAATGGTCATGACTGTGAGATTGCTAAGGGTCACCACTGGTAGTCCTCCTACATTAGGAAGAGTTAAATTAATAGAGTTTTCTGAAATTCAGACATCTAGAAGTAACCCAAATTGATTACTCTAGCAGAGATTCTGGAAGTAAGAAAAGAGGGGACTGGGTGGAAGTAACTGCAGTGATCTGGCTGCCAGCTCACTGTGGAAGTTTCTCCTTCATTAAGAGGGCTCCCTCTGAAAGTGGTGCAGTTTTTACAGAGAATGCATCTGCAGAATTGTTTATACAGAGTTATGCAAACAAGTTCAATTATTACTAATGAAAGCTGTATTCCCACATGCTGACCTGAAAGATTACCTATTGTATGTAGAGTCTATTTGAAAAAAAGCTTTGAGGGAGATGAAGTAGAAGTCAAACAGTGAAGTAAACTTAATTAGGGTACAATAAAGTCTACTATTTACATTCTCTGCTTCATAGAGATGAAATTATCTAAATTCACTTAATTAGTTGTGAAAGGCCAAGGTCCTTACAGGATAATTTGAGATTTAACCACTCCTTTTTTTCAGTCTGGGAACTTGACAATATCACTCAAGATGGCCTATATATTTACATAACTAAGTTAGCTGTTGAACTTAGGTATAACAATTGTTTTTCTCATAATGGTTATAATTGGCAGTAGATTTAAAAGGGGAAGGTGTTCACTTTACTATCTTACAAGAACTTTTAATTGGAGATTAGTTTGCATTTTGTCTCTGCATATATCAACAAACTATGGAAACATCCCTACTGTTCTGATTTGGTTCACAGTACCTTGCAAATGTAAAATTTAAAGAGCCATTTCTTCCTCTAGTGGACTTGGTGTGACTGCACTGTTTGAAAGAGTTTTTGGGGAGGGGGCTCGATGAATTTTGGGAAAGTTGATTGCTGATGTTTGGAGTGGTTTTTTTCATTTTAGTTTACATCAATTAAGAATCTGTTTCTTGATTCAAACTTTCTACCAACAAATATAGCTGGTAGAAATTTTTGTCAAATCATTCCTGCCTGTGTCTTAGGAGATAATAACTTCCTTTCAAACCAAATGCTTTTGAAGGACTCTTTAAAAATCTATAGTGCATACTTTTTTGTTACATTCTTTTACCTTCTAGAAAATAGTACTGTAATGTATGGTGGATAGGTGAAGGGTCAGTCTCAACAATGTTTGAATGATTTTTTCCACACATCTGCAATAATCCCCTGTAGAATTAGTACAATAAATATGTGAGAGTGTGGATGTGTGTACATGTGTATTTATAGGTAGGTGGCTGTACTTACAGAATAGAAAAGAAAAAAATCTTGAAAAGACAGAATTTTCTTTTGCTCTCTTCGCTCAGAGTAAGCTTACACTTTCTTTGTCTCCTGATAAAATGGAAGAGGAATCCTCTTTTGAAGATGTAGGTATCCAAAAGTGGTGTTGGCAAGCTCTACTTATCTAGAAGGATTTCAGGACAGTTTGATAGTTACCCACTGAATCTTAATCTGTTAGTAGTTCAGGACTACTGCAATAGTCCCTTGGGGACAGAACTGTACAGGACACATTCGAAACAGGAATTTATTCCAAATGTTGTTTTCACTACACGTTTGATATGATCGGTCACTGCTGGACATGCAATTAAACACTGCTAGAGATTTTGTCAACTGGGACTTCCTGTATCAGGAATATTTACTGTCCAAATATATGGCAGATTTCTAGTATTCAAAGGATCTCATATTATTGCTACAAGCATCTAGTAGGAGTTGACAGTTATTTCTTAGCTTAGAAAGTGGAGTAAAATAAGAGCTAAAAATCACTGCAGGTAATTGATACTGTATCCTTGATACTGAAACAGTTTAAAATCAAATGCTTGTAGTTTTGCTCCCTTAATCACCTGTCACACTTCACAAACAGAAAAACAAATTAATTTTGAAAATGTTCAGACAAATGAAAATTGTATTTAATGGAGGCAGAGGAGAAAAAAACCACAAATGACAGATAGGGGACTTCTATTCTATGGCCATTATGTCCTTCACTTGGTGGAAGACGAGTGACTCAGAAGTTGTGGAGTTCTATATAATGTGCTTGAAATTCTTTCCTGAGACCCTGTGTGAATGTGTATTGTCTTGAAGCTTGCTCGCTCTTCAGCCACACATGATATAAAAAATACCTTTGTCTGCACAAAACCGTTATTTCAAACTATTCTAGTTTTCTTTTTTAAAAAAACCTTTACGGAAAGTGTCATGATTTAGCCTCAGCTGGCAACAAAAACCACATTCCTCCCCCTCCTGGCTGGAATGGGAAGGAGAATTGGAAGAAAAAGACAAAACTTGTGGGTTGGGATAAAGACAGTTTAACAGAACAGCAAAACAAGGGCAAAACAACAACAATAATACTGATAAAAGAATATGCAAAGCCAATTAATACACAATTTAACTGCTTACTGACCAGAACCTGAAGTTCCCCGCCAGCTCCAAATGTTGACTCTTGCCCCAGCCCTAGTCAGCTACCCTAGCTATATATTTGATGCCATGTGGTATCAAATACCCCTTTGGCTACTTTGAGTCAGCAGTCCGGACGGTGTCCCATCCCATCTTGTTGTGAAAATTAAGCCTATTGCCACTGGTGGTAGGTCAAAACAAAGTTAATAAAACCTTCTGCAGATTGATGTAAGAATTAGTTGAGATTCCAACCTTAACTTTTTCTTCATATCCAGGGTAACACATCTGCCTCTGCCTTTTGTTTGCTTCATTTCCTTTCCTTCAAGTTCCTTCCCCAGAGCATTCAGACATGCCTATGTTTCCAGTAGCCAGCTAGCCTTGAATTCTGGTTTGTTTTTTTATGTTTGACTTATCAAAATTTGTCTATGTGGAAATCTCCAAGTATTGTACTGACAAAACCTAGTTAAACAACACTAAGCCTCATAGTGGCTTTTATAAGATTAAAATATGAATTTATGTCATGTCATTTACTGCAGAAGTGTGGTCACACTGGTATGGATCTCAACATTAGCTCAGCTGCAGACAGCGGCACTTGGTGATTTAAGGAAACAGAATGTGATTACTGCATTTGAAATTCGGCCTGGACACTGAGTTAACACTGAATATTTCTTGAGAAATTTCAGAAAATCATGAATTAATATAAACAGCCATGAGTTCTGATTCTGACAGTTCTCTACTCCTGCCAAATAACTTTATTAAAAAAAACAAGTTTTCAGAAATGGATTTGGTTCACATTATTATTAATAAGTTGTATTTCTGTCACTTTAGCAGATGAGGGAATTACATCTTTTTTTCTCTTCTGAGTTTTCTGGATTTGTTTGCATGTCTTGAATTCTTAAGTTTGAAAATAAGCTGCAGTTTTTCACCCTGACATAGCTGATCTTTTCTGACATTGATATGTGTAGGTGGTTATACCCTAATAATACTGGTAAGCAATGTATTTTTGTTGTAGGCAATTTTTCAGATTGACTATTTTCATCTCTCTCTATATATTATATGTTCCTTCATCTCTATGTATTTTTTTTCTCTGTCCATTTAATATACACAGCTTTATATTTATCTGGTTACCTAAAGATGTGCACATGGACCGACTTTCAAGTTCATCAGTTATCATTTGTATCAATATTTTAACAACCAAAATCTTTTGTTGGTTTTCTTAGCTATTTCTCTGTGCACCTGTTTTAAAAAAAATTGTGAATATAAACTTACACTATTATCCAAACCAATGTAGACCAGTTATGCGGAGACATACGGTGCACGAAGAATTTCAGATAGGGAAAAAATATTTGCAACCTTTGATAGCCAAGTTGTGTGAAATACTGAACTAAGGTTAGGGACTGGACCAACCCCATTTATATTAACCCTCTATTTATGCAGAATCCCATTACATTTAATTGGATTTTACATTCACATGACATCACAAAGCTAGGCTTTTTGAAAGGGAGCACGTTAAAAGAATGCATTTGTAAATAGGTGCCGTCTAGTTCTAAGAACTCTTGCCAGAATCCTGCTGTAAACATTAAGCAGAGTTTACAGCACTAATAATTTTCTCCCCTTCTAGTAATGGAAAAAGGCACACACACCCCCGTTTTTTCAATTTGTTTCATTTTGCTTCTGTGTGTGTCTTAATTTCACTGGTTGCTTAAATACATAGCCTTTCTTCTATAGGAGATAAAATATACCCTCTTTGTTAGATTGTTTACTTGGACTATGAAACTTTAGGACAAGGTTCTGTCTTAGCTATTTTGGAGCAATTGGAAGATTTCTAGGACAGTCAGATAATGGATGGACCACACTTGCAGAAATTTCTTGCAGCAGGTAAGACTTTAACTTTTGCATCAAAGCAGTGATGAAGCTTAGCTTCTGATTTCATGATATGGCGGCAGTTGTTGCAATACCATCTTACAGAGCTCCTTGTGCTGCCTTCTCTTCTCGATATCATAGTGTGTGGCCTGCTTAGTTACTGATCTTAGTTAAGATCTGTTTGTAAAGCAGTCATTTGGCATGGGTAAAATAATCGACCTGGGTTTAAAAAATCCAGCCAAAGAAAGATTTTTTTCTACTGAACTCAATTGAAGGCTTGTCTCTACAAACATTTGTCAGAACAATGGGGAGTGGAAGTGGGGTTCAGATGAGACAAACCACAACTGCTTATTCACAAAATATGAAAGGTTGTTTGGTAGTAGCTACTACTGCTTATCTTCTGTCTCTGTAACATATTACCTCCAGTGGCACTCCTGACAGGTTGTGTATACCTGACGAGGTGTTCTTTTTGGAAAAGTTAGACTAAGTTTGGCCTGTGGATGATTGTCAAGCCATACTTCTCCACCAACCATTGTGTAACATATCTCTGTACTAGCATCGCAACCTGCTGTAACTAGTTCATCTGAGAGTGCATTAAAAATTTATGAACGTGTCAGCTTCACAAGTAAAGAACGGGCTGTGGTCTCTGCAATGGTCCCTCTTTAGTTAGTACAGGTGCTGCCTACCACTGATGCTGGCATTCATTCTGAGCTTGAAAGTAAACTTAACAAATCAGACTTTTATTACTTCTTACAGAATTAGATGCCAGTCGTATTCAGTCTGTAGAGTGCAAACTGCACTCCTTCTTCCCACTTCTGAGGGTCACTGATATCTTGGGATGGTAAAGCAACAGGGCAATCATAACCTCCAGGTACTCGGTATTGTGCTGCTTCCCTTTTGAAGGTAAAATACCTTTTCACTTAGGACGCATTACACAGGACAATGAACCAGTAAGAATTCCTTCAGTCTAGTAGAAGTGTAACCTTTGTTCTTTCTATAGTGATGTGGAAGTCAAAGGTACGATTTAGATGATGAAATTTGGACGTTTGGTCTCAACTCCATGTTATGGCACTTTTCATTTTTAATGAAGTACAAGTTGCATTGTGCTTTCTCTTCTGTGTCTCTTCATAATAAGCTGTTAACTCTTCACATTCAAAATTACATAATAGAGGCTTTCAGAGAATTGTGATAAAATAGCGTAAACATAATCTATGTGCATTTTTAGAATTCATTAAACACTATTAAAATGTTCAGAATACTTGGTTATTTGCATGTACTTTGATCACATTAGTTTAAAAAAAGCCCTTATAGCCTAACAAACTTTAAGCAAGGCACAATTTTAATAGTCTAAGAGCTTGTTAAAAAAACAGATAATACTCCCATTTTACTCCGACATTTTTTAGAAAGGGTACCAATATAAACTACATGTTATTAAATTACAAAATACATTCAGAGATCATTGACAATGAAGTTAAGGCAGAATGACCAGTGGAAGAATGCCTAAATTATTCAGTTTCAAGACTGACACTAAGTTGCATATGAGAGAACTTTTTAAACATGCACTTCGTGTCATTCTGCCTTTGAACAGAAAGGTAATTGCCTCTTAAATTTTAGGCAAATTATTCTTGAAGACTAATGGTGTCACAAAAGGCTCTTTCCATGTCAGTTTGATGCTATAGGTTGAATGTATGCCCAAACTTAATCAAGGCAGCAGAGTGCACTGCTGAAGGTACTGAGGAAAAATGTCTGCCTCATTAGCTGGAAGTCATTGGGCACCCATCAAGAGGAAATCCTGGGCCTTTAATGTGCATTTAAACTGTATTTCTGCTGCATGGAAGCTTTTGTCAAGTGTCTATAAGGCCAGGAGAGGATTACTGAAGTGAAAGGATGGAGTACTTTTCTTAAAAGCGAGGTGGCCAAAAGCAACAGTTTTTATATGGAAAAACAGAGTTTTACTTCTGCCGAAGTATGGCCATCTTGCATCTTTTTGCAAATTGAAAAATCTTGACTTTCCATCCCTGGGACTAGTATATATGCTGGTGTATGTTCTTGACAATTCTGTAAGCTTTCTGTCTTCTTATTAGTATAATGTGAGTGCTTTACATGTTTTCTATAATGCCTTATCAGAATAAGTATTAAAACCCACTTAAAAATACTAGCAATGAATAAAGGCATTTTTTTTTTTTTTTGTATGGAGGAATGCAAAGCATTAAATAAGGAAAAACTAAAAGTTCTTGGATTGTTGGAATCTACTATCTTACTAAAATTGAAATGGATTAGACTTTGTGAGCTACAACTTTTTCCTTTGCAATTTGATAACCAGTGTATTTTTCTTTCTTCACTTCATACCTTCTTTCTTTAAACTTCTTTCATCTACTCAGGAGCAAGGTGGCTGTGAGTTTCCCCACTACAAATAGGAACAGAAATACTGAAGGGGACTTTTTGATGGATGTCTCCCAAAGATCCTATTCTGTACAGATGAAAGCTTATTTTCTTTATAATTATCCTGTACAGAGGAAAGCTGAGTGAAAAGAGAAAGTGAGAGATCACAGAGCAGTTCTTAGAGAACAGCTGCAAAGTCCTGAATTAGGATAGAACTGAAACACTTTTAAAATCCTGAACAGCCTGCAGCTTTGTCATTACAGTGTTGAATGTCCAGACACCTTTTGTGACTTTCTCTACATCCACAGAGAATGCTTTATAGCCATGATAATTTTATATGGCATTTTCCACACAAGCCTAGATAGTAGGTAGGACGATCTTGTTGAATCATCTGATTGCATATCTACCAGAGGTTACGACTCTTGTATTAGGAGCATTGAACTGTAACATGTACTGATACCTCCGCTAGAGTAAAAGCTATTAGCTGAAACTGTAGGTCTGGATGTGAACTTTGGAATTCTGCCATCATCCAGACAGGAGATTCTGAATATAAAATCACCGAGCTGTTGGCTACATTAGAGCTTCTGGACACATGTACAGACACCCCTATTTTATCCCAGGGCTGTCCTTGACAAGCCCATGGAACTGTACTGATTTCAGTGAATCAGTAGATTTCTAACATTAGTATTTTTGCCTAAATGAATAAAATTAGAGCTGTCCATTGTATCTACTTATTTAATTATGTAATAGCTGGGATTTTCCTACTGTGATTCACTTTCTTGTTACTTCCTAAAGACTTCTTTAGACCAAGGACTTTTTATTCTTTGCTGTTCACTGAAAAAACTTTCATTTTCACATAGTTCTCAGCTTTTAGAAACTATGAAGAGAAGAATAGAAGGTTAAACCGGTACAGAGTCTCTGAGTATGTAATGAATAGCTTCTTGATACAAATTCCCTGATGTGTGAGGGTAAAGGGTACATAAAATTTTACTGAAGTAAGCCATCATTGCTCAGGGAACTATGAAATCTTATTTGCTATTATTGTGCTGCAGTGAGGATGCTTCTATACCCTGTGGTTTCCCAGTTTGCTTGGGTAGGCTCTAAAGCATAAAATCTATTAAAATATTAAAAATTATGAATTATGAATTGAAGTTCATTACAATAAGATAAAAGAGCTCTCTGCTTTTTCTACATTAAGATGCAATCAAAGCCTAAAACTTTTCAGTGCTTCAGTCATTTAAAACAGAAATAAGTCCCATTTGTCAAAGAAGTCACAATGTCCATGACTTTTGGGAAATGTAATATTTTGCCATGATTGCTAATCTTTGTTTGGCAGCTTATAGCTTTCTCTGACAAAAATATTCCAGCAGCCTTTATGCATAACAAGCAGCACAGAGCCTTTGCACTGAAGTGCCAATCAGCTCATTGCTCTTGGGCCTGCATAAGTTTGAATGGAAGGCAGATGAATTGCTTTATTTTATGGATTTGTTACTTTAATCTGAACTGAAATAATGAAAAATACCTGGCCTATTTCAATGTGATTAACAAACCTTTAAAATAATTTCTAAACATAGCAAATATTGGAAATGGTTGTTTTTATTTTCTCTTCTTACCTGTGGAATTAAAACTTATTGCTGTATTTTCAGGTGTGCACCATGGTATTGTTTTCAAACTGAAATTTTATACCTTTGTTTATTTTTGATTGCCATGAATATTTTTGGGGTTGAGGATGGAAGACTATTTTTTTGATGTTACTTCAGATAAACCTTACAAGCATATAGTAATGCTTTTGGATTTTTCAAAAAACACCACTTTTTCTTCCGAGCTTGTGTACATTACTTCAGTAGCATCTGTAGTCTATATTCTTCTGTCAAATGTATCACTTTCAAGTTACTTTCAATTGAGCAACAAGAGATATGAATAATGGGAATAGTTTGTTTTCAACCTTATCTGCTTTTAAAAAATGCTTTATAACTTTTAATGACACTTGCTGGGCTTTTCATACTTAAATTCAAAAATTGTTAAAAAGAAAATGAAATGACTGTCCAGGGGAACGCCATGTGATATCATTAAATTTAGGAAATAAAAGTGCAACCACTTTTACTTGCTTGTTTCAAGTCTATTTTGGCTGTATAGACAATTTAACTCAAGTGTGTTATGGTTTGCCCTGTGAGGACCACTGCTGCTTGTAGAGAAGGACATGTGTTTGCATTGTAATATAAAGTTCATTAGAAGTATGTCTGCCTTGGAAATAGTCTTCTGATGTAAAGATATGCTTTTGATTTTGGTAAGTAACAGAATAAAAGAAAAATATTTTGTCATTCTCTGAATATTCAACTATTTGAGTACATAACAATGGTAATCAAATGGTAGCAAAGAAGAGAGATAAAATGTATCTTATCCTAAATTTTAAGTTCTACAGAGGAGTTCCATGCTCATAGCTGAGTTTCTTCAAATTCTTTCAGCTACATCATAAGTAAAATATTACCAATAGCTGTGGGTGCTTAACAGACAAAGCTACATTATAGCTAGCATAGCAAAGTTCATTGCAGGAATAAAGAAACTGTGGAAAGCAAGTTTACTATTTGGTTATTTTAAACAGAACTGGGCTTATTTCCCCATATCTATTCTTGTACTGGATTGCAGGCACATTTTCTATGCTTTCATACTCATTTCTTCACTATTACAAGTAGTGTGTTTGTCTAAGTAGTCTGGGTAGGACCGTGTGATAGCACAGAGGATGAGGGTCATCAACTGTGAAGGATCTCATGATGTCTCATAGACCGCTTTCATTTAGTAACCATGTGCTTGCTTTTTGGATGTGCCTTTTGTGCCTTCAAGTAACTGACAGCATTGTGTTCTTTTTACCTTTTCATCCTGTCCCTCCTCTGTGAATGTCATTAGGGAATTCTGCTGATCTGCTCACAGGCATGGCTTCCCTCTCTGGGTGTAGTCTGCCTTTCCCTTTCCTGCTCTGAGTATTTTGCAGTTATATGTAGATTTGTGCCATGATGTCTGATGAGCTGATGATTTCACTGCCATTTACACCTGCAGTTTCTTTATTCCTTATTCATGCTATTTCTTCTAGTGCTGTCATTCACATTTTCCTATTTATGCATAATTCATATAATTCTTAAAGCTTTCTCACAAGTCTCTGTAAACAAATGCATTTTCCTGCCTAGATGTGAAAAATACTGACTTCAGTATAGTTGTTCTCATGCTAACTAATCTGGCCTTTGTAATCACATGCAATGATTTGCTATGCAGCCTGCTTATATGTTTTGAGACAGGTACGCCGTGGGATGTATAGGAGAGCAAAGACCAGTGAATTTCAATCTTTTGTCTGTGATGACTGGGGACAGAAAAAGAAAGCCTCTAAAAGTCTTTCTTGTTTGATTTATTTCATTCAGCAGTTTCAAATATGGCTATCCATGGCCTGAAAACTGATGATGGTATTAACTTTCAATAGGATTGCTTTTTCTTTCTACATTGCAGGCTCTATCAAAGGTTACTGTACGAGGAATCAAAGACTGACTAGGGACTAACAGTTCATTTTGCAGGAAAATTTTAGTCACAAACAAATCACTTTATTGCTGTAGATAGTAGCTCACAAAATTATAATATTTATTTATGTAAGATCACTCATTTTTACACAAACAGAATAAAGATTGTCATTGTTAAGAAGTTTATGTTCATTGACAAGATTCAAAGCCATTTCAGTGCTGACAAAGGAGGAGCTTGGCAGGGAGCTTGAACTGAATGCCCATTGGTAGCTGCAGCTCATTGGAGATGCTGCTTGGTATGTCATAGAAGAGGCTAAGTTTGTGGCTGTCACACTAATGTGTAGGTAACATTCATCAGCTGTGGAAGTGCTTCTCGTAGTTTTAGCATCTACTCCACATAATGTAATATGATCATACTGCACAATCCTAGCAGCATTATGGCTGACTGCCCACTAAGGAATTAAAATCAAAGGTTCAGTTTCAATGGGCCAGACAAGTTGTGGGTCTGCTGGGACCTTTTCATGCTTTCCAAAATGATGGGAAACATGAGAAAATGTGCTAGAATGACCTTCAATGATGCCAGTGACTGTATATAAGTTAGTCACCATCTCCTATGACTTTCAAATGGCAAACAGTCAAGATGTGGAAAAGTAGAAGCTAACTCAAACAAATATTGTCAAAGAATAAGGGACCTACAACATTAGTAGCAATTTACCTCATACTGAATAACGCTTTAGATTTTGCATTGGGAGGTGTTAATTAAGTATATTCCTGTGTAAACATCATTGCAACTATCAAATCTGGCTTATCGATCTTTACTATAGCATTACTGTCTATGTAAATCGGGAATCAAAATAGTTTGAGTTACTCTGGAAGCATACGAAAGTCACCCATAAGGCTGGGTGTTGTCAGAGTCTCTGGAGATATCTATTTGTGTAGATTCTTTTGAGGGCCTGATGTAATTAAACACAAAAGCCATTTTTATTTCTCTTGTGGTTTAGGCCAGATTGGCCAATAATAGATGACAGATGCTCTCCCCTACCTCTCACTCCAAGGAGAGGAGAAGGAGAGATAAAGAGATTTATGAGGTTAGAGGGAACTAAACTAATGAAATATTCCTAATAAGATAAAAAGGAAGTAATTAAATAGATAAAATATATACAAAACTGCATCAAGCTCCCAGGATAATATCACCAGCAGGCACTGGGGAAGTCTCAGACTTACTCAGCAACAGATGGGAACTGAATTCCCACTCTGGATTCAGGAACACACTGATCAGGATCAAAGGCAAGTGAACAGAGTCCTCCTCAGATGTCTACCACTGAAGAAAGGGCTGACACATTGATCACTCAGCTTTTATACACAGCACAGGGCAGATGGGATGGAATACCCTGTTGGTCAGTTTTGGGTCACCTGTCCTGTCCGCTCCTTTCCACAGATGGGACCCTCCTCCGCTTTTCTGTTTCCAACTCTCTATCAGGGCAAATAATGAAAGTAGCTGACCTTGGCTGTTACAGCGATAAGTATAAGCAAGGGCCTCTCTACATACCATTCCTTGGCATCAATGATAAACATAGGTCTTATCACTAGGAATGAACAGTTTTCTGCACAATATGCCGTTGATTTCAGAGAGTCAGAAGAGGCTTAGCTAAAAGGTAAAATTACTAAACAGAAAGTTTGTTCTGTTCTACTTCAATACCATAACAATTTCCTTTTCAAATTTCAGTCTACCTGGGATAACTATTCCATGATCGTTTTTAAATTTCATCTGAACTGTGTGAAAAAAGCACATATAATGTTCTCTTTACCACTAGCTCTGATAGACTGCCTGTCTGTGCAGACAGACTAGCATTCTGAGTTTGCAAACAGCACAAAAGAAGTGAGAGTTTCATGCTAGAGGCGTATGTTCCCTTTTTTTTTTAAAGTGCTGTGCAAGGCCAGTTGCTACCAATTGTTTCCCAAAGATAAAGAGGATCCTCTTTAAGGTGCTGACAAAGGTAATGACTGCTTTAGAGCCTATCATCGTTATGTACAGAAGAACTGATTGCACTGCTTTCAATATTCAATGGGAATATTAAATTCAACAGAGGCAAGTACAGCATTATGCCTCTGGGCAGGAAGAACCCATGGCAGCCTCACAGCCTGGGGACTGCCAGGCTGGAGAACAACCAGCACCATAGTGAAATAGGAGTGGATCTCTAGAGTGAAGCAGGTGGTGTTGAGGATCTGACATCATTCTATACTGATATCAGGGGATTTAATTTGCACAAGTTTTAGTGTGACCCTGTGGACTGAATGTCCTTCAGTGGTTTTGACATGTTAGATGAGCTCCTGGTGCAATTTAATCAGAAAGGAATACACTTCAGGACATGATAAAATAGATTGATGACTATACTTCATAAATACATTCATAACCCATCTGAACACTTTCCTGTGCAACCTGCTCTAGGTGGACCAGCTCTGGAAGGAGGGTTGGACTAGATGATCTCCACAGGTCCCTTCCAACCCTGCATCATTCTGTGATTCTGTGATTTTGTGAAATGCCTTGTCAGAAACTGACATTTTGTATACAAAACAATTGGGTAATACTATATGGTACTGGGAATGTTAATATGCAGTGTTTAAACATCCTGGTGGATTACATTAGTGCTTTAATCTTAAGAGGTACAGCAGTAACTTCTTAAACACAGTCCAATACTTATTACAAAGAACAGACCCATTTCTTGCATCCCTGCTCTGGATTCCCAAAATAACTCACAAAATCAGAGCTTTTAGGATTTATGCTGGCTTCTGCCAGCATAAACTTTGATGTAAACTATGTGTTGCAGCAAGTCTGCTCTGAAGATTAAGCCTAGCATGGATGACGCTCCTTTGCTGTAAAGATGACCCCAATGGGTTACCTTTACTCCTCAAAGTTAATTTCCTTTGGAGAATAAAGTAGTGCATTGGTAATTAGCACTTCTCTGATCCAGCATTCCTAGTGGTGCCTTGCATTTTTAACTGAATACGCATAGTTGAGAAGGTAAAATGCTGTTGCCACTGCTATACCAGCTGTATTAATAGAAACCCCTCCCACATATGTCAAAGGTCAGGACATGAGATACAAACCTTCTTCTGGGACCTGATGAGGAATAGCATATATTCCTGGTACAGAAATGAGGCAATATATTCAATGCAGTCAACGCCACACAATACCAGGCTAGGTTTGTAAATTCTTATCAGATTAAAATATTTAGAAAGGAATTCCGTTTCCAGAAAGAAGCCTCCTTTTATTAAGCAGGTGTAATAATTGTCAAAGAAACCCAAATGAAAAGCCATTTCTAATCACTGTAGAGCAATTACACCTTAGTTTTCAATGATCAATGCAAATTTCTCTATTGCCATTTAGTTTTAATCAGAGCATAGTTGTATCAAAAATGTTAATTAGAATGTAGATTTCTACTCAACCTTGCTTAGAAGGAGAAACGCATCAATAAAAATAGTGGCGTGGATAAATGAACAGGTTGACGGAAAAAACCATTATCATTTATTTGAATGATGAGTGTTTCTGTTCTGAAAGCATCTTTGCTGAGGGCAAAGCTTTTAATATATTTAAATTTACCTTCCAAGCACAGAAGAAAACTATTCTCTGGAGAAAATGAAGCTGTCTGAAATATATTTAGGTATGATGAAATAAACATAATGGACCTATTGCAGCATGTTATGGCTTGTTATGATGTACATCTATTCTCCGATACTTTACTTCAGGGCAATGAAAGTATTGATGACATGATGTGAAGTAACTCAGGCTTCTGCTTTCAGTGGATTTATGTTAACTAAAGACCAGGCTCAGATGGTAGCACACTGTGAATATCTTTAAGAAACATGATACTGGAAGTGGATAAGAGGTACAGTCTAGGAAACTGCATTCCATTTGCATGATGATCACAGTTCCTACACTGTGAGCCTATGACTTTACCTTACACCTGACTTTGGCACCAGCTTAATGCGGTGCTTCCTCCATTTCTGCCTTGTGCACCCATTTGACACCTCTGTTGTGCTGACACAGGTGCCTTTGGTAGGAATCCAGTTTGGGGGCAGATTATTTTGAAAATTTAGAAGGTAATAGGGCTTAGTTCATATTTTTTTCTCCTTAACTGAATCAGTTCTTGATGTGACATATGCAACAGAGTTGTGCAGTGACTCTAGTGCTCTACTCCAGTGGTAGAACAAGCTGTGACATAGAAGTCGTGGGAGAAAAGGATGGCTGTAGGGGGACATGGTGCTGCTTCAAAACAGTAATTCCACTAAACCCTTGCTAGTGTTGAACCTCACCTTGAAACTAGTTTGTGGTTTATTCCTTCCTTCACCAATATTTTAACTAATAATGGCTTCTATTAGGAGTTATATACTTTTGAGCACATGTAAAAACAGTTTGGTGTTTTTCCAAGGCTTTTTAAAATGATACCAAATCCTGAAGCACTTACCCAGTGAGAATAACCATTGAGAAAATTCTTCTTGAATCGGAGTGGTTCTGCAGTGTCTGACATGTATTACGCCAACATTTCAACTGTAAACCATAATTGCTCAGGAAGCTGGTAGCACTGTGGAATGTGTGTTTTTATTTTTAATTAATTAATTTAGTTAATTAGCCCCTTTCTTATGACATGCGACTATTTATTTCGATTCAGCTCTTCGTAATATTTGTGTTTCTGTAATCACCATTTATTCAAGAGGTGTTAGGAGTACAGGAAAATGAGTTTGTGCTGTTAGTTGGCTTTACCATGACTTCTATCACAAGGATGACTCTCTCGTGTTTTCCCTGTCTCTTGAGGCTCATCATCTCAGAGCTTCTAAATAATTCATAGTTATGTGCTGAAACTGCCTTTCCATTAAAGCATTGGGCCAAACAACATAATTGATTTCAAGCTTGATACATTTCTGAGCAGAATTACATGACCTGGTTGCCTGACCGAGCATGAGATTGGGTCTGATAGCTGGAGAAATCTTTTTCTGTTCTGTGAACTCAAAAGGTAACCTTATAAAGCTTTCATGTATCTGATAGCAGGGATCCAATGCTATGGGCTTTGCAGACAAGAGTCTTCCTACACACAGAGCAATAGCAGATAGAGGCATTAATGTTAATATTATTAATATAATTTTTATCATAATTTCTGTTCCTGGAAGTCCCAGCTTCTGACATCGTGGAACTAAATGTCTCTTTCCTTAACTGCGAGGTATATAATATAAATCCATACAATATATAGAGTGCTGGATAAGTCACAGTGTATACTCAGTTATAATCTCTGCCATGTCAGTCCTCTAGTCTGTCTCAGTTTGTGTTCCCAGATTCATGTGTTAAAGATTAATGACATGGTTATTCAAAATCAAGGAATCTGTTACAAAGGAATTAAGATGCAGATGATTCAGCAGTGAAGATTTTCTGTATGATATCTGAGTAAACTGTCACCTTAAGTGTTCATAAGAATAGGTTGGTTGTATTCTGATAGTCTGTTCACTCTCTGCTCCGCGATGCATGGTACTTGTCTGTGAAATTGTGAGGGCTCAGGTCAGTGCTTTGGAAACATCAGGTCTAAAAGATATTTGGGCAGTGGGAAGTGCCAGTGATGACAAGGCCACGTGAACTGATGCCCAAGCAGCCAGGTCATTCATATTATAATTTCATGGGCATTTAAAGAGAAAAGACTAGTTATTGGATCATATGAAACTGAATGTTTGGTTTCAAATTGCAGAAACTTTTGGAAATTACTCGTCTTAAATAGCTACAGTGTTAGATTGTAGACTTGCTTTTTTCAATGAGTTCAGATTGTGTTGAATGCTGGGTATCTATTAGTGAGGTATTTCCTTAGGCAAAACTAACAGCATTGTCAGTAGCAAATTCTGTCTGCATACCGATGGTGTGACAGGGTTTAGCCAGTTTATTAAGAACAATTGTTTCGAACGTTCAGAGGACAGCAAATAGAGATTGACTCTCTAGTTTGATTTTATACTTTCACTTTTTTACATCAGTAGAGGATAGAGACATTAATTTGTGATTTGTGCAGATAATTTAATATGAATTGCTCAAATATTGACAGGATACACACAGCTTTTCCACAGGGGTCATGTTATTTGCTTTGAAAGTTAATTTTGATTGTCCTAATTTCATCCTATAATGTTAAATGGAAAGGACTAAGTCTGCACAGTACAGGGGAAGGGGAAAAATTGACTTTCCATTATTTTGAGGATGGATAGAATGTACGGAATTTAGTCTAACATAGAAATAACATACCTAAGCCACTATAGCTAAAATAACTAAGTCACTAAATTATGTGCCTGTACTAGGATTACAATTTTATCTATTTGTCATGTTTGGATATCCTCTAGCATCCTCTTCTTGCCACAGAAGAGGCAAAGTCTTTGTAAAATTTTGGCATCACAGTTCTTATTCGTATGAAAAGTTGTATTTTAAATGCATGATAGTTTTCTTCCTTTCTTTTCTTTTTAATTTTTATTTTTCTTTTTTTTCCCCCTTATCTCTTTTCAAACCAGTAAAATAATTTTGAGGCTTAAATTGAAATATATTCTGAGTCTAATTTTTCACATTCAAAGGTCAGAAAATCATGTCTTTTTCAAATAATTGGTTCAGATGTGACTTAACATTGAGGTACCTCAAATTGGTTCTAACTCTTCAAAAACTAGTTATCATATTTTGATAATGTGTAGTCCACTTTTTGTTAAATCATGTAAGTGAACAACCTCACTGAAATCTGTGGAACATTTGTGTGAAGACAATACCAGAGCCTGTTTTGCTGTCCTTTGAATTTCTGTTGATATCTAGCACAATTTTGCCAGAATAATGGCTTATCTCTGTGCTCAAAATGTAGATTTAAAAATTTTATCTAGAAATAGTATGTATTGTAAAAAATATGGTTGGTCTTTATAAAAAAAATAAGATTAAGACTTCCTAGTGAGGGAGGACAGAGAATCTCCAAACTTCATGTACTAGAGAATCAGATAACTTCTGTAACGATTCACAGAAAAATATACTTAAAGAATCAAATTTTGCCATAAGTTTTCTTACTCATTTTCAGACTTTGTAAGGTGGGTTGTTGAATAGTATCAGACATTGTACACTATGATTCTTTTCCACTACCTTGGTAAGAAAGAGGATGCAAATCTTTGATGTGATTATGAAAGGTAGTTAATCAAAATTATTGCTATTTCATGGATTAATCCAGAAAAAATAGAGAAGTGGTGAAAAGGTTATCTATGAAAGTGGTTTAACTCAGCAGTTTTGAATGTAGCCTGTTGTATAGGGTGGTTTTGCTGGCTAATGAGTCTTAGTATTTTTGATGAACATTTCCATGGGATCATAGTGTTCTTTCAAGCTAGAGTAAGACTAGCTAATTACTTGATCCAGTCACTGGATAGCTAATTGAGTGTTTAAAAAAATAATAACCTTTTTTCACTATTGTGGCTTGCATCACTGAATTCTGAAAACCTGTTAAGTCAAAAACACAAACATCTTCTGTTTTTTATGCTAATCATCTAGCCTTGTGATGATCTTGATCTGAAGACAATATGTCAGCAAGCTGTTAAGACTTCCTCAAGTGGATTGAGTTAAAAGAAACTGTCATGCCCTCTGCTTAGCAGGTGTGGGTAGGCTGCATGGTGAAGCGTGGTTTGAGGGTGTTTGCAAAGGCAACAACCAAGAACCTCAACAATACTGGTGGTTTCAAAAAGTCAAGGAAGTTACGTGATAGTACAATGTGATATGAGCTTTTCTAAATCGTATAACTCTGTAATTACATTTTTGCTGGCTCAGATGTCCTACCTTTGCTTCTTCACATTTTTATTTGGTTTTATAGACTCAAGGCACCACTGCCAATTCTATCACATCTCTCACATGGAAGAGGGTATCTCATGGAAGACAATAAAAATGGAATAAGTTGTGTTCTACGGCTGTAACTCTTTTCACAATTTGCTGCATTTTTACAGCTCTGAAACTGTGTGTATCAGTATTTCATGTGAGCAGGTATGTAGGCAGGATTGCACAGCTAATATTTTTTGAAATCCAGTTAGCATGACTTCCAAACTTAGACTCAATCTCATCAAATGTAAAATCATACTATGACTCATTCAACAAACTACCCATTTTTAAAGCTTCTTTAAGAAGTCTAAATCGGAGTATAGCAATAACAAATATAACGGTGGTCACATTATATTAACAGTTGCACAGAAGGCAGAACAGGCTGCTCTGTTAAGTCCTAAAGTGCATCCAGAATGTTGCAAAAATTACACAGTAGGTATTTATACAAATATTGAAGCAGTTAAGGTGCAAACAACTCCTAGTAGTTACTTTTTTGGGGGAGAATATATCATGATTTTCGTACAATGGAAATTTATGTTGTTAGATGCTCTTCATTTGCATTTTTACTAATATAATGGGGTATATAAAGACAGATGTCATTTATGATTTCTTTTATGAGAGCTAATAATTTGGTTGAGCTTGTTGCATATTCCCTACTTACTGAGAAAACTAGAATGGGCTGTATTATGTATCAAAGGAGCAACAAAACTAAAACATGAAGGAATAGTTTAATTGAGGATATGAAACACCTTGTGAATTAAAAGTGGTTTATGCCAGCTGTAACTTATTTCTACTTTACCAAGCCCAGATACAGAATTCAGGTGCTTAACAAGAGTTGTGCTTCTTTGTTATAGCTCTTCCCTGGGAATATATATGTACACCGAGCAAATATGCACAACACACATGCTTTTTTATCTTTAAAAGAAAAATCTGTAAATCAAGTCAAATTTACACCAAAGTCATAGCTACTGTGTTAGTTTATTGAAATACAAAGCAAATTTGTTTGGATGCACAATGAAAAAATGCGCTTTTCTGAACATGGAAGAAAGAAAAGGAGGAAAAATGTAATATGCACAATTACAGCTTTCTCCTGTGGGTTTCTCATTTCTGTATTAAGACTGACCATGAATAATATCTGATGGAAAGGCAGCTGTCTGGCAATATTACCAACAATGGGTAAAGTGAGTTACAGTTGAGAAAGTGTTCTCTAATTACAGTAATAGGTGTTTTAACAATATGCATTTTTATATATAGGTTTTATCCTACCAATGTTATCATTATGAAGAGTTGAGTGACACATCAAACACAAAGTCAATGAACAGAAAGCCTTTTTTTT
>VXBW01007290.1:265065-345082 GCA_013400375.1 Thinocorus orbignyianus | reverse complement strand
TTTTTTTTTTTTAATAACTAAGAGGAGGAGCAAAGGGTTTTAAGAGTGTATGCACAAGAATTAAACTAAACAAAAATAGAGAGGGGAGAGACTATTCTAACTTTACCATGCAAATTTGTACCACTGTGTCCCGAAAGGCTCATGTTACAACTCATTCCTCTACTGAAATGGAATTAAGTCTTCTTTTCTGCTGCCTTTTTTTAAGGCTGGAAATTCTTGAATACCCTTTTTACGGTAATGCAGTGACAATATACATTCCATTCTTTGTTTTAGATTGCTATTTCTCTCTGCTTTCAGGCTATACTATGGGAAGATACTGTCAGAGTACAGCCATTTTTTTTTATCTTTTTTTNTTTTTTTTTTTTTTTTTTTTTTATTTTGGACAAATAAGACTGGGATTTTCTGTATTTAGTTACTGTATTTAGTTCTAAAACTGCATACACTTATGGTGCCCTTAGGATGCATTCTTGTGACTTGGTTAGGATTCAACTGCTGCTTTATTTGGCTTTAGTAATGCATGCTTTGAGCAAATATAAACTTGAGGGATTTGGATTTTTTTCTTCAACCAAATGTAATTTTCTCAAAAGCTGTTTGTACAGGATCAGTACCTGTTCAAATGGCTTTATCAGCATTAGCTCCTGCAACTTTTTAACAGTTGCATAAAAGAATTAAAGACTTATTACTAATTATATTTAAAAGAAAGATAGAAATGTGGGTTCAGAAAATATATTTATGAAATGTTGACTGCACAGAAATTTATGTTTGTAGTAGATCCTGTGGTGGCAAATCTATTTGCCACAACTTTTAATTCTGTAGTATAGCACACACAGGCAGAGTTTATTTATTTTCTCTCTTTAACTGAAGCTGGTGACAAAGACTTTTTCTAGTGTCAAAAGTGTGTGTGGGGAAAGAACAGTAATTTTTGATCACCAAACTGTGTAAGGAGGAGAAGGAATTAATTTAGTCTTGGCTTTGGTTACTTTACGATTTTTTAAGAAAAAGTATATGGCTAGTTGAAAAAGTATTCAGAATTCCTTGGGGAAACAAGTAGGAAATCTGTCTTGCACCTTATCCCAGAAGATAGTTTTAAATTGAAGAATTATTGAGTTCCCTGTATGTCTTTTACCCCTATAATTCCACTCCAAACTATCTCAATACTTAATCTTTTTAAGGACAAATTGGACAAATCAGGAGAAAAACCCAAGAAAGACCCATTCTCTGTAGGTCCATAGAGAAAACACTTTTTTGAGAGCAGCATTTTGTGGTCAAAGTAAACTAGATTACACTCCCAAGAGGAAACTTCTTAGAATAGTAAAGTTAGGTTCTTAGGTTCTAAGGGTTATACTGGCTCATAAGGTTCTGTCTTTTCAAAAGCATCTGTGTCATTAGATCCACTCTATATTACTCTAAGTTTCACTGAAAAGTGGAATATATTCACCGATCAGAAGGCTCTTTACAGTTTGAGTGCTATAATAACATAACATTAAAGTGAATGCTTTTCCTTTATCTTCTGCTTACATTTAAACTATTATTTACTTCCAGCGTCCATACAAGCTTTTAGGTTGGGTTTTGGTTTCTCCTCCTTTGTACATTTATAGAAAATTATGCTATCCCTTATCAGACTAGATTTCATTAGACAAAAGGAGACAAGTATTTTCGTCCTCCTCTTGCTATGAACCACTGTGGCACTTCAATATTTGTGAGATATTTTTTATTCCTATTTAAAATGCTGATGTGTTTCAACCCCAGCCAGCAGCTAGGATGACACAGTTGCTCCTGTAGTTCCCTAGAAGGGAAGGGAAGCAGGGAGAAGAGGGAGAAAATGAAGAGAAAGGAAGAATTCTACCTTATGAGTTGAGATAAAGACAGTTTAACAGGACAATATCAGAAAGGAAAATAACAATAATAATGACACAAGTCTCTCTCACCACCGTGTGAATTAGTACCTCCCCAAGCAGTGATTGCAAATTCCCCCCGCCCCCAGCAACTCCCCATTTATATACTAAGCATTAGGTCTATGATACAGAGTATTTTACTGGCTGGTCCGTTGTCCTGCCTATGCTTTTTCTCAATGTCTATGGGAAGCTGAAGAGAGTCTTTGAAAAATATAAACATTGCCTAGCAGCAACTAAAACAATATGCACTATTGATGTTCCTTTCACAGCAATCACTGGAAAGAAAATTAACTCTTTCCAAGCTAAAACTAAGAAAAACATTCCCAGAAAATACAGTTTGGAAACTGTTTCTTCAGCAAACAATACATAATTTTAAAAATTACACTTTCCATGACTCAACCGATTTTTTTCTTTTAACTGTCTTCTTGCTAAGGCACTCTTGTTAAGCTGCCTTTTCTAAATAACTGTTCTTTTCAAAGCTTTTTGCAGTGGATGAGACTTGGCAGAAGACAACCAGGGCTGAAACAGGGGAATATGTCATTTTGTGTCCCAAAGCTCTAGGTTTGATTTCTCTTGCTCTTTTTACAATACATGTCAATAGTGATAAATTATCAGCTGTATTTAGTTGCACTATGTGATAAATCTATTTCCTCTAGGAAGGATTGTTTTGGTAAACATTCACTATATAATTCAGTTTCTGTCTGTATATGTTTTCCCTTCAGTTGTCTTACTGATCCTTTTTTTTTCGTAGTGCGGAAGCTATTGAGTTTGTCGGAGAAATTAATGAACAGTTTATAAAACCAAAACTGCAATTGTTTTCTATGTTTTGATAGCTGGACTTTTTACTTTCTACTTTCTACTACTGCACTCGTGCATACTTTGTATCCATGCTGAAAACCGAGGTTTTCTTGACAGCTTTTGAGGATCTTTAAACTTGTCATTTTCAGATGTATCACCATCTTATTTCAGCTTTGCATCTGGCAGATTGTCAGAATAGACAGGGTCACATTTTGAAGTGAAAAGTCCAAAAGGCTCAGCTTTGTAATTCAAACCTTTATTTTGAAAGCCGAATGACTAAGCCACAGCATCCGCTTTTCCTCACTATGTTACTCCCAGTAGTCAACCCTGTTTCCAAGAAAGATTCAGCCCTTTGAAAGACACCATCAGGGAGAACCTAGGGTGGGTACAGCTAAGTCCCTGTAACACATTTTCAAGCACGTAGCTCACTCACAGGTGCAGTTGCACTTTGAAAAGGATTCTGGAATTGCTGGAAACACGAAATGGTGCTTGCGTGCAAGACAGGTGGAAATCTGTATTTCCTTTGCTAGCTCTTTCTTCCTAACTCCCAAGTCAAATGTTAGAAGAGTAAAAAAAATAAAGGTTTGATTGACTGGCACTTTTACTTATGTATTTATGTACCAAGACAGTAGTTTTCAACTGTAGGTAGTGTAAAGCATAGTAAAATCTTTTATTCTGGTTGTAAAAGCAGAGGAGTCTTAAAGTTGCAGAGCATCACTAACTATTGGATCATAATGTCTTAGACCTTGAGTCACAATATTACTGAAACTGGCCTCTAGTGATAAAATAAAAAAGCTCCAAACAGGCAAAAAAGAACCCCAAACCAAGAAGCACATTCTGCTTTCTTTCCTTGAAGCTTAAATTGTTGGTGAATGTAATTTTCACCTCTTCTCCCCTGTTTGACTACAGATAAGGGAATCAGATAGTACTTTACCACTTTCTCCCTTTTTTTCATTGGTTTCTTTTCAGGCATACTGGTTCCAACATAATCTTAAGAAAAAATGTGGAAATGGATCCCAACAGCTCCCAGTACTGTTTAGCTTTCTTCTCACACCTATTTCCTCTGGCTGGTGCTTTTTTTTCTCTCCTGGAGAGAATGAGCAGAATGTCAACAAGCTGTCTGAAACACACATTTAGAAAGCTAATCTATGAGGAAAGAACTACGAATACTCAGTGCTGATAATCTCAAAATCTGAAGCTCAAAATACATAACAAAGACTAAAAATTTATCAGATTAAAGTGTAAGGAAAATTAATTTGAATCTGTTTCTACTTACTAGGTGTGTTACATCCTGAAGCCTACTGTCACACAAGTGCAATGTTACCAATATATCGTTTTTTGATAATGTGCTATTTCTGTCTTTTTGCCACTTGTAGAACATTGGTTTTGGTTGTCTGAAACTGCAGCTCCCGATTCTTCTGATCCCTAAGAAATGAATACATTGTGTCCTCATTTGTTACAATATTTGTCTTTGACTCCAACAATTGATGCTTTGCTTGTTTCTAACACCAGTTTTCACACTCCAGCTTCTTGTGGCCCCCTTAATCAACTTCTGTTCTCCATTTCCCTTGCTGATGGGAACTCTGAGAGGTGCATACACACTTCTTATGCCCAATGCTTCTGGCATATAAGGAAAGGAGCAAAGAGAATATCCTCCATTTTTTTCCCAACAGAAAAGAAGAGCAGAGTTCAAAACTCACTTGCAAGTGGAATGCTTCAGGATATAGGCTAAAGTAGCAACAATATTTGTAAACAGTATGCAGATTTTTTCCTACTTTGCTAAATCAGCTATTTCCATTAGTGTCAAAAGACTGCAAAATATGTGATCTTGAAAACATTCCATGCCTCCTCAGCTCTCTGTGTTATCTTGGTTGATCCCAAGCTTAAGAGAAGACCACATGACTGTGATAGGAGTGAATAAAAATTATATCTTTCCTGAAAACAAAAAGTACTCTGTAGAATGTCTCAGGGTATTGTTATTATTTTTCCTTTTTTTTTTCTTTTTCTTTTTTCTCTTTCTCTATCAAAATAGAGATGCTTTTGTATAGCCAAATTTTATCTGTTTGGGTTTTGTGTAGATGTTATTTCTCAGCTGCCAGTCTATGTTGCCCTTTTTCTGTATAGGCAAAATGGAAGAGAATGGTTGATAAATTTAACAGTGCTTATTTTTCAACCCTAGAAATTACTTCTAAACCAGCATGTATGTTTTTCATTGAAAAATGTGGTTTCTCGGAAGGCTGATGATACTTAACACTTATTTCAGCACAATAATAGGTATTTTTAAACAAGCTGGCACAGTTTAATTCAAAAAATGGGAAGAGTAGTTAAGATGAAAAAGTCAAATTTTGATTTTCAGTCTATGTGTAATGTTTGGGATTAGCTCAATAAAATTCATCCCGTGAATTTCTGTATAGCTCAGTGTCCAATTATCAATCTTAACTAAGCAGAACAACTGCTTTAGTGACTTTCCACATGGCAATTTATGTTGATTTATAGATACACATGCTGTAAGACTAAGCCTTTACACAGGAGGTATTGTAAGTCATAATGAAGCATGCGATATAAGACTATTCATTTCAGTCCCAAGGAAAAAGTAACAGATTGATATTTTAGAAAAGGAGGGGAAATAAGCTTATTTTATAAACAAATTAACTCATCCATGCCTTCACACCAATAAAATCCCTCATTATTTAAAACTATAAGTTATGTTTTGATCTCGCTTGCTTGGAGAAAGGATGTGCTGTTTCTCGCATGAATCACAGTCTTTTCTGTTTGGCTAACTACTGTAAGTAAATAGATAAAGCAAATGCAGGGTGACAGGAGTTTGAGGGCTCCTTCCCTATTTCATTTCCTGTGGATGGATTAGACTAACTTCTTGGGTGTGGGTGTACATTTCTTACACCTGTGGCAGGGATAATATCAGCAAAAAAGCTGTGTCCTTGAGTCAAAAGGGAATGTAGGAAGAACAATCTAATTCTCCTTGGAAGCAAGCATGCTGAAGGAAATACTGCTACCTTTATTTTACAAGTGTATCACCTCAGGAAAGCAAGCTGTCTTTTTCTGTTTATGAGGACAGTACATCAATCATCTTTTGGTTTACCTGCCAGTGCTAAAATGGTGTTTCAGCACTGCACAACCTGAAATATAAAAGCAGTATAAAAACATCAATTAAGAATCAGAAATCTGGATAAAAGGGATTTGCAAAAGAGTTCTTTTTAATAGTAGGGAGGGCACTGTTTCTGTGGGTCACTTTATTATTCAGTAGCAAAAAAGCCAAAATAGATGTTTTATTTTAAATACAGAGGTAGTATTTCACAGCACTAAAGAATGTGTTTGCTTGGTGTTTAGTATTTCTTTCACCCAGGGGATCAAGAACAGTCCATTTCTCATTTTATTTCCCTGCTAGAAGCACTGCATCTTGTTGACTTTGGGGAAGGGATGAAGGCTAGCATCTCTTTTTACTGCAGAGAAAGGAAAGAGCAATAAGGTAGGGTTGGATGAGAAACGTCCATTTGCGGGAGAATCTGTGCCCACAGTATTGGCTGCTATTCTGGAATGGCCAATCTCTGCCTCCTGTGGCGCAGCCAAATCTGGCATTCCAATGTCCTTTATGTCTTTCTTTTTTCCCTTCTGTCATTGGCTTGCTCCCTGCCATCTGGCATCATGGCATGTTTGCTCCCTGCTTTCCGGGTGACAGAGAAGTAGATTTTCATGAGGCTTATTTCTTTGGAAAAATCCTGACAAAAAATAGTTGCTAATGTACTTTATTTAACTGAGAGGAGTCTCAATGATGAGTAGAGTGGAGATTGTCTTCAACCAAATTACGAATCTGGCTTTGGCAAAAGTTTCTTTCTAACAAAGAAAAGCTGAGGGAGATACTTGGATTCTGTTTCATGCATTTTCTTGTTATATCACCTGAAACAAATTGAATAGAATTTACTGCACAGATGTATGAGATCATTTGTTTTTTTAAAAAAAAGTCTAACATTTTACTGTCTTACCAAAGAGTAACATGATGTTCCCATGAGAGTTGACCCAAATTGACCAAAGGGAAGCTAGCTAAGGTCAACCCATCACAGTCCTTTGTGACATCCAACATGGGCAGAATTCAGAATAAGGGCAGTAGTTGGCAGAGGTAATGGGGAAACATGGACTGAACGTTTTTAAAGAGCAGAATATTTGTGGGGAATTTTTTGTTGAAATTGTGGTGAAGGGATGAGAGGTGGAGTGTGTGTAAATTGTCTGACATTGCCAGTGCTGTGATGACATTATTGTGATTTTGATGTGGGGAAATTTTTTTGTTGATTTAAGTGAAGTTTGTGAAGACTATGTGATGAATGTGTATTTTAATGATAGTTCTTAAATGTCTGATGCGCAGAGTTAGAGGTGGAATGCATTGGATTTATGTGGCAAAGTTTTACTGCTGGGGATGTTACAGGACTGGCTTGTGTGAGAAGACACCAGGATCTGCCCTGATGTTGGACAGAGCCCTTTCCTGCCAGCTCCAAGATAAATCCACCAGTGGCCAAAGCTGACCTAACCAGTGATGTTGGTGATGCATCTCTGATAACGTATTTTTAGAAAGAGTAAAAAGTGCGGTGCAACCGAAGCTGGGAGAGAGGAATGACAACATGTGAGAGAAAAAACCCTGCAGACACCAATGTCAGTGAAAAAGGAGGGGGAAGAGTTGCATAAGGCACCAGAGCAGAGATTCCCTTGCAGCCCGTGGTGAAGACCACGGCAACACAGGTTGTTCCCCTGCAGCCCATCAAGGCCCATAGTGGAGCAGCTACCCACCCACCCTGCAGCACATGCAGGACCCTACACCCTAACAAGTGGCTGTACCTTGAAGGAAGCAGCAGCCTATGGAGAGCCTGTGCTGGAGCAGGCTCCTGTCAGGAGCTACAGCCTGTGTAGAGGAGCCTTTTTTCTGGTACGACCTGTGGTGCCCATGGAGTAATCTGTTCCTGAAGGACTGCATTCCATGGAAAGGATAGATACTTGATCCTTGCTTGAAGAAGTTCTTGAACCCCAGGAAGAAGGGAGAGAATGGGGAAAGGTGGTTTTAGTTCTGTTTTTATTTCTTATTAACCTACTCTGTTTAATTGGCAATAAATTAAATTAATTTCTCCAAGTTGAGTCTGCTTTGTTTGTGACGCTGATTGGAAAGTGACCTGCCTGTCTTATCTCAACCCACATTTGCATTTTCTTCTTCTGTCCTGTTGAGAAGGGGAAGTGAAAGAGCAGTTTGGAGGGCACCTAGCTATCAGCCAAGGTCAACACAACACATTGGAATGCGTTAGGTTCCAAAACACTGGAAGAAAAATAATTCACTGAGAATTTGATCAAATATGGACACAGGTTACCCTGAAGTTTCAAGCAGTCTCCATCTGTGGAGAGAGTCAAAGCTCAGCTGTCAATGAGAGGGAAGCTGAACTAGATGATCTCTGGAAGTCCTGTCCAGCCTACATGGTTCTGTGGTAGGGCACCATTGTGTGCCAGGTGGTCCAGATAACACAGCAGTCAGTAGCAGTGTAGCAATGTTTCCTTCTATTTTCTTTGTGTGGATTCTGTTAAGAATTAGATGCTTAATACATGACTAGAATGAAAGTTCTCTATTTAGTAAGTTTTTCAGTTAAAACAGTGAAAAATATTTTAAAGAATGGTCAAGGGAATGCTGATAGTGTGCTGAAGTGGAGCAGCAGTTCATCTATCAGTCATCCGTGAAAACTAGACCTTGCAGAGATATAGTTTTGGTTAAAGGGAAATGCTATATAAAGCAATCTAACTATTTAGGAAGGAAAAAGGTTTATTTATTAAATATGTTTTTGCTTTCCTTGCAAGTAATATTTTAGCTAATGTTTTAGCATTTTATTCCCCCCCGCAAGGTATATAAAAATTGAACCTGAAAGGCCTCATGGCACAGCACTGTTGCCTAAAATCTGCCACGTGAGATCTCATTGTGAAGTTCAACAATAACAAATATGAACTACAGTCACTTAATATAATTAAAGCATCCTGCCTAAGTCATCTTAAAAGCAAAATTCAATTTCATACATACTTACATCTTTGGAAGTAATCTAGCACAGAATTCAGGAAAAAATTAGTAAGATTGATAAGTATAAAATTATATGCTAACTTCTGATGAATAATGCTTGCTTAAGGCTCTTGGGTTAAGCACTTTCTACTTAACATTAAATATTCAAGAGGGTATTATCAAAGTATTAGAGAAGAATATATTTTTCCTGTACTGTAACTATTATTACTTTTTGGAGTATTATAAAAATCTATGGTTAGTTGATACATGGAGTATGCACAGTTACTTAGAGCATTGGGATTGTGATTGTAGTAAAATTTGGCAAGAAACTGAAGATGCTTTGCCGCTTGCTAGGTTATAGCATAGACTTTATAAATAAGTGAATTTTGTCATTTTTTTTTCTCATTGGTGAAAGAATGCCCATTAAGTTGCCGATTTCCTTATAGCCTTCACCAGGTAAGCAGGCAGGCAACCTCACTACAGTCACCAAACCACATTTTCTATAGGATTTCTTACTTATTGGCTGACAGTAGTTTAATGTCTGTTGAAGTCAGTAACAATGTACATGCTGGCGAAAGAGAATGTTGAGAAGGATAAGGATATACCTAAAGGAAAATGGTAAGTTAATAAATTATCATACCTTCGAAGACATACACATTGGCATGTTTTTCTTTTGTTTTTAGAGCTATATCCTTTTCTCCATTTTTTTTTTTTTTGGCTCTGTTTTATTTTTGGTATATGTGGAGTTACAAACACTGGGAAGACTTGGCTTTGGTTCAGAATATTATGTGTAGGTAGAATACAAATATGTAGCTGGTAATAGACCTCATCTTCTCCATGCTTGAAAAACTAACAACACCGGCAGCTTGAAAATATATGCTTCGAATGTCTTTAGTATTCATTCAAAAGAATAAATAAAATTAAAGATTGGACCAGATGATCCTTGAAGTCCCTTCCAACCTCATATTCTATGATCCTATGAAATAATATTATTTTGCTGTATTTTGATAGCATGTCTCAACAAGCTATTTTAGCAAAGATGCATGCTTTTCTAAGCTTAATATAGATAAAGTAAAAAAAAAAATGAACTTGTTCTCATTCTATTACATTTATTGAAAGAAGTAATTATGATTAAACAAGGTCTTAACAAATGTAAACAACTTTCTTCTTTCGCTTTTCTTGATTGACTTGTCAAGTTTAGTCACTTTTTAATTTTACCTTATGTCTTGTTGCATTGGAATAAGATGACATGACATGATGGATTTAAAGCAAAATGACACATCATAAAGTGAAAATTTTCATCTGAAAACCATATTTAAAAGAAACAAACCATGTATTGAGACAGGCAATCATATGGAGAACTTTTTTGTCTTAACATACATAAAAAAAAATATTAATCAGTCTTACTTTAGATATCCTCTTGAGGACTCCTTATCATCCTAAAAGATAGTTCTTTTATGGGAAGCCAAATTGGATGAACTTGCACGCACTGGGAAGCTTAAAAGTGGTCCCTTCAGGGGCAGCATTTTGTTCTGAGGGAAGAAAGCCCATTGTTACTTTAAGAAGAAGAGGAAAATTAATGACTAAAGACTGATCTGGTAAATAGAAAAATACTCACCAGACAAGGGACTCTTGCTTTTCTCCTGGAGTAGCGTATTAGTAGCTGTTGCAATGACAGAGTGGGCATGCACAGAGACATCCACAGAGAAACAGGCTAAAGATCTTGTAGTTCTTTCCATAGCAGTGCATGGAGCACTTCTTACTCCCAAGTCATGTTTGAGAGACAGCCAAGTAAAGCCTGAATGTGTAGAGGAGAAAACTGCAAAGAAAATTCTGTTAACATGTTGGGAATGAGGACAACCTAAGGAATACTGGAGACCTGCCCCAAAAAGATGGGTTTCTTCCTATGAGCATTAGAATAGCCCTTATAGGCATTTGCATTTCATTACAAGACAGTAAGAATACCTGGTGGAAGAACATGCTCTTCACATTGGTGGATATTCCAGTATGGAAACAAAAATTATTTTTCATCCTCAAGGTGTGCTGTGTGTTTGGGAGTTTCTTATTTTTTGTTTTCAACTAGGAATAAAGTGGACTGCTGTTTTTTCTCTTGCAACCCCATTTGAGCTCTGAATGAACAATTTAAGAAACTGAAAATTAATACCCTTCGTTAAGATAAACACAGGATTTTCAAAGCGGTTTTTATTTTTTTTCTTCTCTAATGCAGAGTCTTTGTCTGCTAAGAAATTCTCTTCAACATTTGAAAAATCCCCAATATTGGCATTTCTGAATGTTTCCAGGTATATTATATTATTATATTTTTGAATGTTTCCAGGTATATTATGAGAGAAGTTCTAAAATCTAAGGGATTTCAATATATGTTCTTTATTTCAAATGATTTTCTGAGCAGTCCTGTCAGTTACAGTGTTCTCCAGGCAGATTAAATTGGATTTCTTGAAGTGCTTAACTGCTGCATAGCAATTACCATAGATGTTATTGACAGTACAGACCATCCTCTTCCCCAGTATATCGATTTCATAATCAGCTAAATAATGTTTAATCTAGATTGTTGGATGTTTTTTTGTTTTGGTGTTGGGTTTTTTTGGTTTTTTTTTTTTTTTTTTTTTTTTTTTTTTTTTTTTGTTTTTTTTTTTTTTTTTTTGTTTTTTTTTTTTTTTTTTTTTCCGATCATTGCTCAAGGCTATAGAAAATATATCAATTTCAGGTTCAAAGTCCTATGTTTTCAATGTTTTAGTCTTGAAAATAGCTTGATTTCATGGAGTTTGAAAAAAATGTCAGATTTAACACACTGTAAACCATCAGGAGGCTCTAAAAAGATCAGCAGTAAATAGTACGAGTGGGTTTCCTAAAGACCTCTAGGCAAAACCCGCTTTTAGGCTTCGTGTTGTGAAAAACACGATCATTTATAGCAGATCTTGTCTATGTATAAAGCCATGAGATTAAGAAAAATGCATTTAAAGGCAGTTGATAATTTCCTCACAAAATGCATTTGTATTATTTGTGCTAGACATTGCTGGCAAAAGATATTTCAAAAGCTTGTTTAAATTTATCTGAGCTTGAAGATTAGACGTTTTCTTTCATATTTTATTTAAATATTCCTTCCTGAAAATGTTTTTACAGTGAGTCATAGTCCTTTAAAAAAATAAAATTAAACACTAGAAGACTGTTCCTTTTCACCTAAATCTTTTTGAGTTCCCTTTTTCCATATTAAACAAACCACACTCCAGTGTTTTCTTAAAAGCTGAGTGTCTCTTTTGGCTTTTAAACCATCATGCTGAACAGCGTCTGAGGCTTTGTTAGAACTAAACTGAGAAGAATAGATTTCTTGTACCTCTTACAATTGACATCCTTCCTAATATATAAAAGAATTAGTTTAGCACAATTATCCACAATCCTCCCAGATCCTGTTCTGACAAGTTTCCATACTTCTGCACAGCCAGTTTTTTCCTGTTTTATAGTTTACTTTCCCTTCTGAAATACAGTCCTACAGTCTCTTCCTGGATTTTTTTACTGATTCTTGTTAATTTTTTTTCTCTGTTTGTCATGATCATTCCAGATATGTATCCTCTCTTCTGAAATATTCCCTGTCTTGCCTAGACTGCTATTGTCTATGCTTTTTGTGAATGCATTTTCTGTTTTCTCATAAAGTTGTTCCATTATTCAAGGACAACTGAGTAGATTAGTCTCCAGAGCAGATCTCTATCTGAAACCACCTGCAGTGCCCTGACAGTGTAACGAGGCATAGGTTTATCTGCATTGCTTTGAGAATTTTTTGTTTGTTTCTTGTTTGTTTATTTATTTAGATAGAGTTTCCTTAATTTATGAGGTGTTTGTGTGTAGAAGACATCAAAATATTTGTAAAGATACATCCTGCTAACTCAACCATATGTTTAGATAAAGAAGAAAACAACTGGTTTGTTACTTTTGTCCTTGACATCTCTATACCATCATCTTGTTTTCTGGGTACTAAAAAATTGTGTAAGAATTTCAGTCATTGTCTTTTCATTTATTGAAATTAGACTGGTTAGTGTTTCTTTACTCATTTCTGTTTTTTCTATTCTACTGAAAGATAAGGTAAAATATTAGAAGTTCTTTAACCTACCTTATCCTCTATGTATTTCAAGATAGCTATTAATTGTATGTAGAGAAAAGGGGAATAGATTAAACAGTATCTATATAATTAAAAATGTTCCCAAAGACATACTGTATTTCTCAGAATCATTATAAAAGCAGCCAAAATACTTTTGGAACAATGATCCAAATCTCAGCTAAATTGACTTCTCCCTGAAAAGTGGCAGGAAAAAACAAAAAATCCCCAAACACCAGCTTTTAGTGTATCTTCTATCGTTTGTTACTTTTGGTTGATATTTAAACAGTAGATCTTCATCTTCTTCCACTATTTTCTTCTAGGCTTTTTGTAAAATATTTTCTTGTTGTTTTACATTTCTTGAGAGTTATAACTCATTTTGCGTTTGCCTTCATCATTTTATTTAGTGTTTCTGCCATGTTTTTAAACTCATGCTTAATCATATCTTTATTTCTGATTTTCCTGCTTATGATATTTTGATTATTTAACACCTTTCTTGCAGTCCTACTGTCCTCTTACTGTTCCTTCCTTTCCCTCTGGGTTGGGATAGCTTTCCATTTAGTGTTATGTTTTCCAGTAAGCACCAATTCTGCTGTGTTTTTTTCCTCTTAGGTTTTCTGCTCAAGGAGCTCTAACTGCCATTTACCTTAATATATTGAGGTTTTGGTTTTTATAAAGTCTATTATTTTTAAGCCATGCTCAAGTTTTGGAATACTCCTTTGCATAGGAATACTTTTATTTTGAGATTGTGTTATTACTACTATGACCTTTTTACAGTCTAGAATTTGTTAAACTTTTTTTTTTTTCTTCTGAGCAAAGCATGTTACAGCAAGAAGTATTACAATTTGAGTTTGAAAATTGGAGACATTCCTGCAAACAAAAAGGGGTTGTCATAAAGCAACATATTGAGGGCCTAGTCATTATTTTCTTTCATCCTATGAATACATCAATGAAATAATAAATGCTCACAAAGTCAGAAAAAGCTCATTGTGCACCCCTTTATCACTATGGAAAAATGTCCTTACAGAACCTTATTGCTTTTATTTAAGCTTTTTATCTATCCCTGGGCATAGGGTAGCTACTTTGAAGTTTTATCAAATGTACATTTCAAAGATTTCAAACAGCAAGTGTGCATTATCGAATGATTGACTGAAGAAAGGAAGTATTGCTTTGGTTTATAGTAACTTTGCTTGTTTATAGCAACTTCTGCTGGGAGGTAGGAAGCTGTCGGCAGAACTGGCAGCATTCAAAAGAAATACTCCAATTGTGCGAGGTGAAGGGAGTCCGCTGACAGGAGAATCATCTTGTCTGCCACGAAAGGAAAAATGCGTAATGATTGTCTTCAGCAGAAAATGAAGTTAACCTTTTATATTAACTTGAGTTTTCTGATTAGCTCTGGTCATACTAAGAATATAGCTGACAGTTTAAGGACCTGAAGTAGCACCATTTAGCATCCTCTCCATTACTCCATATTGCAGAAAAGTTCTTAACCATGGTACAAGCCAACACTAACTGCAAGCGCTTCTGTTTTCTGGCATTGAAGCTTCTATTTTCAACCCTTGTTACTAAAAGAAATGTAAAGATTTACTCAAAACTATTACCTAATGTTTCATTCATGTTCAGTTCAATTGTGAAATTTAGTCCCAAGAACATCCCCGAGAATGTGATTCAAACTTCTCAAAGTTCATTCAGAAACGGGTAGTTTTGTGGAAAGGCTAATGTGCAGTTTATTAACGAAGATAACAAATTTAAGAGGAGATACAATCCCAATGCTTCAAATTTAGCCTGATATTTAAATATAGAAAGTTAAATGAGCTTTTAATAGAGACAGAAGATATAGGGTTATTTTCATAAATAGAGTCTCTTGCACATTTCTCTGTGATACCAGTTGCTATGGAATACATAGTGCTATGACAGACTTTAGACATGAGGAGTATGTTCCTGATTCACAAGGAATGAGAAAATTTCTGAGATTTTAAGGTATGTGATTTCCCCCAAAAAATCTTTAGTACATTTGAAAACCATATAAATATGTAGTGTAATCTATCAAAATCAACAGGAGTTTTGCTGTTTTTTCCCCGGTAGTCCAAATGATACAGTCACAATTTGATATTAAGAAATAAGACTTACATGTCACTGGTCCTTTTTTGTGAATTGCTTTTTATTAAACTCCTTTTTAACTGAGCTGCATTCCTGTGGTACTTTTTGATCAGTCACATAAAATCTGAATATATACATTGCAGTGAGACAATACAGCAAATCTGATGATCCTATGAATGAAAGAAGTGAACTGGCACTTATAAGATGAGAAGATTCACTGTCATAGAAGACATGTGAAATGTAGTCTTAAGAAAATTTCAGTTTTACTCATAGATTACAACTTTTTTTTTTTTAATTTAAGTACAGTAAATCTATTTTCATAAAAACTACTCTGACAAGCAATGAGAAAAGAGATCTTTCTGAAACTGTGGTTATAAAATTGATATAAAACAAGATACATGCATCTATTTTCTCTGTTAGATCACTGAATGAAAAACACTTTTGAAAAATATCTCTAAATAGTCACAATTTTCTTAGTGACCTCTGCCTAAATAATTTTAAAAATTGGTAAATTCTTTCATGTTCCTACAGAAATTTGGAAATTTTCTCTTTTCAAGTACGGTATCCTTCTCTATACTTTAGTTTTCAAAAACACTTTGGTGTTTTTTTGTATCTGTTTTGTTAGTTTGTTTGTTTGGTTTTGGTGGGGTTTCTTTTGTTTGATTCATTAGTTTGTTTTTTGTTTTAACTGGGATATCTTTACTCCCCATTATAGCATTCACTGAACAATTTGCAAGTACTGCTTTGGACTGCTATTTTTTCCTCTAATTTACTTAAAACATTCTTTTAGGAAAAGTTTTAAATTTCTATCCGGAGCTATATTGTTTAGACATAAGTTCTGATGGTGTAAACTGATAAGAATTTGTCTTACAGAAGGGCTGTAGAGAACTAACCCTTAGGAATGTAAGTCTCCGTAAAAATACATTTTTATATATATATTATAGTGGGGGAAATAGATCAAGTTTCCAGCAACTTTTAAGTCCCTACAAACATGGCAGGTTTTTTGGATGTATCCCCAGGTAGGCTATAGAGATCTTGTGATATCATTTTTTGGGCTAGACAATCCCCTGTGATCTCTCTACTTTATCCTATAATGGTTTTTTTTTGAGACAGAAACATGGCCTTTTGCATCAAATTTTACTCCGTTTTTCATTCTTCTTCTGTCTTCTTTCAGTGTAATTCCTGTGAATACATAATGTGAATTCATAATTATAGTTACGATGGTAGGCTCCTTTTTAAAATATAAGAATATCTTTGAGATTTTGTCACACTAAAAGAACTAATTTTAAAAGTTGATTTTCTTCTGTAGTTTTTTTAAACACTACTGATCAATGTCAACCGTAGCAAATGATAGTTGGAAAAAAATAGAAGGAAAAAGTAATTACTGGTGTGACAGTTCAGTTTTTAATGGAAAGAGTGAGCTAAAGGACAAATATTCCAAATCACTGATTTATTTATACAATTTTTTTTATATCATTGCTGCCTTTTGAAATAACAGTTGTTTAGAAGGTAACCTCAAGCGATAGAATGCATTGAGTGGAATGTTTGTACAATAATATCCATCAGCTGGCTTTAAAAAAATCTGAGATCATGGTTTTTTAAATGATGAAGGACAAGTTTGTTTCATGTCGCTGTTTCTGCCCATAAGTCATCAGAAGTACTACTGAATTCAAGGCTTGGAAGTGAGGCTTCACCTTGCTGAAGTCAATGACAAACATCAAATTACTTTAATGGGACCTAGTACAGCCTGAATCTGTACAGCTTTATTAATGCACTAAGTGTGTTATTATTCAACTGAGTTAAGCATAAGTGATAATGTCAGTTTTTATTTGTTATTTGTTTGCTTCAGTGTGATGCAAAATTCCATATAGTTGCCTTCCTGTGGACAATTCATCGCAGCCCTCCAAAGACAAAGATGTCACTTCTAGCCTTAAAACACCTGTGTTGATTATATCATAGGAGCAGGTTCTTCACAATATTTACATTAAGTGACTCTTTAGGTCTTGTACTTCTGAGTTAAATCACTAGTGGCTTTGACACCTCCTTTTCCCTTATGAGTATCTGACAACCCCTGAAGGAGTCCAGTCAATGTAAGATTGAAAACTAAAAGCAAATATAGTCAGTATAGCTGGAAACAATGGACCTGCTATGGTTGTATACAGTAGTTACACATTTTGCTTTATTTCTAGAGTATTAGTCTTGAAACTCAGAACATACTACAGTATTATTATTTTTGCTTATTGCTTTATGCTATTCACTAAGTATGAATATTTAATAAAATGCCATATGTATTCCTGAAAAGTGTATTTGTAAGGTACTTTTGTTTGAAAGGATGCTGGATTACCAACCATATCTGGAATTGGTTTTTTTTGTGGGGGTGGGGAGGGGAGGTTTATACAATGGAGAGCAAGGTGCATGGGAGAGCAAGGGGCATGATTCAATACTGTACTTAAGCAAGGACATTAAGTATATAAAGGGCTCTTTATTATTTGAAGTGAGACTAAAGCTGATATTACTCAAATACAATTTTATATCTTTTTGTCTCATGGCAACTTCTAATAATTCTTCATACTGATTCAGGATCAAAAGAACTATTTTTGATATAATTACAGTCACACATTTTGCATTGTTGAAATGAACTAAAAGTACCAGATAATTTTTTACTCCCATTTATCATTATTGGTTTTTTAGTTGTGCCTGCTACTCTTCTATGATTCTGCAGACAAAGTCAGCCAGACAACATTAACAAAGATGACTTGGGCTCTGTTGAAAGAGGAGTTTGCTGTTAGACAGTAAGGAATAATTTTAAAATTTTTAGAATGGAACAAACTACTGCACAAAAATCAAATTCTTGGTACATCAAACTGTTTGATCAGAACAGGACTCTTGACTTGGATCCTCAGATAAGGAATAGGAGACAGTAGGGGAAAGGGAATGTAAGACACAAGTTGGATGATTCTAAACTGCGTCCTAAAAGTAGCCTATCTTTTGGACACCTGGTGCTATTTTGTAATCACCATGACACAGGATCATTCCAAGGAAAGCTAGCAAATTAAGTTGAAATTGTACCTGTTGATGTTAAAGCTGTTTAATTGCCATGTCCTTTGCTTGTCTCTCAAGGCTGTGACGCTTTCATTTCGGGTGAGTTATTATTTGTTCAGTTGCAAGAATATGGTTGTCTAGTGAATAAGAATCCTATTGCATAGGGAGAAAAATGAGCAAAGATGGTCAGGTGCTTAGATCTTGTCTGTAGACTTCAATTATGATAATGTAAGTGACTTACTCATTCTATGTTCTGTGTTTTGGTTTTGTTTTATTTTTCCTCTGGATATGCAGTTATATGCACCTTAAGGTAAACAGAAGGGAGAGTGTATGAACTCACTGAAATTATGAATATCTTTGAGGTGAAATCTTCACTGACTCAAATCAAAGACAGTGATATTTTTTAATAATTTTTTTTTTTTACTTCCTGTATCTTGTTCCATCTCATCCTTTCTAATGTCAAAGAAATCTGTCTTTGTTCCCACCTCCTTTTTTCATGTCAATGTTATTCTTTTCTTTCCTTTCTCCTGATTTTGATGTCATTGCTAGCCTTCCTTGTATCACTGATCTAAAGCTCACAGAGGTCAATAGTGTTAGAACTCTCTCTCTTATAAATTTGTTCTGTGGAAGCTTTGAGGTTTTCAAAATGCTTTTCTTTTCTATCCAGTTAAAGTGAGGCAAAAAATAAATGGGAAGGTGAAGAACAATGTTCATCACCTTTCCCTGCTCCCAGAATATCCAGTAATTTTTTTTTTATCAGGGCACTCAGTGCTGACATCAGGGACCAACGTTCCAGCTACACGTATGTAGCTTGCTTCAAATTTCTGTTCTACCTAATCTATAACAGGGTCTTCTACCTACTGTGCCTCTTCATATCCTGCATTACACCCTAAATAAATAGTCTTTCTGGAATGAATGTTTCTTTCCCTTTTAATGGAGCTATTCTATTTTGTTAAACGTAATCATTCAGTCAATGAAAGAGAAAAAAATGTGAAGGTCAGAATTTGGATTTGGATGTGTAAAGTGTATATATATATCTGTGTGTATATATACACACATTTACGAATAATCTTTTTGTAGGGGAAAATCTCAGAGCATTTCTCACAAATATTTGGGAACAGGCATGGAGGGGACATCACCAGCAGCTGTGCATCGTGAGCTTCTCTGCCGTGCAAAACAGATATAAATTTGCCTGTTTTCTCTTTTTGCCTATTTGAACCAAGATTCCTGTATGCCCCAATATCTGACTGCAAGAACAATCTATCATTTTCTAATTAGGTCATACGTTCATTAGAAGTATTTGTTGGTGAAAAAATTAATATTTTCTGATAATGCACTTATCAGAACGGTTCAGCATCTGTAACTCCTATCACATGGGAAACTTCCTGTTTACTTCAATGTGCTTTGTGCTTTAATAATATTTTATAAATCTATCAGAAGGCATGTATGAACATACCAGATTTCTAAACTGGGTTAACCTCTAATAATGTCTCTTGTGATGCCTGGGTTTGCTATACCTTATTCTTAAATTTGAGGAGGATGAGTCAGAAACACATCATAGAAAGGTCTTTTTCAACCAGATCAAGCCACCGTTAGAAACTCACTGAGCTATCCATATTAACAGGGCATAGAAATGCATCCAGCAGTATCTCCAAGAAGTCCAAACTCTTATATACTTCACCACATTGCTCTGACAATTGTTAAGACACAACTACTTCTCCCCAAATATTCCCAAACCCGCAAGACGAAAGTATTGCTTTTCTAGTTTTGTTGCATGAAAGTATCATTCCACAGTGGTTTAGAATATTTAGAATTTACTGTTAAGTCTGAGTAGGTGGAAGAGAAGAAACTATTGCGTCCATATTTCCCCAAATTTTTGTGAAACACGTAATTTGACCAATAAGCATTATTTAATTAAGAAATATTTTGTCAGGAATTTTCTGGACAGCCATGGACTTGATTGAGTTACATAAGCGTGAAAGAACTTGCAATGACCAAGAAAAAACAAAGCGTAATTTATCTATGTACGGTATTCATTCAGTGCTTGCATCATCCTCACCAAATTCCCAATTATTTTGAAAATATCTTGTATCAGATGCCAAGTTAATGTTAAAGTTTCTTTATGTTTGAGATCATATTCCTCCTAACTTTTGAGTAAATGAAGTTTTTTTGGGATTTTTTTTTTTTTTAATTAGCTGGAGTTTCAGTTTTCATAGGATAGATAATCAGTTATGGGCTGAAACAGAAGCAATTGTTGCTAAGCTAAAAACTTTCAATTTTGAACAGGAATCAGTAATGACAGTAATGCTGCCAGACTAGAGAAAAATGACTCACAGTGAAGTTGCTGCTGTAATCCACCATAGTTCATGACTGGGTAGGTTAATGTATTTTGTAATCCATGAAATCTTTTTTCAGGTTATTACCTCTCTGTTCTTCACAAGGGGGTCGAAAGCATAAAGATATGCGATTCTAAAAAACATGTCGTAGAAAGCCAAAAAATATTTTGTAAATATCTCTAGTCACTTTTTTTTTTTTTTTTTAAATTAATGGAAAAGGAGATGCTTATTCTAAAATACTTACTAAGACAAGTCCAGTATAATATATTGCCTTTTTATGATGTTAATCTGGGTATCTAGATCTGCTGCAGTAGCAGCAGAAGATGGCAGTCTTTATTCAGTGTAGAATGCCTAGACTAAATATTTTTATTTCAAAGGAGCAGTAAGGACTTTCGTCTATTAAGGAAGCCTATATGCAAATAGTAAAATAATAAATCTTTTGTAAGCATGTCATTTCTGCATTAGAAGCTATGTAATAAAGCAGGAACCATGTTTTGCATTATTAAAGCATCAAAAGAATCAGATTATGCAGCACTAATGCTTCATTGAGCATCATTGAGCTAAGCTGTCTTGTGTTTCATCTATTGTTTGTATTTTTTTATTATCAGAAGGATGTTTGGAGGGTAAAAAGTTTACAGTCCAGTAAAAATAACTGATTGTCACTCCAGTTTGGAGATGCTGAAAACTACTTACAGTGTGATATTTCTTGTATTTGTGAAGTTAAGTGATCAAACCATAAAATTAGGAGATCTCCTTCTTAAACAGAAGAGAAATGAACCAAACTAGCCCCAGGTATTTATTCTGTATACTTCAGATACATCTACAAGAGGCAAACCTAACTCATTTTTAAGAAGCTGGACCAACAACATTAAAAGATTATTCTTTGGATTCTTTTCCATCTTTACTTTTCTTGGAAATTTTTACAGGCATTCAGCAAACACAAATTCTTCTCTGTGTACCTTAATTCTGAACTGCAAGATTTTTAAACAGTATTAATCACAGCTCTTACAGAACTGTTTTTCTGTCACTAATCCAGACACTATACTCCTGTTAATGGGAACAAGAATCTTTCACCAGATAAGGTCTTTTACATTCTAAAATGAGAGTTCCAGTTCCCTGATCTGTTGCCAATAGTTCTGTAATGTGATGAGTAAGCTTCCTGTACTTGCTTCCTTTTCCATCAACATAAACTATGGTAGATTAGGGCTGGAAATAATAGATACATGATCTCCAACTTGCCTGAATTACTTCTGTCTCTTACTCTTGCATGAAAACCATGATTTATATTTTTTGTATCAGTCAGTTTCTAACAGTCATAAATGTTAATGTATCATCCCTCAATCTTCTGTGACTCTGTTTTTGACAAAAAATTTATCACATCTCTGTTGTCAGATCTATTTTTTTTTCTTCTAACAGAAGGAGGTATAATATGATAATTCTCAAGAAAGTGTTGCATTTATTTTCTTTAAAAACTATCAGTGTCCACTAAAACGTGTTACTGATTCTCCACCCATATAGAATAGAGGTACACAATTGAGAGGAACCATAGAAGTTTAAGATTTTCACATATTTCGCATTTCATCTCAGGTAAAAACCAGGCCCACCCATGCAGAGTTGGAGTGGGAGACCAGCTTTTGAAAATAACTAAGAACGAAGTAATTCTATTCCTCTAAAATGGTGTTCAAAGTTTTCCTTTACCTGAATCATTTTCCAGACTTGCTACTACATTTCCAAGGAGAATTACTTTTTTCTCTAATCAAAATTTTCTTCTACAACCTCTTATTTTTGTTGTAACTGGTACGTAAAAGACTGATCCTACAAGATCTAGTGCAAATCAAAGCAATGGTAAAATGTCTTTATGTTATTTATGACCAATATGCTAACTAACAGAAAAGGGTCTTGCTATAGCACGCTAAGTATATATTTTTCAGTCCTTCCAAATCTTAATACAAGTCAGGTTACAACAGTTATTTCTTCCTGGAGTTCTGCAATATAGACTGCTAGATTTCATGCATTTGTACACTAAGAAAAATCAACTTACTTTAAATTTCTTGCTTAATATACTTTTCTTCTATTTCCCTCCTTTCTCTTTCCTTCTGTTTCAAATCATTCTGTCTGAAAACCTTTTGTGATACTTACTTGGAAAATTATGAATTTACCCATTTCATGTGGAAGAATGAAACTTATGTTAATAGATTTCTAAAACTTCACAAAATTCAGGGAGTCTTTCAGGTATTGCTAAGGCCTAGATAGAATCTTAGAACCACAGAACGGTAGAGGCTGGAAGGGACCTTCGAATTTCATCTGGTCGAACCCCTCTGCAGGTTCACCTAGAGTAGGTTGGACAGCGATGCATTCAGACAGATTTTTAATATCTTCAGAGAAGGTGACTCCATAACCTCTTTGGTCAGCCTGGTCCAGTGCTCTGGCGCCCTCAAAATAAAGAATTTTTTCCTCACGTTTAGATGGAACTTCCCATGTTCCTTCCAATTTGTGTCCGTTGCCACTTGTCCTGAATCTGGGCACCACTGAAAAGAGTCTGGCCCCATCCTCTTGACACCCATCCTTTAGATATTTATAAATATTGATGAAATTCCCTCTCAGTCTTCTCTTCTCCAGGCTAAATAGACTCAGGCTTCTCAACCTTTCTTCATAAAAGAGGTACTCCATTCCCTTGGTCATCTTTGTAGCCCTCCACTGGACTCTTTCCAGTAGTTCTCTCTCCTTCTTGAACTGGGGACCCCAGCACTGGGTACAGTATTCCCCATACAGTCTCACCAGGGCAGAGTAGAGGGAGTGCATCCCATCAGAGCCCATGGATATGTGAGTGATTAGCTTGCCTAAATGATATGATGTGATACCCACCTTGTTCAGCAGGAGGCTCACATTTTGCCGTGTCTGCCTTTTCCTACTGATGTACTTGAAGAAGTCCTTCTTATTGCCCTTGACATATCTTGTCAGATTTAATTCCAAGTGGCCCTTAGCCTTCCTTGTTGCATCACTGCACCCTGTGACAGTGCTCCTATATTCCTCCCAAGTAGCCAGTCCCTTTTTCCACATTCTGCAAATTTTCTTCATACATCTGAGTTTTTTTCTGGAAGCTCCTTGATCATCCATACAGGTTTTCTGTCTCCTTTGCTTGATTTCTCACTCATAAGGATGTACCAATCTTGAGATTGGAGGAAATTGTACTTGAATATTAACCTAGTCTCTTGCACCCCACATCCTTCTAGAGCCTTGACGCTTAAGAATCCTCCAAGCAGGTCTTTGAAGAGGCCAAAGTCAGCTCTTCAGAAGTCTGGAGTTGTAATTTTACATTTTGCCTTGCTTCTTCCATGGAGGATCCTGAAATTCATCATCTCATGGCCACCATAACCAAGGTTACCCCCAACATTTACCTCCACGACTAGCCCTTTATTTGCACAAGGTCCAGCAGAACACCTCTCCTCATTGGCTTCTCCACCACCTGTGTAAAAACCTTATCATCAATGCTCTGCAGAAACCTCCTGGACATTGCGTGCCTGGCTGGGTTACCTTTCCAGCAAATATCAGGGTGGCTGAAGTCCCTCATGAGAACCAGGGCCTGTGATAGTGCGACTATTTCCAGCTATCTGTAGAAGTCCTCATTGACTTCCTCATCGTGATATGATGTTCTGCAGTAAACACTCACAACGTCACCCATATTAGCCCGCCCCTTAATTCTTACCCATAAGTTCTCAGCACTGTCGAAAGAGCTCATTCCATTTCAGCTCCACCACCCTGCCCCGCTGGCCTGTCTTTCCTAAAAAGTACAGTGCTATCCATGGCAGCATTCCAGTCATGTGAGTTATTGCACTGTATATCTGCAATTGCATGATGATGACTGCAGATCATGGCCCTGTGACTGTACACAGATTTCTAGTTCTTCCTGTCTATTTCTCATGCTGCATATGTTGGTGTATAGGCATTTCAGAGAGGTAATAGAGAATGCAGGTTTTCCGGGAGTGGTGCAAGAGGATCCATCATAGCCATGCACACCCTTGAGACGGTTGGTCTCCTAGTTTTTATCGTGGGAATCAGCTAAGGAACATTTTTCACTGCTCTGGTTGGCCCGGCTGTTTACCCAATTGGGCACAATCACATGAGCAGTGCCATTTTTGACCCCACCTTGAGTACTTCAGTTTAAAGCTTGCTTCATCAAGTTGGCCAGCCTGCTGCCGAAGAGTCTCTGGCATCTTCTAGGCAAATGGATTCCATTCCTCTCTAACAGATTATATTCATAAAAGTGTGTCCCATTGCCATAAAAGCCAAAATGCTCATGATGACACCAGCCATGTAGCCAGGAGTTGATATGCATTATCCATCCATTTCTGTCTGCTTCCTTTTCTATAGTTGGTAAAACAGAGGAAGAGATAACCTGGGCAGTGATTTTTTTCACTTGTATTCCCAGGGTGTTAATACTTTTCCCTGATTCTGCCCAGGTTGCAGCTTGTGGTATCATTCAAGCCTGCGTGAAAGAGTTAACAGTGGATCAGCTGTCCTCTTGACAAGTTGTGGCACTCTCTTGGCAACATCTCAGACTGCAGTGCCCTTTAACAGAAAGTCAACCACTACTAGCACTTGTATCCACTGTGTACTGCTTGTACACATCCTCCTGGCAGACCTTTCTCATGGATGTCTGGCTGTTAAAGCTTCATACCTATTTTTGGTTGTGATGCCGGAGGGTGGGGATTGAAGTGGATTCCTGCTTTTGTGGGGGACCGGGATCCAAGGTGCCTCATTCTCAGTGGTAGCATCCACTACAGGAACATGGTTGTGAAACCACTTACCTATCAAGCTGCTGTGCAAACCACCACGCCATGTCCTGACTGATATGCTAGGCTCTGCTTGCCCATCCTGTTCACAGAATTCCTTCTTGCTTGTGCTCCCTAAGGCTGTTTAAATCTCCCATGGTTGCTCCTGACAAAGCTCAAGCCATATCAGCCTTCCTTGTGAGAGTGCCAGCTCCTGTTGGGACCCTGCTCTACCTTGGGTTTCCCTGGCTCCCGGCACCCTCTGTCTGCCTCAATCTAGAACAGAACTTACCGTTGCTGTGGTTGTGTTCCTTGCTGACTCAGTAGGTAGAGTTGGATGGTGCTATAACGACACATTGAAGTAATTCAAAATATCCTGGGGGTTGAACTTCTAATTTCTGACAGTCAGATTTTAATCAATATAGTTTGATATTTTTAGAGAAGGATAAAAGTTTTTAATAGGACTGAGGTTCTTTTTTTTTTCTTTTTCTTTTAGTCTGTCTTCCTTTTTATCAAAAGATGCCCTCTTTTATTTCATTAGAAGAGGAGAGAACAAGGTCTCAGTAGCACAAGGGAGTTGGGCAAAGCTCTTATTCTGTGTAGACAATGAGCATTTCCTCAACGACTTTCTCAATTTTCTTTTTTTGTTTGCTCAGGAGTATCTATTAAAAGAGGCTAGTAGGATTAAAAAATAATTTTAGAGTTATATAGGTTAAAACAATCCTGTATTCTTTATGAAGAATGTTGTTTCTTTTGATAATATTCTCTTGTCTCTTGATTTAATAATTATTTTTTTAAAATTTCCTGTATAATTTCCTTCAAGTGTGGCAGTATCTTCTCCTCTCCTCTTGTGGAGAGGAGCTCTGGTTGAAGCTGGATTGGTTGATGTGGTTGCACTCAGCTCAGTGGATAAAATTTTAAAATTCCCATCAGTCAGATGATTATATGGGACCCAGGAAATGAAAGGTCAGCTTCAAACATGGTGGAGAAAGTTGCTCTGAAAAAAAGAAAGTTAATGAAAACAATTTTTATTAGACCTACACAGCAGAATTTGACTGTCAGCTTGGGTTTTAGAAAAGGACAAGGCTGAATTTGGTTTCCAGCTTCTCAGCTGGGATGCCTCCACTGTTGGGCTATACTCTCACAGCCAGCTGCTGAAGGGGCTGAAGTCTTACTGTTTCCTAGCTGCTATATAAGACTTAAGGATAGAAATTCTTGTAGTTACTTTGGTAAGTAGGCTACTGAGATTTTGGGAAGCTCAGAATCCCAGAAAGTTAGAAATGTATTGAAATTGTCATTTCCCCACCCACCAAAACCTGCGAAATCTGTTTCATTTCATATTGAATCTTGCATTTTGTCTGATGCCCTTTACTATGACCTTACACTGTTGATGACAGTACTCTAAAGGAGCCATGCAACTGAAAATGACTTGCAAGGAAACCCAAGCTGACTCAGGCAAAGACAGTGTGAACTTGATGTTAAAAAAACACATTTGCTTTGTGCCAGGCTAAAAAGCCCTATACTACCTAGAATTAACCAGCAAAGCAGCACTAGCTTGGCAATCTCTGTACCTCAGTATGTACTATGAACACATTGCTTCAAAACTAATTCGCTCTACCATGAGAAAACTATACAGGTAGAGTGCGTTCAGGCAAGCAAAAGATATGTTTGATTGATCGTTCCTGAATGCTGCAATTTTATTTTGAAGGACATGTCATTTTCTCTGGGATATCGGATGAACTGTATTTGCCAAGTTCATAATGAGCGTTATGATGGACACTGAGTAGCATGATGCAGGAGTTGAACGGTAAAAGGAACTGTAGTGTCTGACAAACTCGTTTGAGCTGAGTCGAAATCACAGTTAAGGTCATTTAGATGTCTAAAGTTCCTGAATGCAGGTACAATTAGCAGTTTGCATTGTCATTTCAGTAGTTTCCAAACACTTCTGTTCTACTGTCCTCCCTGACCAACCCAGAAAATGAATGACATATTTGAAATCCTCCAATAATATAAACATAGACAACATAGTAATACTATTGTAGCTGTGTTACTAGAGAATGATGGAACAATAAACTAAATGTATAATCTTCTGCTTGCAGTGTCTTGGCACATCACCCTCTTATGCATGGGCAGTTTTTGTTCTTGACATAAGGCATTGCAAGATCAGATCATCTGCTGCTTTGAATCAGAATGTGTTAGCAGCATCCTTATGCTTTCTCCTATTTATGCCTATAAGCTGCAGTAGTAACTATTATATATTTCGTGGTGTCTGATAGAGGGGTTTGCTATCTCTTCAATTTTACAATTCTTAAGACTCCAGTAAATCATGACTTCAGTCTTGGAGGCTAAGGATATTTAGTCAAACTTATTTTCTGTTATAAATGTGGATCTTACTTTCTCTGATTAAATTTGCTCTATTTGTTATTTTTATATACATTTGAAGTCTGGATGGCTACAGTATCAGAGAAAAAAGGTATTGGTAAGGACTTTTATTTCTCCAGTAAATAGGTAATTAGTAATTCTGCTGATTCTGTTTCCATGCTGGCAGGAGATAAATAACGCTACTTTACTTCCATTACTGGTTTACCAGCTGTATCTGAGGGTTAAAGGACACCACTGTGCCATCCACTCAGAACATAGCACAGACTATTTCCTACTTATGAATTTGACCGTGTAAGCGTTGTTCTGTCTTTCAGCTCTCCCACACCACATCTCAGTTAGTTGCCTTCTTTTTCAGGGCTTATTTTATGTATTTTTTTTTTTTTTTTTTGGTCTGTGGACTGACTTAGCATCTAGAAACTCTGCCGTCCTTTTGTTAATTTTCATACAGACATTTCTGTATTATCCTCTTGCCTGTCCCTATAGTTTGAAAAGAACTTTCCAAAAACACTATGGAACCACAACTGTAGTTGTCTTTGAGCTTAGCCTTTAAGTTTTCTATCTCTGTGTTTCATTACACACAAATCCTTTCTAACTGCATGACCAATACTATATCACTGTTCAGTTTTATTGCTTTCCATCTTTTCTTTTCATCAACCTGACTCTTATTCTAGTTTAAAAACACTTTGGAAAAACAGACTGCCTTCTTATCCTTTTTTGTATAGTCTCTGAATGGGAGATTTTCTCCTTGAAAAAGCTACTATAGTACCATCTCCACCCTTAGTGTATATTGCTTGCACTTTACGGTGATTAGTGAGATTGCTTCAATACCTTCAGATGAAATGGTGAGGGATAGTGTTCATTACACAAGTTAATATTTTTTGTCAATGTACACAGGTGCCTATATGAAATGGAGGTGAGGGTTCTGTTGTTTGGATTATTACAAATTTGCAAAAATTTATTTTCTTCTTGACTTTAGAAGGTTATCAGTATTTTGTAAACCAAAATACCTGTAATAAATACCCATAGTATTTTGTTTGGAAACAATAAAATGTCTAGATGATATCAAAAGTATATGCTAGTTAAATAGGAAACAAATAAAAAGAAAGAAAATACTAAATCACAAAATTATCATTACATCAGACAAAAAAAAAAGCTTTAAATACTTTAAATTCTGTTGAAAATTTAATTCAAATCGGTTAAATCTTAAGAGACTGCAGATTTTGATGAAAACAAGCTTCTTTGTGAGAGATATGTATTTTTTCAATAAATGCTGCAAACTTTGTGATGTCACAACTAATTAAGAGAAAAGAATGACAACATATCTGATCTATCCTATACTTTTTATGTTCACTGTGGCAGAAGTTTTATTACATTCCTTTCACACACCAGGATTGTTTTCCTACTTTGTACTGTCAAGTATCAGTGATGTTTAAGCATTCTTGACATTTGTGAGGCTCCCCTGAATGACTGTTGACAAAACTGCTTTGCAATACATGTTAAAAGAATACCCACGGGAACTATCAGAATACAGTAAATCCTACTTCAAGCCGACCCAAACTGTTTTGTGTATTTGTAGCTTTAGACATTTGCATTATTCAGTGGACTATGGCAATTCCTGTTCAATTTAGCATCCTGTCTCCTCCTAATATCACTGTACAAAAGTTGATGTAATTTTTCTTAATTTTTATTCCTTTCAGTTTGTCACTAATGCAAATTTTTAAGATAGCGCTGTCTACACATCTGAGTACAGACTGAAGTGTTGTGAACAAATGCCATTTTCCAGACTTCAAAGCCTTGTAGCTTTTCTAAGTAGGTGCCTGATTAAATTGATGGATGCCATCAGGTTGATTTATTGCCTTGTCCAAATTTCTGTTGATGGACATTGAAATTGCAAGAAAATACTTGGCACTGTGTGTTCCTTAACAAGCTATATATCTTTGTGGAACAACTATACTCCACTTCATGGCAATTGGCATTTAAGAATACATCCCTTATCTACATCTGAAAACTTGGCACAAATTTCTGTACAGACAGCCAATTTTGTCAGAAATTGATGAAAAGCTTTAATTCTAGGCTTTAGAGACACCATATGTGGCTAGAACTTTCTTGTGACAGGAAAAAATATCTTTAAAAACATCTGGCATAAAACAGAATTTTTACAGACTTTACCCCAAATGTATTTTCTTCAGTGAGGTGTGGGGTACAGCCACAATTCCCTCTGACATTGACCGATGAGTTGTCACACGGGTGGTCAGAAGTCCTTTCTGCAGCAAGAGAAACACCCAGGAGGGGGAATGTGTCAAATGACAGTATTCAGTCTCAGTGTTTTAGGTGCTGGGAGGAGTATGATCAGCACCTGTTTCCGTGGAATAGTAAAAATGTATTAAATTATGGATATTTTTCAACTTTCCTCAAGACAGGGAAATATCATTTAACTTTTAAGTAGTTTCTTTGTCCCTACCATGTTCCTGGAAGTTAATAGCGTTGATGAAGTCATTCTCCACCAGAGAAAAGTGAGAGCAAAGCTGAGTGTGTGACAAGCACAGAGAAAAGAGCAAGGGCCATGCTCTGGCTGAAATGACCAGGAATGTATTCATTATTTCAATGAAAGATGACATTGACAGAATGAACGCAAACTTCAAGAAGAGGCCTCTTATGACATTAAACTGTGCCTTAAGAACTTCCTTACATAGCAAAGCTGTGAATTAAATGCTGATGTTACCCTTGTACTGTCAGGTTGTCAAAAGACATTTGGTGTTATTGATAAACCACTCACACCAAAAACTGTGGTGGAAGGAATTAGGAGTCCCTTAGGTACTTATTTACTTTTGATGAAAGGCAGTGAAGGGTCAAGTGACAGATTACAGCAGTTATTTGGTTTATTAGTGTGTAATTCAGCCCTTGTAATTTTGAATGTTCTGTTGTAGAGAAATGTTTCTGAATGAGGAAAACACTTTGACCATATCTTAACAGGTTCTATGAATGGTGTAGAAAATTTAAATACTCAGACATCTGACTATGCTAGTTTACAAAATAACAAATGCATGAACTGCTTTAGAACTTTTTCACAGGTTATCATCTCTTACTCTCTACGATGGATTTTAAAATCTTTCATGAAAATTTAAAATTAATATTCAACAGTTGCTTTTCTAATTTACTTTACTGCTTAATTTCTTATGTTGGTTCAAGAACAATCATCTGAAGTGCCTATTCAGAATACATCCTTGTATGATGAGGGTCCTACATATTCAGCATCAATGAAAATCTTCAGCTATAGCAAATATAGTGCTAGTATCATTAAAGTCCATGTGAGTCTTTTAGTACTGATAAGAATGGGTAGATATTATAAGAGCACAAAAATAACGAATCAATATTTAGCATTCAATTTACTGTCTCAGATTTAGATATGTTTAGATTAAACCGTAAATTAAAAATTCTGCCTCTTTAATGATATGAAAAACTTATTGCAAATAAGGCTACACACTTCACAGACCATATTGAAAAAATAATTCAGAGGTTTGCAGGTATATCTTTTAAACTGTGTGGTATCAGCTGTAAGTTTCTTCTATGCTTTTATTCTTATGCCCCAGAAATTATTTTTAAATCTGTGACTTTGTAGCTAGGAGTGCTTGGATGAAAGTGGATCATGTGGACAATTATGCAGATGCTCCTATTTTGAGTCCTTTAAAGATACATGAAAATGTTATAGCATTTATACTCTCCATCTGAAGTTAGTAATGATAACAGGTTTACATAGTTAAAGCTAATTAGCTATGGATTATCACCCACTATTGCAATTAAAGATATTTTATTATAATGGCTTGCTGTGTTGTATTAATGGCTTAAAAACAGTAAATGTTTTTTTATATTGTAACTGTCAGCGTACTGTTCTTGACCATTAAGTTTTATATTGTTGTTCTCAAAAAATTAACTTCTTAAAAGAAAAAAGCATGTGTCAAGTTATTCAGTGTATCATAAGAGAATCATTATCCTCACTCATTTTTTTATCCCTTGTCTAAATTTGCATGCACAAATACAATTCCTTTAGAATTTATTTTAGCATATTAGGAAATTCACTGAAAATTAAACCTGAACTCCCATTTAGCTTTTAAAATCCCAATTCAATACATTATTTAAGCTTATTCTTAAAAGCATCCCACTTCAGGAAAGCTAAATCACTAAAGCACATGTTTAATTTCACTTTTGGAAATCAATGGACAGCTGGAAGAGAGCCTAAGGATTTAAACCAAACCAAATTGAAGTCAATGGAACAAATGCCATTGATTTCAATTGGCTTTGTGTTAGGTCTCAAATACATCTGACTTATTTGGTTAAATGAGCCCTGTTTCTGATGACAGGCAGCTTCTTGGAGTCACAAAGTTTGTAAGAACTGAGTGCATTTAACTGGTCAAAAGAAACTGGCTGGAATAGTTTTATTGTGATACCATTTCTACCAGGAATTGTAGGGTTGTTTTTTGTTAGACAAATTGTGCATTAGGCATTGATCCATAGTCACTAGACCCACGGTATAGCTGGTTATGCAGTTAAGCTTGGCAAACCTGATATGTACAGATTTACATGTGCTGTAAATCTGAAAAAAGGTTGTAATTTGAGAAATAAGCAAACACTGTGAAAATATTTTCTGGAATTTCTATCTCTGGCTAAAGTTCACACAAGGCAATCTTATAGAAGAGAAATTTCTAGGAAGTTACTTACCAAGTAGAAATCATATTCCAGTAGGGCACGCCCTGAACAAAAATCTTTGAAGCAGGAAGAGCACTAAAAAGAGGTGTCATCTGCGGCTCTTCCTGCCCTTACTGTTCTGTAGCCATCAGTGGTGTTTCCTAAAACCAATAAGGTGTTGGAAACAGAACACGGGACTGGGTGGACCTTTAGCGGCATGCTCGATAGCTGTTCTCGTGTTCCAAAGTCACGCCAAGAATTAATGTTTGCTGCTTTTTCTGTTAAATTATTACCATATTTTTAAGTATGAGGGTATAATGGCACTGTCTTCTCAATAATTTAATTAAAAGCTGTCAGAAGACCTTGTAATATTTTCCTTTGAGACAAGTTAAGACTCAGATAGAACAATAAGCTCTTTGATAACTTAATAAAGAGCAGATGGTTTTCAACAAAGCTAGATTTTAAACAGGGTAGCAATTACCAATGTTGAATACTAAACCAAACTTCTCTTTTACCCTGTAAGAGGTTAAGGTAAGCAATGCCAAGGATCATCTTGACCCTTTATGTCCAGTGGTGACAGTTGACACTGAGATAGGTTCTTCTACAAGCCTTTTTGTTTTAATTGTTAGAATGGATTTGGAGCCAGAGAGATTTGATTTCCCAAATGTAAGCTTTGTTTATTACCACAGGTGTTACTGCTTATAGGAAAGGTTGTGAAAGCCTACGTGAGAACTGTTTTCCCGTGGAACCTTGGTGCCTTTCTCTGAAATCTAAACTCTGGTGTGTGCTAATTCTGACAGATTTTTAGCAGAGAATATTCAAAGCAATTAGAACTACACTGGCATTGTTGATTTCAACTTTATCACTTTATTCTTGAATGGTGGCAGTACTTCATATCTCTTTTGATATTATAGGACAGAAATTATTTCAGTAAAATTACTTTTATATTCCTAAATGGTCTCCTTCATTTTGTTCAGAAAGACTGAACTTTTCCTCAATGTAGTGTCTTATTAAATTTCAAAATGTCAGAATTTCTAAGGGAAGGAATGTTATTTTATAATCTGTCCTAATGGTCTTCTTTTTTCCCCTCAATGGATTACTTATCAACAGCCTCATCTCTTGGAAGCTGCTTCTATTCTTCACAGTTTAGCTGTTGACTTATGAACTGATCTGTTGTGCTTATCCTAGTTATAGTTGTTAAAATAGCTCCTGCTGGAATTTGAGAAATATCTACAGACCATGCCACCCAAGACATGGATTTATTTTACTTATCTTTAGCCAATCAAGTTTTAATATATGCTACTTGTCCAGGCTGTCTTTCAATAGTTATTGGAGGGATACAGGAGATTCCAGAGGATAATTTTTAAAGAAATTCTCCAAACTCATGAGAATGGCAAAACCAATCATTTCAGCTGTTAATATCATACTTCTGTACATGAAGTCACGCATATCAATAATTTAGTATATCAACAGACCTTTAATTAACTGATTGAAGTGAGCATTTCTAATTTGTTTTAATCTTGTTAGTGTGGGCAGTAATTATAGAGAAGCTAAAATGGTTGTGACTTCAGTCCGAGCACTGCAAGTCTATAAGCCAATATTTGGACTATAAAAGCATACATCCATTTAAGAGAATGTTATTACCATTCACTCAAGAAGAAATTACTTTATAAGCATAATTGCTCTCTGTAACTCTGGATTCAGCCTTTGGCCTTGACAAAAATGATTGTGAATGTGAATGTTTATTAGCCATGACAGTATTTCTTTTCTAACATGGAAAAAAAGAAAAATAGTGTCTTGAATATTTTCTTGCAGTAACTTGCTGAAGCATGCATACTCAGGGACTTATTGAGTTTTTCAAAGTTTTACGAATTTATCTGGAAGAAAAAAAAATTACTATTTCTACCACATCTCATTTACATAATCCCTGTAAAGTATCGATTTTAAGTGCAGAAAAAATCCCAAAACATAAGTGTTTCAAAGTCTAATTTATGTCGATAAGAAAGCCCGAGCAAGGATCAGCAGTGGGTTTTGATAGCTGCACAAGGGGGTGGTAGGCATCTCTTTAAGAGATGAGCTTTCTCATCTTTGAAGAAAAAAAAGAGAGAATTATCCACTGTAGGCAACTTTACCGCCTAAGTGCTTTCATAACGCTATCTTTCCTATGCACCACAAATATATTAATAGGTATGGGAAATAAGGTATTAGCTTTTTCAATCTATTAAGGAAAAGAAGAAATCCTTCCTGCTTTTCTTTTTTCTATTCAAAACTCAGAAGAAAAATTGGAACTATAAATGATCATCTGCTTTCCAGGAGAGAGAAGATGGTTTCGTGCATATGAGTCATTATGCAAGGCAGTGCCATTTGATGTGCATCTACACCTGTGTCAACGCACAGGTACTGCTCTGCATGCTTTTGCTCCTCTGGCTATAAATGTCTTTCATTTCTATTTTGGTCAGTTACACATGAGAAAAACATTATTACTTCAGAAAGTTACCTGTTGTATGTTAAAACATTGTGATAAGATATATTCTTTGTAAATTATATGAGCTTTACTTGAATATGCAGTTGAAGTCAATTATTTTCAAAAGAAAAATTTGGAATAATTAATTTTGATGCTTTCAAATAAAAAAATAACATTACTGTTCATAAACCTGCCCCATTTTATCCATATTGAAAAAACACACTTTTCTGATAGAAAAGTGGTAAAGCATACTGACTAGCCTCTCCATGCCTCATGGCCTGTTAATAATCACATCAGATAAATCATGTGACAAAATTTTAGGTTAGTGCTACAGAAAGCTGCTACTGTGGATTTAGCTATCAAGGGCCATCTTTAGTAGTATCATCTAAGTGGGTTTTCTGGGTGTTTTGATGACTTCATAATTTCAGAATAAATCCCAGAAACAATGAGTTCATGAAATTAACTGCTTTATGACCATTCCTTTAGAAATGTTACCGTAGTAGAGAATGAGAACACAGCTTATGTAAAGTACAGACACTCTGCATCTAGACCATAGATAATCATAAAAAGTGGGTTGTTTTTTTTTCAGTCTGACTATATAGGTTGTAGTCACATGCTTCTACTCCTTTGATGATCTGATTTTAATCAGGTTTACGATTCAGTTACCATTAAATGCAACTTGATTGCCACATCCTAGAGAGATTTTATGCATTGTGGCAAATCCCCAAAGGATATAGTCTCCTCAAATGCTGCTAATCCCAATACATAGTTTATATATTAGGTGCATGACTAGTGGTTTAATTAAACCTTGTAACAAATATATGATTAAAATGGTATTTGTCCTAACAGGATCATGCTGGAACTGGAATATCTGTGTTATAACTAGCTAATCCTCCTACCTATGATGATTCTATTTTTGCTGATCCTTTCTACCAACTTTATATAGAGTTTTGTATGGAAGTATAGGAACAAGTGATACCAATATGTTCCTCTTCAAGCTATATCAGCATCTGCATTTCCCTATCATACCAAAAATTTCATTTAAATGTAGTTCTGTAGGTCCGTCGTTTCTCACAAATGGAGAAAAGGCTCTCCTATGGAGCCTTAAAACAGGAATGGAAAGTGGTTATTGGAATTTAGATCTCTGTGCCATGTATGAATTAGTAATTTGTTCTTCCATGGTTATTTTTCTTCTGCAGCCTTGAGGCATTCATACATCAGCTGTAGACCAGTGAAGGTCTAGCATTGGAACTAAAATGTCAGTTTGAGCTTTCAGACATCTACCAGGAACAAAACCAAAATTCAAACGGATAAGAAAGGTGATTCATGCTGCTGATTCTAAAAGGCTACCTTTGAAAACAGTGGTCTTACAGGAAAATAATACCGGCTTATTTTTAAGAATTTGAACTGTGTCAGCAGCCAGAGTAGCACTATGTTTTGTATTTATGAGACTGGAATTTGAATGCTTCTCAGTCATCCAGTGTTTGTCTTTGTTTTCTACTTGAAGTGTTGTGAAAGTTTTAGTACAATCCTATTCTCTCTACTAAGTTGATGACATGTTTTGCAGCCTATACAGTCAAAGCACCAAGGACCTGTGGCATAGTGATGGCATATAAGTAAGCATATTTTTATTCTACAAACAATGAGGTGCACTGAAGCTATTCTTGATAACTTGGTTAAAGTATGCTGAGAGAGCTTCTATTCTGAGTACATGATTATATGAAAAGAAGGAATATTTTGCATTTTTATTGGTCCTGGAATTAATTTTTGTTCCTGTACTGATGCTTGAATCAGCACTGTCCTCCTCCTGCTTCAGTAGTTTGTAACAGAACAAACACTGTGATTTAAAACCTGTTTATTCTGCAATCACATATTTTTTCCTGGAGGCATTTCTTTGAGAAAACAGTTTAATTTGATAAGCTGCTTGCAGTACTCCCTAAGATCTTTGATTCGTTAAAGCAAGCAAGAGGGGCTTTGCATGGCTACAACAATACTATTCTAAAACTGAAATCTCAAAATTGTAGATATGTAACTCCTTGAGAGATACTAGAGGTGCAATATCTTCTTTATATTTCTTATAGAGTCCCTTTTTATTATCTCAATGTATCAGCACTAATTTAGAAAGAACTCAAGTATATAATTGTTTACATGCCTTCATGTTTCAGGAATTCCACGAGGAAAGAAAAATGTATACATCACTTCTAATTATTCTAAACCAAATAATAGTGTTCAGATAAACACAGGCAGAATCTATGCAAAAATTGACAATGGGGTTTTCTGAAAAGTCTTGTATTTGTTAATCATTTCTTAAAAATGTGTAAGCAGAAACTCTTTTCATAAAAAATGTATCTGAGTTCAGAACTGATGAAATAGAACCATTACACCCAGAACATCATTCCTTAATTCAAAATTTCATCAGGTTTTAACCTTAAAACATGGAAAACCAAACCCCACAAATTGCTACAGTCCAATTTTTCAGTAATATATCCTGAACTTACTTAAGGACTGAAAAGGGAAAGGTATCTGTAGAATTTCCTTTTACACTTTACTGTAGATCTGAGAATTTCCAGCTTGAGTATCTGATGTCACTCGCCTTAACAGAAGAGACCTGTTTGGTGAACTTAAGTCAGCACACACATTCATAGTTACATACTTCACTAGGTGATGATGTTTGCTGTAGTGATGTGGCTTATGCTATTGGTTGCTTACTGGAGAATTCCCACATGTTGTGCTAATGAGCAAATATAACAAAACGAGACAGAAGAAAAGAATTTTCCGTTTGATTTCATGGAGATTTACCATTGAGTAATTTTTCTTTTTCCCTGCAAGACTTTTTTCCCTTTGTTCTCACAACTGGAAGACACTTTTTCATTGAAATTGATGCTGCTTATAAAGTCTGTTATTTTGGGAAAGGTTTTCTTAAAAGTAGAAAATCACATTGAATAAGGTCAAAATAAAATATTTGACCTTTTTTTTCTAAGTGACTGGTTTTTAAAAGCTGTTTTATATTGCAATACAAAATCGAAGACGAAAAACAAAGGCAAGCCTATTATTTTTAGGTTTACCTGACTTTTTTTGTTGCTTTATGAAAAGGGAGGTTTGTATGTGGTTTCTAAATGTTAAGCTTTAATCAAATCAGGGTAACACTTATAGCAAAAGTTTCATCTTTATGAACTAGTTTTGTCTATTTGAGATGCTGAGTACTATTTGCTGTCATTTGAGAAGAATTAAATATGCTTTGACAGAAATTCTGTTGTGCTGAATGTCACAGGGTTACCTGCTAGCTGTTGTTTCCTTATCTAAGAGTCTATCTATTCTTGAACAGTAAATCTCTTGTGGTGTTGGTTTTGAATAAGGTAAGCTTTGTTTCAAAGGAGACTTTCGGAAACTATGGAGGCTGTGAGAGATTTTGTTCTTGACTTTGGTATCAATGGAATGTCAATTTACACTACAGATTTTCTTATTTTTCTAATGGGCATCTGTCAGAATATCATTTCTGGGAGAAGGGAGTGCAACTTAACTACTCTTTTAGACTTATACAGGCAAATAATAAAAAAACCAACTATAACCCACTCTTGTTTTTCAGATACAGTAGTTGGGCTTGGAGTCAGTTTAGCAGATGACACATTTCTGTTGTGAGAGTCAGTGCTATTTTCAGTAACAGACAGTAACACTGGTAAAAATTACATGTAGTTGTGGTTCTTTTTAACCTTTAATTACAACATTGAGGCAATCACAGAAAGACAGTTTCTGTGAGCTTGCAATCAGACTGAATCAGGGAGGTACTCTAACATGCTGTGTAGGCGTATGCAAAATGGCAATGCCAAAGATGGAATAAAAGGAGTAAAATGCAAATTTTAAGGAGGCTGTGACTGCACAAGGAATGATGACCAGCACTCAGCCAGAGATTCTCCCCAAGTTCTGCTGCCTTTGGGGAGCTTTGCTCATCTGGCCACTACTGGAGGAAAGAAGGGTGTTTTGTTTGTTTTTAAAGTATTGTGGACCACATTACAGAGAACTCTGAGTGTGTTCTGATTTCAGATGGAATCTGCATGTGCCTTAAACCTGGGCATGGACTATATTTGTCATGACTGAAATCTACTTTAATCAGTACAGGGGAGCACTGAAGAGACATGAATGACATAAAGAAGAGAGACGATATAAAAAGAGAGGTGACACAAAGAAGAAATAAAAGTATTTGAGGTGTCAGCCAGGGCTACATTATGCAAATCAAAGATGTTGATTTACTTCCATATGTCTTGGTGTGCTTTTCGAGTATTTCTTCTTTATGTGAAGAGTATCACAGAGAGAAAGTAATTATGGAAGTGGAGAGAGTATTGAAAACATTTTTTATTTATTTAATTTTTTACAATGAATAAATACAAGCAGAATATTGTTTTTGAAGGCTTTTCTCTTACTTGGTTACTTTAAAATGTTGTAATGGATTGGTACGGGAAAAGCTGAGGCTTCCACGGTATGTCTTCCTGCAATCACATAAAGCTTGTTTTTTCATTACTGTTTTTAGCAGTAGGAGTCTGATGCACAATAAAAATAGTTTGTCACAGTTTTCCATCTCACATTGAGATTTTGTTCTGCTTCATGAATTTTAAACCTGCCAAAAGCTTGAAAGCATTTCAACAACAACAAAAAAGTATTATCTGCTATATTAAAAATGTTATCTTTATGGAGCAGGAACAAAACATAGCTTTAATTTGACTCTTTCTCAGCTGCGCTCTGCCTCTTCTCTATTTTCTATGAGTTGAGGCAGAAAATTTTTGTATACATTAATTGATAATAATTACTGTTTCACAGCCAATTTCCTATATTGCAGTGGTTTCACATTTTGTGCATTTATTTCTGCATTACATAAAATGTAGGGATTTTACAAATAAAGTTAGGAGTTTTATTGAATTTGAAAGAAAAAATTAACAAAGCCAGCTTTTCTGTAGGATTTATGAATATTTACAAAGATGAAAGTAGCATAGTAAATATAAAAAGATTTGTTGAGGTTTTTTGTCTGCTTCTTTGTTTTATTTTTTAAGGAATGCACTCTCACTGAAGGTAGCATATCTAAAATTCTAGGTCTATGTTTGATTTCTTATGCAAGTACATAAATAAATTTGTACATGTCTATCTATATTTATACATTCTTTTCACTGGAGTTGTTCCAGTGTGCTGGTAATGCTTCATAGGGCCTACAGCACTGTAGATCATCTGGAAATGTTGTAAGTCTGAACAATCGATATATTCTTGGTTTATGAAATTGACATCTAGTAACAAGAAGAAAGGCCTTGCTGCAGAAATCAATAAATATGTACTGAAAGGCTTTTCCTGTGAAAATTTTGTGTTGAGCTTATGGCATAGATGAAACGTTCTTGATCTCAGGTTCATTTTAAACTTTGTTCTTAGGCAAATGCAGTGGGATACCTCTCCTTAGAGTCCTACTCTGAGTTAGTTTTGTTAAAAGCACAGCCTATTTAATGAAATGGCTCTAGGAATTCAGCATTTGTAAGCTGTCCAACGCATAAGGTTATGAAGAACTACATTCATTTTGTGGTTTATATACAGTGTAGTTTGCACAAATTCTGTTTGCTTTTTATTTTTACTGACATGCCTTTTGTTAGGTTTCTGAGTTACGATGCAGAAGAACACAGAAGAGACTTAACCATTGTAGGGTCTACCTTTAGGCGTGGTAATGTTTGGCATTATAATAACTGCAAAAGTTAGTGGAGACACCCTTGTACTCCTTTTCTCAGATGAGGAAGAAGGTGTCAGTCACTGCTGAAGAGGCTGAGTAGGTAGTAATGAGGCAGGATGAATTCCCCCTGCTCAGCAGAGCTCTGTTGAGTCAAGTACAAGTCACCTGTCCAGCAAAAACATTGTTATCGCAGAACATCACTGAGCAAACACAGACTCAGAAGGGATATGACAGACGGCTGGGCTCTGTAGAAAAGTCCTATGGGATTCTTAAAGTGAAGAAAAACTGCAGAAACCTCCCAAATTGGAAGGAAAGGGCCAGTCCAAGTCTCATGGTGTCATCAGAAAACACATGTCTTTAGGCAGTTGAAGGGGAATTAAGAGATACATTTTGTATTCGCTGTAATATTTTCCATTTTTCCTTCCAAATTTCACCATGAGAGAGATATTTAAAATTAACTATATCATTGTTTCAGTTTGTCTTTTAAATGTATTCTCTTGTGTTAGAGGATGTATAGACTGGCATGGGAATGTACTTTGTTACTTGAAGATGAAATCGTGATGAACCTTTTAAGAATGAAATCCATGTTCATATAAAGCAAACTTAACTTCCATCTACATAAATGGATTACACAGGGCACAAAAGCTGTCTGTGTTAGTTCTTCCTCTTGTGTATAGGCTCAACAGAAGATTAACTAGTTATTTTTTTAAATCCAGATAAAGCTGAGTTGCAGATTTTCTTTCCAAAATTTAAAAAATATTTATTTCAAATATAATTCTTCTTAATCATACTGGCTTCAAGATGGCAACCCTGTAATACAAGGACTGACTTTGCATTTTAAAACCTTCTTACAGATGGTTTCTGTAAATGGAAATAAACTGAAGAAATTAATTGTCCCATTAGAATAAATTCAGTGAGATTTTTCTATGAGCTTGACAGAATATGTAAGGCTGCAAAGGGCCTGGGTTTCTGATAGATTTATTTCTTTTTAATTTTAATATGATTTTATTTCTCATTTCTCTATGTAAGAGAAAGAAAAATTCTAGCTCTTGAAATGGCAAGGATGATATCAGCATGTTAACTGAATGGCAAATTTGCAGTAATTGAAAATATTTTCTTTATGAAAGTGCTTTATGAGATATTTTTCACTGAACAATTTTTTTTCCCAAAGTAAATATGAGATTTTTCTGGAATAATTTTAGGCGACCTTGTGTATAAAAAGATATATGCTCATTGTGTGTATACTCCTCTTAATCATGTATAGAAGATCTTATTCTCAGGGAAAATTGTCCAACACAAATACTGGAGTTTTTTTCCCCATTTTCTCACAAGAATAATTGAAGTTTGAAGCTGCTGTCTGTGAGTTATACCTGCATGAGAAAATCACAGCGTTGTTAAGAATGTTCTGCTGGCCATATCTTGTCACTGAACCGGACTGAAGCTAATATTTATAGGTCAGTGTCAAGGGAAGAAAAGGCCTATTGTTTACTGACCTTCAAGCAGCATATTTCTTTTAAAGCCAAAATAGAGTGAAAACTTAAGAGCTAGCAAAAACACTTACCATTCAGTTTGTCTGTAGAGTAGATCTTCTGTTTTGTTTTTAAGACCGAACATTTTTATTTGGGCCCTGAAAATTACATATTTATAGTTTTGAAAATGTTGGAGGTCCTTATAAAATTGTAAGACTTTGTGGAACTAACTATTCTTTTTATAAAGAACATTTGCTTGCTTTGTTTTCTGAACTTTTGCCATCTGTAGCAGTGATTCTGCACATTATTGCTTCCATTATCATTTTGAAGCGTGAGTAAATGTCACTTTGCTCTTCCAGACCAACAAAAAGTTATGCCCTTAAGATTGAACGTGTGTTCTTCTTCACGCTTTGCAATTTTTCACTTATACATCTGATTATCCCACTGCTAGAGGGAAGGGTTGAGTTATTGTTGCCAACTATATTATATTTAAGAATTAGACTAGAACAACTTCATTTCTTTCTTTGTAAATAATATTTTATGTTGCAGTCATGTACAAATAAAATAATGAATTATCTTTTCCCAGCATAGGGTCTCTGCACCTAATCTTTATCTTGTGTTTTAATAATATTAAACAACAGCAGTCTTCATCTTTTTTTACAGTATTTTTCCTAATTTCTTGACAAAGCATAGTGAAACATCTGTCATTTAGCACTTCAAAGAGACATGTTGGTTTGTTGAAATACATTATTTGCCAACCAAGTTTTTTTCCCACTTGAGAAACGTTCTGACCCAAAGCTTTTGAAAATGTCATAAGCTTCAGATCTGTACATTAAGTCATCCTGTAGCATACCTGATTTCATTGGGACTGATGTTACAGATACGTTTAATTACCTGTTCATTCATGCTTTCCATAATTCAGGTTATTCATCACACACATTATTCTGCTCATTGGTAGACTGAGTTGGTCCTAGATAGGGTAGGCAGCTGAGTGACAGAAATTTAGGGTGGGAAAGAGGACACGACTCTTCAGCCAGGGCATGTTTTCCACAGATGCCTCTGTTTCAAAGATCCAAACTAGTCTTCTCTTACCGAGTGCACCCACTCCATGTCTCATCACCTGGAAAATCTGCACTGTTTACGTGGACGATTGCTGGAGGCTAAAGGCTGACTTTTAATTTTTCTTGTCTGTATGACTCACTCTTTGTTTTCTAAGTATAATGAGCACAGCTCCACAGCATCCTCAGGGGTATGTGATAAATACATGAGTTGGTTTTGTTTGGCTTAGCATTTTCTGCTACTCTTGCTGAAACCTTTTTTCTTTGTTTTTAATATGACTGTTCTGTCTTAGGTATCTTAAAGCAAAAGCAGAAAATATGAACTATGATGATAACTTTCTAAAAATTTAGAGTTTTTTCATAAAATCATAGAATGGTTAGAGTTGGAAGAAACCTGAAAGATCACTGAGTTCCAACCTCCCTGCCATGGGCAGAGAAACCTCCCACTAGAGCAGGTTGCTCGAAGTCCCATCCAACCTGGCCTTGAACACTCCCAGGGATGGGGCATCCACAACTTCTCTAGGCAACCTGTTCCAGTGTCTCACCACCCTCACAGGAAAGAATTTCTTTCTAGTATCTAATCTAAATCTCCCCTTTTCCAATTTGGAATCATTCCCCCTTGTCCTATCACTCCACTCCCTGACAAAAAGTCCCTCTCCAGCTCTCCTGTAGGCTTCCTTCAGGTATTGAAAGGCTGCTAGAAAGTCTCCCTGGAGCCTTCTCTTCTCCAGGCTGAAAATCACCAGCTCNAGGACCCTGCGCTTGGCTTGGGTTTCTTCATGAGGTTTGCATGAGTCTACCTCTTGAGCCTGTCCAGGTCCTTCTAGATGGATTCCCTTTCCTCCATCATGTCAACCATGCTACACAGCTCAGTGTCATTGGCAAACCTGCTGAGGGTGCATTCTATCCCACTGTCCACGTCTCCAAAAAAGATTTTGAATAGCAGTGGTCCCAGTACTGACCACTGAGGAATGCCACTGGTCACTGGCTGCCACTTAGGCATTGAGTCATTGACCACAACCTTTTGAGTGGGGCCGTCAACCCAGTTCCTGATGTAGGGTGGTCCATCCTTCAAATCCATTACTTTCTAGTTTTTAGACTGGGATGTCATGCTGAACAGCGTCGAACGCCTTACATAAATCCAGGTAGATGACATCTGTTGCCCTGCCCTTATCTACCAAGGTTGTGACAATAGCGTCAAAGGCAACCAGATTTGTCAGGCATGATTTGCCCTTGGTGAAGTCATGTTGACTGCCTCAAATAACCTCCTTATTTTTCACATGCGTTAGCAGAGATTCTGGGAGGATCTTCTCCGTGATCTTACCAGGCACAAAGGTGAGACTGACTGGCCTATGGTCCCCTGGGTCTTCTTTTTTTTCCCCCTTTTTTTTTTTAAGATCGGGGATGTGTTTCCCCTTTTCCAGTCAACGGGAACTTCATCTTCATGACTTTCCATGGGATAGTTTGCTGCTGAGTTCATGAATTAAGAAAGCCTAGTACAGTCAACTGCTCAGGCAATGGAAAGGAAGAGAGATGCTTGAAACAACAAAACAGAGACACTCAGCAGAAGTAAGTGACCTGACACTACTACTAAGATTGCCAGTGTAATGCTTTCAAGTGATAGCTGGCTTCATACACCATTAAACAAAGGCTTATTTAATGCTTTTTGCAAAAGACTCTTTCCCTTCTATATTGTAGATATTTTAGTTAAATTCCACTTTTGCATTTAATTATAGTTATTGTGACATAAATTTCTGTCTCATTCATGTATTTCACTTGTGCTAATATTGTGTCTGAGTTCACACTAACTGTGATGCTTGTTCCCATCCAGCTTTAAAATATTTATATCCAGAAGCAACGGTTTTGCGTTTCTCTCTGACATTCTTGCAGAGAAATTCTGGCACATTTCTTCATTCAAAGACCATCTTAAAGCATTCTTTCTTGCTTTCTGCTCTATCAGCCTTACATAACCTGTATCACTTGGAATTCTGTATAATCATCTGTACCCAGTTGAGGTAGATGACAAATCCTTGAAAAAAAAAAATCATCTTTTTATGAACCTTGAAATAATATATTTTCCATGGAAACATCCCTAAGAATAGTAGAATTGCCCCATTTACTAGTCATTGCTCACAATAAGTACTCTTTTTGATGGAGATTTCTATTACCTCTTGGGCACTCACAAGTTACATTATTTTGTAGCAGCTAATTAAGATTTTCCTTCCCAAAATGTGTTTCTTGGGAGTGGGAAGGTATTAGCATGCCAAAAGTTCATTAGAGAAAAATGAATATATAAATCTAATTTCATATTGCAAACATCTGACCTTAGGCAAGAAGGGAAGGATAACACTTTGATGCATTCTTAGAATAATAACACACTCCTCCATTTCCTTACTCAAGTGAGGTATGCACAAAACACAGGTTCTTAGTGTTCAATTGTACATAGCAATTAGCATGATCTGAAACCGTATTTTCCTTTTTACTCTCACAGTTTGATTTTCTTAAGTAGTTGTCAGTGACAATCGATTAAGGTAACCCCATTCCCCAATCTTCACGTCCATTTATTCAGTGTTATTTTATTACTTTTTATTCCTACTGTAAGACTATTCGAACCATCTCTTTACCTGGGGTTCTTCTGTTTCTGTCTAGAGCACTCTCTCTCTGACTGACTGTTTTTACTTCCCTCTCTATTATAGAATAAGGATCTAAGGATAAACTGCACTGAAGGACCTCATTCACCTAAAATATTTGAAATGTCTCCTAAAACCCCATTAAGGGCTACCAATATTTTTTTTTTCATAGGACTCGTAAACTCCTGCTGCATCCTTTAATTACTTGTTAACATAGGGCACTTACAAAGGGTCAAATTAGTTCCATATAAATTAAAGTAGAACGTATTTCTTCTGACAAGAAAGGTAATTGTAAAGCAATTTTATAAATTCAAGGGAAGTAAGGTCTGGTAGTGTGACTTCTGTAGCCTTGGGCTGGTAGACATCTTTTGCATTGTAAGCAAATATTGATTTCTTTCAGCTGTCAGTGAAAGCAAAGCAGTAAACAACAGTTTTGATTCACTTGTGATCTACAGCACTGATAATTGTTATACCAAACTTCTGACATGTTTATAGAATATTACTGACTTCTGTGTTTGAAAGATACTCAGTTTGAAGATTAGAGGGAATGCCTGTTTGCATAACCGTGTCTGTGACAGGGAGGGAACCAACCCCTAGGTTCTGTTGCAGAATGTGAATAGGAGCGTTTTCACGAAACTCTTTTGAAGCAATAGGGAAGCTTCCCCAAAGTGCATTTTGTTAGCCAGTGATAAAGTAAAATTTTAATGAGTAAAATGTTAATTTTCTAGCCTGATTTTCTTGGTTAGAAACAGCTTCACTAGGGGTGCTTTACTACAAGTTAATTTACTGCATTATTTTATATAAAGTAGAAATACAAAAGAATAGAAATTGCAATTAATAGGTTTATAAGTAAAGAGGTGATAACTGTTTATCTCATAGTTACTTCAGAACATCTGTTGAGCTAATTTGGCATAGCACTAGGCTGCTACAAATTTATGCTCTTGCCCCATACTGGATAATGTTTTATATGATAACCATAATTTGCATAATTTGCAGAATTTTTAGTGTCTTTGAATGTTTTTGTTTGCAAATTATTTATTGCAAATATTTTTGCACCAGTTTTAGGAAATTTGTTTTACATGTCATTTTTAAAAATGATGAAGGATAGATCTTGTTCACAGTTGGAATTAATAAATATTGTGTGTTATAGGTAATACCCCTTACAAGTAGTTTTTGTTGTGAAAAGATTGCACTTGTTCAACATTAGCTTACTTGACACAAAAACTGAAGTTGCACCTTTTTTATGTCTTTATGTGAAGGAAGGAATATACATGAATATTTGGACCACTGGTTTTGTAGTCCATAAAACAGCTAGACCATGAATCCACTGAAAAGAAGGAGGATGGACTTCACTGAAAAGAAGTCCCTATGGACTTCTTGGAGTCCTATCAAAAATGAAATGACACATAGAAGTTAGTTCAATTTGAATGTATTGTGTCTTCTAGATCTGAGAAAAAAATGTGAAACAAAATATTGAGTCATGACAGTCTGAATTTATGTCAGCCTACTGTGCTTTTGGGAAGCAGATTTGAATCACTTCATGTTCAAATCCAAAAGAAAACTCATCACAGTCCAGGGTTTAAATGAAGTACCTCCTTATACCTCTGCTGTCTTCAGCCAAATAACACTAATTAACTGTGTATACAGTGAACTGGGAAAAGGTATTGCTCATTTGCTTTTGGTAAATCTGAAGATGACTTGCACTATGTAAATCTTCACTCATAAGAGGAACAAGTTTTGTTCCCGTGGGAAAATCCAGAGGAAATTCCCATAGCAGATACCTACTGTGTTTCTCTTCACCTCCCTGGATTATTTTTCACATAAGATAAATTATGTGGTGTGGATCCTGTAGACCTCAAAAAATGAAGATCTGACTCCCAATTGAGGTTTTTGAAACAGTTGTGCAGGGCCGTGTGAGAACTCAACAGAGAAACAGGATGCCTCAAAGCTCGCTTGCTGCAAGATACTGCCAAGTGTCTTAATTGCACCCTCAGAATCATTACAAACCCCTCCCGGACCAACAATGAGACTGGGACCTAACAGGCTGTAAGGGGGTTTAAGAGAAATGAAGTTGAAGGATGTTATGTCATACCTACACCTTTTAACTTATCCTTGATAGGAAATCTGATCATAGACTGAAACTAGTATTTTCTAGGGGAAAAGTAGAGTTAAAAGAGTCATTATGCCTTTGAAGGGCTTAAAGATTTGTCTAAGTTATTCTGTAAATTTAAAAAATAACCCCTGTGGGATAAGCAAGTCTTCATTCTTTTTAATAATTGCACTAATCATTGTGCAATTGGCATTGGGGATTGATCTCTACCTAATTGGATACAGCTGTACACAGTTTGGGCTTATTTTTAGAATCCAAGAGAATAATGAGACATTTCAGATACTGTGGAATCCTTAGCAGGATTACATGAACTCTCTAAATCCATTTTAAAAATTGTGAATTACATGGTACATTGAATTGCAAATTATCTCTATAACTCATCCCTCATGTAACTTCACTGGTGTCAGTAAAACTGCAGTGCTCATGAAAAATAGCACGCTTTAACCCCTTTGCAATAATACTTTCAAAACATGGCTTTTGGCTTTGTCTCTTAACGATTCTCAAGCATTTTGCTGATCCTCAACATCAGGTAATGGGGTGGTTGACCTCGAAGCTTTGTTGAGATATGAGACAGAAAAGCAAGAGATATATCTCTAATTATCACAGTTTCTTTTTTTTTCCCCGGTCTTTTTGGGCTTACCACGTACACAATCTAAACCCTTGCTCCAACCTGTGTCTTTCTATAGCAGTGCTCAGGATTCCACCATCCCTCTGTTCCTCCTTTCTTTGGGCTCCTTCACGATTTGGTCTCTTTAAAACACTTGCTAGTCCTTCGTGAAATCGTATCTCACCACTGTCAGCATTTTACTCTTTATTTACCTTCAGAACAGTGCAAAACAGCTGAAGTGAGGTCAAACAGTAGTTTGGTTTGGTTTGTTGGGTTTTTTTGATCTGTCAGAAATAAGAAGAGTAGAAGATACAGTATGCAGAGAGGTAGCTCAGACATTTCCCTGCAGATAAGATGATGAGGTATTTACTGTTTGATCTGTCAATATTTCAATAAAATCTTTCCTATAAAAATGTTGACTGATGATACAAGCTCTTACTGCTCTTGTCTTTAAATTGCAAAATGAGCTGACAACGTTATATGAGAGCTGTGTGAAACAATGTTAAAGTAGAAGGATATAGTATTGTTAATTCAGGATCATAATTAAAAAAACATGTTCAGATGATTCATGAGACAGCTGAAACTGAGACATTACTAGAAAACACTACTATGTGTGGTCAGCAGACTAAGAACTGCCTCCTTGGTAGCTGAGTGGCAGGAAACAGTTTCATTCCATAACATGGTTTGTGTGTGGCAGACAAACAGAAACAGCCAGATAATGGGAAAAAGGCAACAGAAAAATCATTCATCTTGTCCTGGTTTTATGGACCAACACAGCCTGAGACGTCTTTCTGGCTGTGGTGGTGCCTGGGAATATTTTCTTGGAGCCTTGGTGGGCTGGGCTAGGCTATTCTGCAGGCTCCTGAGAAACAGACTGTTTTCCAGTTCATCTGGCCCTCTTAGAGTACTGTCCGAATGTTTTAGATCAACAAAATTGCTTCTGTAAAAAAATCATGGCAATGGGACTTCTGTATTTCTTTTAAAGTAGGCAAAACGACACCGACAGCACATTCGGTCCAGCAGGGAAATTTCTTGTTTGACTGTAGTACTAGTGTTACTGTTTGGGTAAGAAGATGGATCAAACCTAAGCAAACTGATCTCAGACTCTCCAGAAGTGATGCCCGCTGGTTCTCAAACCAGCAGAATCAGGTGCCAGCACAGGACTCAAAGGAAGGCAGGCTGCTAGATGGCATGAAGGATCAGAGAATTAGTGCAACTTCTTACTCAGCAAGTGACTGTTCTTGTTTTAGTATGCAATGTGCCTTTGAAGACCTGCCAACCCACAGGTAAAGGGAACATTATGAACTACATTCATATTAAGATTTTATTTAAGTGGCAGCTCTCTAAAATGCAAGGTGCAAATAGCCAAAAGCCTATTTCTACTGCTCTGTGAGTATAAAAAGTAGCTGACCTCTGTGATGACATTTACCTATGTTGGAGAGAAACAGAGAAATAACTCTCTCGTGTCAACAATGTTCATGAGTTATTCTATCTTTCCTCAGGAGTGAAGATGAATGTCATCATAGAGATCAGCAGCCACATAATGTGCAGAGGATAGCAAATAGGTTGGATGTGGGTAGATGGTATTTATTTTCTTGAATTATTGATGACCTTTAAGCAGGGACACTAATACTGTGGGAAACATTTTCTTCGCCAGCAGTTCTATTTACTCGATATTTTTTGTAGCCTTCAGACTTTCATCCAATTGCTCTTTTATTACTTACTTTGAAGGATAATTTTCTCAGTAAGCCTAAAAAAAATTCATCATACATTCACAGAGAATTTAACTTAATTATATCAGGATTTTCAGCTTTCACTGTGATTTCAGTTCAGGAAGTTATTTCCACTTAAGAAATAACATTTAAGGACACACATGTTGGAGTCCGTTGTACATAACTGAAGTGCTTTTGTGGATCTGGACTTACAATAAGAACAAATAAATATACTAATGGTTCAGAACCAGGGATAAAATTAATTCATTTGGAGATTGTATTCTAAGTTTGCTGCAATGGTAAATTCTGCTTTTTCAAAATTATTTGTTCTTGATGACAATCATACTTGAATATTAAAAGTAACCTACAAACTACAAGTCCTTTCCTCTGTACTATTTATGTAAATTAAAAATAATGAAATTTTAATTTCCTTGCTGTTATGCTTGAATGATAACAACACTTAATTTGTTTCCAGAATTTTTTCATAAAATGCATTTAAGGGAAGTATACGACATTTTAAATTCAAGATAAAAATTTTTCCAAATTTGTGAGTGAACAGAAATTGTTTCAGCTGTCAGTGATACTTAACTAATGGGGTTCCCTGTAAATCAGCTGAAGTATATTTACATTAAAATTTCATCAGTCATAGGTTTTTTTCTTTCTTGGTTAGTCATAAAGAAAGAAAGTGGATCTGAATGAGAAGTGTTTTCCCTTAAGTCACAAAAATCACTGATAATAAAAGAATGAAGCTTTCCAGAACAAAGAATATTTATCAAATGTTGAAGTACTCGAAATTGAATCTAAGAAAATAACATTCTATGTTATGAAGGAAAGGAAATAGGAGCTGTGCTTCATAATAGAGCATCTGCCCTGCAAGAAAATGCTGCAGAATTTAAAGTGCTCATCCTATGATTGTGAAAACCACTGTGATAATGGAAAATGAGCTTATTTTTGAGATGTAGGAGATGCTGACTCTGTGAGTTGAATCTGAGTTTAATCATGATTAAGCAAGTTTTTCTGGTGTGGTAGGAATATAGATTTCGGTCTCTTAGTTTATAACTGTGAAAAAGATTAAGAGCTATATCATCCCAGTAAACTTAAAGAAGGAGGGAAAAGACATTCGTCTAAGGAGAAGAATAATTATAAAGATCTGGGAGTTTCTCAAAGAAATGGTAGTGAGAACATCATCACAAATTATTTTAATGTAGAGGAAGGGGAGAATGTGCATTAAGAAATCAATTTAAGGAAGCCAAAAGCTCTGTAAAAAGCTCAGATGTAAGCAGATAATGTCAGCAAACAGAAATCAGGTCAGGTTACAAAAGATGAATATAAAGAAGTAAAGAAAAAAAAAGTGGAAACAAAATAAAAAATCTCTAACTGAGACACAACTAATAAAAGATATCAAGCACATCAAGAAATATTTATGTTAGTATCACAATGAGAGTCAAGGAGTTGGTCTGCTGCTGAGCAATGAAAGAAAGCTGACGCTGATAACTCTGAAATGTCTAATACCTTTTGTATCACTTCTTGTAAAAAGATCTATGCATTTTTGCAGTAATGCATCATGCTCACTTTGAAACTGGAGAAATCATGTGAGAGGTTTAAGGAAATTAAGTATTTCTGATTGGCTTGGTCTAGAAAACTCTATCCTAAGGTACTTAAAGAACTGGAGAGTTGGGCAGAGAGTAGTCTGGTGAAATTTAACAACAGGATGACCATGAGCCAGCAATGTGCCCTTGTGGCCAAGAAGGCCAGTGGCATCCTGGGGTGGTGCACCAAGAAGAATGTGGTAAGCAGGTCCAGGGAGGTTATCCTCCTCTACTACTCTGCCCTGGTAAGGCTGCATCTGGAGTGCTGTGTACACTTCTGGGATCCTCAGTTCCAGAAGGACAGGGAACTGCTTGAGAAGGAAGAGCAAATGGCTACAAAGATGATTGGGAGACTAGAACATCTCTCTTGTGAGAAAAGGCTGAAGGACTTAAGTCTTTTTAATCTGGCGAAGAGACAACTGAGGGTAGATCTTATCGATGCCTATAAATACTTAGAGGGTGGGTGTCAAGAAGATGGGGCCAGTCTTTTTTCAGTGGTGCCCCGTGACAGGGCAAGAAGTAACATACATAGACTTGAACATAGGAAGTTCCACCTAAACATGAGAAGGAAGTTTACTTTGAGGATGGCAGAACACTGGAACAGGCTGTCCACAGAGGTGGTGGAGTCTCTGTCTCTGGAGAAATTCAAAACCTGCCTGGACTAGCTCCTGCATAACCTGCTCCAGGTGGACCTGCTCTGGCAGCGGGGTTGGACTAGATGATCTCCAAGGGTCTCTTCCTACCCCATATCATTCTGTGATTCTGTGAACCAATTGAAGCAATCTGGAACTGATGGTAATTTGATAACTGAGCAAAATGTAATGTATATCTTAAAAAGGGGGTGGCCAAGGTGGAAGAAATTAGACAGCTTACCTTTCAGTTATTGGAAAAAATCGGTCCCTCTTTCCCCCACTTAAAATTCTTGGAACTGAATAATTGCGTGCACTTGAAAGGTGAAGAGATTTTTAACAGGCATATAGATGGCTCTAGATAAATCTATATTTCCTCTCTGACAAGATAGACACCAGTCTATTTAGGAGAGAAACAGAAACTCCCATGTATCTTTGCACTAGTAAGGACTTTTTAATTATTTTAATTTATTTCCTGTTTGAAATGATACCTTCATATGGCAAAACTAATAAGAAAATCATACTTTAGAAAACAGTTATCAATGGCTTATTCTAGAAGAAAGGTCCATCCTGGGGCTGATTCTGCTCAGTATTTTCATTAGCTGCTTAGACGACGGAATATGCTTATGAAGTCTGTAAATTACTCAGTCAGGAGCAATTGCAAATACACTAGAGGACACAGAACTAGAAATAATCTTGACAAGTTATGGAAATAACAGGGGAAAAAATGTATGTGGACAAATACAATATGATAGAGGATCATAAACTGTAGTTGAGTTGACTGACTGATGATGTTCAAAAAGGGCAAATCTTCTGGGACATATGAAAAGGAGAGTAGTTAGTGTACATGCAAAGTAATACTTCCATTTGGAGGCCCAGAACACTATTTGGCCTTGAGCTCATCACTTCAAAATATATATATATGAACAAACTGAAGAACATCCAGAGAAAAAAAGCAAGTATGATAAAAATTACAGAAAATATGACCAATGAACATGGATAAGTTCCAATGAGAAAGGAGAGGCCTATTCTGTTTCAATCATCTTCAAATACCTAAAACACCTGCTCTAAATGTAAAATATTTTGTTTTCTATGTCAGTAGAAGATAACACAAGAGGCAGTGACTTTTAAAATCAACAAGAAACATTTAGAGAAGACTTGATGGAAACCCTCCTAATGATAATTAAATACTGGAACAAAAAAACTTAAGTTAACCTCAATTTTAGCCTTTAAAAGCATGGCAGATAAGCATTTCAGGATTTATCAAATGTAGTTTTGACCTCTTCATGGCCCGGTGATGGATAAGATGATACCTGTGGATCCATTCCAACTTATTTTTTGCTAATTTCCATAGCTTTAAATGAGGGTGGGGAAAAGATCAGCAGCCTGTGTCAAGTATGTTTAGTAAGGAAAAAGGAACAAAGGAACACATCTCAACTATCATCCAATTTGTGATTACATCTCAGTGCTAGGTAATATTGAATTACATACCGTTCTATGGTTGGATTTTTGTGGAATTGCATAGATCACATGAAGACTAATAAAAAATTATTTTGTAGGCTTCTGTTTCCTATTATAATTTCCATTGCAACATATATGTGTGCAATAAAAGTCTTTATTGCCTGGTTAATAATTCTAAAATGTGGTAAGTGTAGGAGAAGTTTCCTCATCAAAAACTGAGACAAACCTCAGTGGTAAAACTGAGGTCCCTGAACTTTCAGCCAAAAGGCAGATGATTGATCATCATCTCACAAAACAGACAATCCAGTTTTGCTCTTCATTTGTTTTTTTCTGACTTGTGTTTGTATTTTTTGCTTAGAAAGCCTTGTTAAACATGTTCACCTGATAGGTATTACCAACACTGGGTCTACATCAACTTTATTTCTCTGATTTATTAGGATTACCAATTCAGAGCAGTGTGAGTGGTATAAGAATTAGACCTCGTGGTGCTTATAATTTATCTTTTGCACAGGCAAATGACCACTTTCCTTAGCCATTAACAAATGTTAGTCAAGATCTAAATTATGGTAATTCAAAGAGTTATTAAGCATATTGGTTTACCATTTGAAAGTTGGCGAATACTTTTAATGATGCCTTGCAGCTAATGGTTTAGCAATATCGGCATGTTCATTTCACTTATATATATTGGGGCTTGACTTCACAAATTTACACTTCTCGTATTAAGTGTGGAACAACATTAAGGTCCTGAAAATTTTCCTCAGTAGTGTTCAATAAGCGTTTTCGGTTTGTAAATTCTGTATTTAATTCATATGTAAATCATATGCAAATAAACCATTATCATGCTAGTCATATGGAAAATTTCAAAAGGATTTCTAGTATTAAAGTACAGAATAGTGAAAGAGCATTAAGCCCATTTGTTTGTTAATTGCACATCCTTAAATGACTCTATAATCTCCTTATTTTTAATACTTACATTTTAGATATAGAAAATATATGTATTTTTCTTTTCTTGTTTACTTTTCATGACACTGTTTACAATCTGGGAAACACAGTGAGAAGGCAATGAACATTTTAAAATAAAGAGTCAATAAGAAAAAGAAGTTTGGAAGCAAAACAAATGCTGAAGGGACACAGAAACTTTTGCCAACTGTATCCAACCCTCAAAGTCAAGGGAAGAGATATGAATAAAGTGATAGATATGAAATTATCTATCCTCTTTTCTCTACATTTAAAAAGATAATGGAGAATGCTTGGCTGTCGGAAAGCTAAAAGGAACTCTATTGACAATAATCTTTCAGGAGCAGGGGAAACTTTACTGTAATCATTTTATGAAAAAAGTATTGACCTGTAATTCACCATCTGTTTACTCAAGTTCTTCATCTGTCAGCAATTTTATTCTCATTGGCTATCAGTGTACTGAGAATATTAGACATGATCAACAGGGCCTATGATGTACAACCAAAGATATTGAGTAGGAATGGCATCCAATCTAGCCTTTTCTTCTACAAAGTTAGGTGTTTACCATTAACTAGTCAATGTCAGTAGCTGACTGGCATGTTTCTAAGCACACCTGAATTATTAATTTTTATTTTTTTGTAGTATGATACGGTGACCACTGAGCAACTTCAAAAAAAGTTAAATCCAAAACTTAGATACAGTTCTTGGAAATCTTCCATATTTCAGAAAGCAGAAGGTTGGGCATATGTTAAAATCAACCAAACAAAAACTCTAGTCCTGTTTTTCTGAAAGTATATCTGGCTCTTAATTGATTTGGAACAGAATGGGTGGAATTTGATAGCTTTAGTGGAATAAAGCACAGGAGTTTTTCCAAAGGCTTTTGGACATCAGTTGAAGGAATTTCTCTGCACACCAATTGGTATTGCAGTAGATGAAGCTACTGGTAATATCAAATAATCATGACATGATTCCCTGATGTCATGTTGCTCCTGTTGCTTTGCTGCACCAAGGACTGGGGCTGGTGATGAGTGTCTCATGCATCTGCTTGGTCATCTGTGCAACAACTCTGTGCAACATTAGGGCCATTGTACATAACAGTTACACCAAAGAAGGAGAAAAATCTCCACTTTTTAGAATTTAGTCTTCAAAAGAATGTGTGGCAAGCTGACCGTGTTTCATGCTTTTTTGTGAATGCCCAGTGATTTATAGGAAATTTTTAGAAGCAAGGAACAAAAATATTTTTCACATTCAGTCAAATGCCTTTTTTATCTATGAAATGACATTTCATATCAGATCTATATATGGCTCTTCTCATATCCCTATAAGAGAAATCTGAAGTTAACATATTATAAAACTTTTCTTTTTTTTTTTTTTTCCATCTAGCTTGCTTTATAACTCATTGTTTTCCAGGGGACAGCTGAACAAGCAGCAATTACTTTCTACTGTATATTTATGAGTTAATCTCAACAATAACTACATGTCCAGATATATTACATCATTGGGGATATTAAGGAATTAGAAATAAAAATACTACACATCCTATGAACTTACTGCATATTTTATTAATATACTGTGCTACTTTCAGTATGGTAAGTGCTACTGGGTCTAGCATTAACCTGCATTACATCTGTTGTTTAATTTGTTTTTACAACGGCATTACTAGAAAAGTAGTCCTTCCATGAATGATTCCCAAGAGGCTCTAATTTGTCTTTTTAACATGTTATATTTACAGACACTGCTATCTGTATGTTATACCTGTATCCTAAATAGCACTGTTTATGTGTTTGAGCAGTCTGTTTTCATGGCAGTTGGTAAGTGCATGTGATTACAGCAACATGATGTCCCTTCCATTTAAGGCCCATAATATATTCCAGAAATCCTGATAATGGAATCGTGTCACCCGGATAGATATGAAGAAGTGTAGCTGTAAATATTGATGAAGTCCCTCTAGAGTTAGCAATGTGAAAAAAAATAAGATGGCACAAATAACCATGCCTTTATAAAACACTTTTTAAATAATTGGAAGACTTTTCTTCCAAGCTATGATGTTTCTGCGCAAGTCACAAACTTAAAAAAATTCAGAATTTGCTTGTTGAAATAGCACAACAATTACTGTCTCATTTAGGAAACACTTGTTTCTACAGGCTTACTGCTGTGACATGCTACTAAAACTGTTCCCTCATCTACTGAAACACCTCTATGAATATAATTTTCCTTTTGGACTAGTTACAGTAGTTATATAGATGTAGTTCTCGCACCATACGAGCACATTCTTGAGACTTCTGGAATACATTTTGGGTTGTAATGAATAACAGGCACTCCATAGCAAGAACAAGAAACTAAAAGCCAAGAGGAGCTCTTCTCCTGCTTTAACAGAAATTAGCCATTTGCACAATAGAGAAGTCTTCCAGTGATGTGTAGGGTATACATGCTCAAGCTGCTTCTCTAACCTGGGGGATACAGACAATTGAACACAGCTCTTGGCTTTTCAGTAATGGTTATTCTTAAGAATTCTCCTTCTCTTATTAGTCCAAAAAAGGACAGGAAAGACCAAATAAAGCCTCTGCTCTCTTTGAAGTCAACATATGTCTGAAAGGATTTTTTTGATTCTGTGAAGTTAACATTTACTAATGCAACTGTAGTAAAATCAGTTAACCAGCCAATGTGTACCACTTCAAGAAAAGTTTTATCACCTACTGCTACTTTTAAGTCATCTTTTTTCAGACACTGGAGGGAACTATATCTAGTCTGCATGAACCTTACAGCGCATTTCAAAGGCCATGAAAGGAATCTTAATCCAGCAAGAACTTTTTGATTGAAAAAGACAGTAGAAAGTAGCAAAGTTAATTAAGGAAGTATTTTAATGAAAATTTTCTTCAGCGTGTGCCTTCAATAAGTGTACTTGAAATTATACTTGAAAAATTGCAGAAGACAGAAAAATGTTGGATGAAACTTAATGAGATAAACACACAGTGCACAACCGGTAGTTATAGAAGTAATACTGTGAAGAAAGCAGTTTGTCAAAAAAGACAGACTAAACTGGTTCTGAAAACAATTTCTGAGATGTAGTAAAGCAGTCTTTGCTCATGCGTTGAGGTGAGCTACTGTACTGCTGGTTTCAGCATGACTCTCTTGGATAATTCCACAGATTGTTGAACTATTTCTACCATGTCTTATGTGTTATGGAAGGGGAGAGGGAAGAAGGGCCTTCTAAAAGTATGTTGAATGGTAAAGGCAAATATTCAGGGAGATTGATGGAAAACATATGAGCTAAGCATGTTTTGAAAAGCTGCTTATGTCATGTTTAAAACTCTAGTTGCCCAATGTAAAGCTGTAGGGATAATACTAAGCAACATGTTAGACCTTTTAATGTGAACTGCTTCTTGAGTCTTTTTAGGAGTTTTAATAACGTATCAATCCTCATTTGATCTGCTTCTTATCTTGTAAGTTGCTTTGTATTTATTTATTTCCTTGACGCAAGAGTACATTGTGAATTACAGGAAATGTTAAATAGCTGATAAAACAATGCCATATTGAAGTTCATTGGGTGGAAATCTTAACCTAAATTATATGAACATGGAGAGAGTGAACTGCAGGTTCTATATTTTTCTTATATACAAGTTAAATGTACCCCCCAAAAAAACTCCAAACCAACATCCAAGAGTCATCCAGAAATTGTAAACATAGGTATTTCATTTCTTGAAATACCGACTTTATGTATGATTATGTGTAAAAGAAAGAAATGAATGCTAGCAAGATGAGTGTGAGGAGCAAGGCATGTATTTTGGAATATAAATAAGATTAAGAACATGCCTGTTTAGCTTATTTCAGTAAATTATGAATCTTTTATTTTAGCATGAACTAATAGTATCCCAAAGAACTACCAGTGAAAATCACCAACACTGGAAAGGAGCTAAAAATAATTAAAAAGAAGTAAATATCATATGAAGTGTTAATAGAAGAATTTATTATAGTATTTAATGAAGTTTATGATTAATTATTAAATTATGTTTATTGTTTCTTTCTTTTTCTTATAAAGTTACAAAAGGCTTTTAATATCTGAAGACCTCCATAGCTGTTTGCTGTTGTGTCTAAAACTTCACATTTCAAACAAAAGAAAAAGTAATTGAAAATTTATATTCAAACCATTAAAATGCAAAGATACAAAAATTAGCGAGAGATATTTCTTCAGTGCTTTTAGAAATCTGCTGATGTTATTTGTAGCCAGCTGAATGTACAATGAATGCACATGGGATCTAATCTGTTATTTTTAGAATTTGACGCAAATACTGGGTTAAAGTACTAGCTCAGGGTTTATACTAACGCTATTATTGGACTGAAGGCATAAATTTTACACTACATATGGCTCCTAAATTCTTTGCAGCCTATATCTTAAAATATTTGAAGACATTTGTTTGCAAAACCATATGTTTTTCTGAGAGTTAATTTACTTCAATTTGCTTGAGTCAAAAACATTTATTTTGTAATTTCCAAGTAGGAAAAGAGGGAAACAATGCTGCTTAAACATCTTCTGATATGATGGGTTTCTTTTTTTATTTAAAAATGCACAAGCAAATGCTTTGCGTATAAGTTAATGTTTCAACTCGTAGGGATTTGGCAGTATTAACCCTGCCAGGGAAGCCTAATAACTCTCCCTCTTTCCCATCAGTTTTCTGTTTGATTGCCTAGCCCAAGTTAAGTGTTGGCTATCTACACTTTGGAGTTTCTGTTTAAGTTCTGTAGACAACATGATGTTTTTAATCAAAATTACTCTTTTTATGTGTATTCTCATCCTCTGTTATGAGAAACCTAATACCTTGTGTCTCTTAAATTAAAAAATTAGAAATTTCCATCAATCTTTATTGGACAATGGTTTTACTATTATCAAATCTGTTTCTTGTAATCTCACAGTGAGATTGATACCAAAAAAGTCTCTGTTGCTTTAGGGCTACAGAGAAATTAAAAAGTTTGTAATGCCAAGCTTATATGTCATTATGGCCATATAGACAATTTTCTTCCGTAATTATTTTCTTTGAAACACAATGAAGTAATTTTGAACAGTCTGTGAAAATGACAGATTTCCACACAAAGGGAAATGTGCTACTTCCAAGGTCGTTAAAACAGTGGAAAAAATCGTATGCAGGAATTAGCACGGTTTAGCTCAGTTCCATAGCATTTCACAGAATCACGGGATAATAGGATCAAAAAGTAGTGGAATTGACATCTGGAGGTCCTCTAGCCCAAGCACTCTGCTCAGTCTGGGCCACCTAGTGCCTAGAGTTGCCCAAGGCCACATCCAGACACTTTTGAACATCTCCAAGGATGGAGATTCTATAACCTTCCTGGGCAACCTGTGACAGTGCTCAGACACTTTCACAATTTAAAAAAAATGTTTATTTATGTTCAGATGGAGCATCCTTTGTTTCAGTTTGTGCCCAGTGTCTTTTGTCCTGTCACTAGGCACCACTGAGAAGAGCCTGGCTCAGTATTACGTGATCCTCACTGATACATGTTGTTATTCCCCAGGCCTTCTCTTCTCCAGTCTGAACAGTTCCAGCTGTCTCAACCTTTCCTCACAGGAGAGATGCTCCAATCCCTCAGTCATCTTTGTGGCCCTTTGTTGCACTCTCACCAGTATGCCTATGTCTCTCTTGTACTAGGGAGCCCAGAACTGGAAACTGTATTTTCTTTTAACACAGACTTTCTGCTAACATAGAAAGGGCTTAATGTTTTTTTACTTTGTGTTGGTTTTAAATTGGATTTCAGACAAGGCTAAAACAAAATAAGCTAAGGTGATAAAATGTGGCCTTAAAATTTTCTTTCCCAAGACAGCTTGGCTGCTTGTCATTGAAATGCGCTTTGTGTTCACAATCAGTTTACACTTTCTTAACATATTGTTGTACATCCACACTGCGATCACCTCTCAGCCCCTCTAGACTGAGTTCCTGAAACTAAATTAGCTTTGGCTAAGCTTTGTGCAAGCCTGCCTAGAAGCAAAAGTGCAGTGGTAAGTAAAATACATTTCAAATTAATATTTGGAAAAGCCTTGTAAAGTACTGCCCCGTTCTGTTAGCTGTAAATCAACTACTGCCAAAATATCCCCAAAGGAGTGGTTCAGTTGTAGCAACTGTGTAAATGCACTGGAGGGGTGTGCATTTTGAAAATGTGTACAGAAGGTATTGTCACAGAGTCTGAAAACAAATGGCATTATTTGTTCTTTCACTTTTCCCTCCCCCTCAGCTGTCTGTAATAAGTGAAACCTTAGACAACATGCTTTTCAAGGGATTGAAAAACTGTAAATGCGAAAAAGTATGCTCATTAAGCACTGAGTGCCTTTAGTCACTTCAGAAGCGTTCTCACAACATGTAAACATATAAAACCCAGCAATTCAGCTTCACAATTTTAATCAGATCTCTTACATAAGTGTAATGATAGATGATCATAATGTTTGCCATCTGTAGCATCAAAACATGCTACTGGAAAAATCTTGCAGAAACATTCACCCATTGACCAGAAGTGCTCATCACCCATCTGAGAAGACTGACTATTTCAGTAAGGATTGCACACTACTGAGAACAGGCACTAAAGCTAGAGGTTTGATAACATCTCGAGATTTCCGTAACTTCATGGAAAATTCTTGAATAGGGGAACACACTCCATTCAGGACATTCTGTGTTGCAAGGGCACTAAAGAGCCTCAGAAGAAGTAAAGGTCTTATCCTCTTCAGGCAGACTTTAAAATACAGTCCTGAGTAAATCGAGCCAGTGCATTCTATGATTCTATAACTATATCATAAAACAAGGAAGAGAGATGAGATGTATTACATGCATTATCACTCTGTGATTTCAAGAATTTCTATAACTGTGAAAAGAGCACCCTTGGGTGTAAAACTTAGTGAGGAAATTTCAACTGCTTCTAACCTTTCTTTCTTTTTCTTTTCCCTTTTCTTCAGATTTGTTTGGTAAGGGAAAAAGGATATCCTCCAACTTCATGAGCATTGTCTTGCCCACTAATTTTCACAAGCTTCTTCCATAGTCAACAGAGAAAAGAAGAGAGAGACTCTTCCTAGAGGACTTTATTTTTGAAGTGTTTCTCCAGGACTGTTCATTCAAGAGTGTGCAGGAGAGAAAAAAAAGAAATGTAGATGTTTTCTTCTGGCAAATGTTTCATTGTACCTGAATAACATAGGGCCAAGATTCATCATATTTCCAAACCCACAACCTGCTTCCTTTATGGTTAATGTAGAATTATCACTGCTTTCAGCAGGAACAGATTTTCTCCTTCCTCCTTCAGTGTTGTATCCCCTCTCTCCCCATCCAAATATCAAGCAAGTTTACTATCTATGCAATTAAGAACAGGTCTTATGAAAAATGGAAAGGTCTGAATGTTCAAGATGAAGTAAAATGTCCTTGAGCTTCAGAAATATTCTCCTTTTTGGCCTTAGAGTGTCAAGTCAAAATGTCAAGTTCACAAATCAGTGATTTTTTCTGCCTTCGTGTTTAGGTTGTTAGGTATCACAATGGAGTAGAAAAATGACAGTGTCATTCATAGTAATCACTACCATCTTACGACGACTCTAATAATAGCATGAAATCGTGTAGAGTTGAGATTTATGAGAATATCATACAGACAATTTCACTAGGTAGCATAAACACTAGAGACTGTCGCTCTTACTCTGTATTTATTTTGTCATCTGCCGATGGTGCAAAATAAGCTACTGCAAGTTATGAAGAGATTTGAAGCCAAATAAGGTAATGATATGTACTATATGAAAGTTTTAAATGAGATCACAGTTCACTTATATTTCATATTGTACTCCTGAATTTTTAGCAGAAGTCCACATAAAAAATAAGCAAAAAGCTGGAAATGCAATCTGATTTTGATATTTAAATTACAATAAAGAGTGAGTATGTCTGATAGTTTTAGAAAAGTCTTCTGAAGCTCTACAGAATAAAGGAATGCAATCAAGACCAGACTAGGTTTAGTTAAATTAAGCAAAAATTAGGAATTTATTATCTTAGAAAGGAATAAGAGGGATAGTTTCATATTATGTTTAAGAAGTATGCCAAAAATCCTAATTTTTTCATAAGAAGGATCAAAAACTGTAATACTTGCAGACATCACTGTCTTTAGCTCCTGAGGAACCCTGTCATTTCTTCAGTCCTATGTATTTCTCCCACAATTAGTGGTATTAAAAAACCACTTTATTATGTTGAAAGGTAAAAGGGATTTTTAAAAAAGTTTAGGTCTACTGGTATTTGAAATCCTGTGTACATATAAAGACCTTAATTGAATATCATGCATGTATTTAATAGCATTTGAATACTGATGATGCTGAGGAACAGTTCTAAGTATCTAAATTTTAGCCGATTTGACGATCTGAAATAAACTGTGGCTGGATGAAGAAAGTTAGGAGTCTGAGTTTCCTATTCAGCCAATGGGTAAGCAATTTACCCCACTGAAATTAGAGTCCCTGAATATTAATTAGAAGAGGTAGTCAAAATTGGCCTGTAAAAGTGAGAGGAATCCTGGAAGGTCGAAATCCAATGTCTTTATCATGAAATAACCCAAAGGTTATAAAAATGTCAGGTCGCAGCAAGAGAGCTAACAGGTGCAGATAGAAAGGAATGAAGAAGTACAGAGCTAAAAGATATACTATTTATGATGGCTAACAGTGGGAAGTGAGAAGGTATCTGAATTGCTTCAGGGACCCTGGAAAAGTATAGCAGGGCATTTAAGAATGTCACTTTATATATATATAAACCATTTCATTACGTTTTTCCACGTTTCATTCCAATTTCGGTTCTGTAATAGACTACTTGCATGTATCTATATGTGTATTCTGTTCATCTTCTACATTGTTCTACAGTCGCTTCTTAGTGATTACGCTGTATTGGAGTATAAATTCAGCTCAGCATTTTTATAGAAAAAAGTAAGGACTCTGAGAGATAATTATAGAATGTCCCTTTTTTTGCAAGACTCAGATTTTCAGCTAATATTCATTGATGCTATTTCCACGCTTGTTTTTAATGAAGTGGAGAAGTCCACACCCTAAAGACAAGTATTAGCATAGCCAGCCCAATGAAAACTCTGAGAACCATTGTTATTTTAGAATCATAGAATCATTTTGGTGGAAAAGACATTTGAGATCATCAAGTCCAACCAGTCTAGCACTGTCAAGTCCACCACTAAATGATGCCCCTCAGTGCAACATCTACACGTCTTTTAAATAGCCCCAGAGATAGTGACTTGACCATTTCCCTGGGCAGCCTGTTCCAACATTTGATAACCCCTTCTGTGAAGAACTTTTTTCTAATATCCAAATTAAACATCTCCTGGTGCAACCTGAGGCTGTTTCCTCTTGTCCTATCATCTGTTACTAGGGAGAAGAGACTGACCCTCCACCTTTCTAGAACCTCCTTTCAGGTAGCTGTAGGGAGTGATAAGGTCTCCCCTCAGCCTCCTTTTCTCCACACTGAACAACCCCAGTTTCCTCAGGTGCTCCTTGTGAGACTTGTGCTCTAGACCCCTCACCAGCTTCACTGCCCTTCTCTGGACAAACTCCTGAACGGCAATGTCTGTCCTTTTAGTGATGGGCCCAAAAATCAGCACAGTATTTAAGGTGGAGCCTCACCAGTGCTGAATACAGTGCCATGATCACTTCCCTGGTCCTGCTGGCTAGGATATTTCTGATACAAGCCAGGATGCTGTTTGCCTTCTTAGACACCCGGGCATACTGCTGGCTCACATTCAGCTGGTTGTTGACCAACATCACTAGTTCCTTTTCTTCTGGGAGCTTTCCAGTTAACCTTATCCAAGCCTGTAGCACTCAATGGGGCTGTGGTGGCTCAAAGGCAGGACCAGGCACTTGGCCTTGTTGAATCTCATACAGCTGGCTTTGGCCCATAGATCCAGCCTGTCCAGGTATCTCTCTAGACCCTTCCTCCCCTCAAGCAGATAAACACTTCTGCTCAAGTTGGTGTCATCTGCAGAATTATTGAGGATGTACTTGGTCCCCTCATCCAGATCATTGATAAAGATAATAATAATAAGTGGCCCCAATACTGAACCCTGGGGAACACCACTTGTAATGATCTGCTGACTGGATTTACCTTCACCACCACTCTTTGGGTCTGGCTTTGCAACCAGTTATGACACAGGGAAGATACACTTGCACAAACCATGAGCAGCCTGTTTCTCCAGGAAAATGGTGTGGGAAAAGGTGCCTAAAGGCTTTAGTAAGAAGAGGTACAGAGTTTCAAGGAATGGCTGTAACAGAGTCCACATGAAACTTTCAGATTTCCTTTCTTTCTTTTTCTTTTTTTTTCTCAGACAGAAACGCAACTTGCTTTGTTAATTTGAAAACTAATGAGTATTTGTTTGCTTTATGTTACAAAAGCTTAAAAAATACCTACCCTTGATTTGAAAAATAAAGCTAAACCCTACATTTTTTATCTTATAATTGCCTAATTGCATACAATATTATTAACATAAAGTAATCAGCAGGGCACATTGCTTTGGATGTCTTTATTCTTAGACAGAATAAAGTATTATTTGTCACTAGACTGCATAATGTGTTATTATTTTTCAGGATGTTTTAATTCATGTAAGACTGATCCAGTTCACGCTCTTGAATTTCAGTTACAGATTTGCTTACATGCTGAGAAAGGAGATAGCAGATGACACAGCAAACTATTACATGTTTTAAATTATAGAGTGAATGAAATGAAGCATGAACAGTAAACTATTTACATCAATACATGCAAATGAAAAAGTGTTCAAATATTTTTAGTTTGCACTGTTTCTCATTTTTGACCAACTACAGTCTTAGTAAATATTTTTGTAATTTTGAAAACTGTGTGTGTCTGATTTTGTGTGTGTAAGAGTTACCGTTACAAGGGAAATTTCAGCCTGTTGACAAGATTTTTATTTGTTTTGTTTTTTTCTTCATCAATAAACATGTGATACACATAAGCATATTTATACAGAAGTCAAATGTTTGATTTTGGGTTATTTGACAGTAAAAAGTCCAATGGAAGAAAATAATATCAATGAGAGTTATAACTATGTTTCTATGTTTATTGAAGTTCTCAGTAAAAATGATTGCTGGGTTGCAATTAGCTCTACATGGTAAAATGAAGAGTTTGTTTCATTACTTCTTTGCTCTTAAAGTCTCTGGATGTGTCTTGCCCCAATACATCCCTTCCCAGACCTGTCCTTCTTTGACAGTCTGCATTGACACGGAATTCCAGAGACTGGTATCACCTCATCCCAGAACACAATTGTGGAATGAATCTGGGTTTAGATCAGTAGAAATGACCATGAAGTGATCATCCACACTTGTTTGTCTTGTAACGACACTTAATCTGGATTTGTATTCTTTTCCTATTAGGGAAAAGAACAGAAGAAAATGAAGGCTGAGGAAAAATGACCATATATTTTGTCTTATAGTCTACAATCAGAAAGAATTAATATTATTTCTGTGTTTCTACCGAGTTATAAGAGGATATACAAGGCTGTGCAGTTGGGAGGAAAAGGGAAATAAAATTGTTTGGCTTTATTTTTTTAGGAAGATGGCTATATGAGTTTTTATTTCAGTAGACCGTAAGGGAGTATGTTTAACTGCCTTAAGAATGAAAATGCTGTCATAATTCAGGAAATCTTTTTACTTACTGACATGGAGATTATGATGCCTAAAGGAGGGAACAGATTTTTGCCTTCACCTGATATCTGGTGATGCATCAGAGCAGGACTGTGGAAGAATTATTTCTGGCTCACAGACTACAGGGCCAGTGTTACAGTGACCTTGGGGCTTGGCATAGTTTAAAACAGCATATGAAGCATATGAGCTAGAGCCATCTCCTAGAAAACAAATAATGTAACTTTGGCAGTACTCTTTGCTGTCCCCAACACAGCCCCATGTAAGTGCCTGGAGAGCACTTGTACTCCAGCAGATGGCTTTTATGTCTGTTTTGACCATGAGGCAAGCCCTCAGGACATGAGGGGTCACCATGTGGAAAGAGGAAGCAGCCTTTCTAGCTTTGTGCTACCAGAGCAATGCAAATTCTTCTGACTTCCAGGAGACATCAGACATGCTGTTCAATGCCAGTCTGTGGCATTCAGCAATGAGCTGTGTGGGATGAGAAATTATTCTCAGGAACAGACTTCCATTTAATTTCTGAGAAAGGAAGAGGAAACTAGTTGGAGTAGAAATAGGCTTGGGTCAACAGCAAAACTTGCCAGTATCATACTTCATTCAGTTTTATATTTCTTGTCATTCTCTCTAATTTTTTTCCCTGTGCTTTCTCTGCAGATTTTCCATCCCACTGGATTGTGATATAGTTATATATGTGTTTCTGATTTTACATTATATCACACTGACAGTTCATAAAGTGCAAAATACCAGTGAGGCATTTTGGTAGGACATTTTAGCTTTGTTCTGACTTTGAGTGGAATGAAATATGTTCTGTTAAAAAGGGAATTTATGGAGGTAATCACCTGGAGTGATCTCTTTCAACAGAACTCTTCATTTCACACCTTGTTCATATACGAAATATACCTTTACTAAAGGTATGTGTTTGACAAGGAAGCAGAACTTTTTCTGCCAAGGTACCTAAACTGTTGTTGTGTACAAATATGTAGGATACAGAATCAGACTATAAAAACATAAAACCTATTCAGTTTGGCAACAGATATCACGATGACATGGAACAAGTTCAATGACTCTACATCTATCTTTTTCACAATTATGTTTCCAAGTTGTAAATTACTCTGTGTATGTATTTCTGTAGGATGAGAGGTCTCCTGATGTGTACATTTTACTCTGATTTCTTTTCCTTCTCTTCCTGTCTTGCATACATTTATGTGACAAGTAGACTCTATCTATTTAAAGGAGAGTAAAAAGACACATACCCTGCTTTCATACTTATACATTGGGTGTGGGTGCCCAGGCCAGGCTGTTAGGGGGTGTTGCCAGGCAGCCTCTGTGGAGCTGGACACAGCCCATTCAAGCCAGCTCCAGCCTACCCACCGCAAGGCATGGCTGAGCCCCACAGCCACGATGGCAGCTCCTTGGGGAAAACCCATGTCAGAAAGGGCAAAATGCTGCTGGGAGAGAGGAGCAGGATATAGAAACACCGAGGAGGAGGAGGTGCCCCATTTTACTCTTTATATAGCTACATACACATATGTATAAATAAGCACATGATTTTTCTAATTTTGACTTTTCTGGAATATTTTCTCAACTACTGTGTATAATCCCATTCTTAGTGAAAATTATGCCTGACAATATAGAGCATTTGTTCAACTTCATATTGTCTTCCGGTGTGGTCTATGTAATCATTTTGTGCTTTGTATTACGAGTTCTTTGGGACAAGAATCACATCCTAGTGCTAGTCCATTTTTGTTATTCAACAAAATGTAAACAACAGTTGTGTTGGGTTGACCCTGGCTGCCCATCAAGCACCCACCAAACTACTCTCTCCCTCCCACTCCTCAGCAGGATGGGGAGAAAATGCAATGAAAAACTTGTAGGTCAAGATAAGTACAGGGAGGATCAAATACTGTTGTAGGCAAAACAGACTCAAATTGGGAAAATAAGTTGAATTTTTTGTCAGTTAATAACAGAGTAGGATATTGAGAAATAAAAACAAAAATAAAACCACAATCCTTCCATCTCTCCCTTCTTCCTACGCTCACCTTCACTCAGCTTTTCTACATCGTCCCACCCCTCTGCCCTGAGCAGTGGAAGGGGATGGGGAATGGGGGTTGCTGTCAGTTTGTAATGTTTGATTGCTGCCACTCTTTCCTCCTCACACTTCTCCCCTTCCCCAGGGTGAGGTCCCCACCATGGGATACAGTCCTTTACAAACTTCTCCAACATGCATGTTACCCTTGGGATCCACTTGGCCAAGAAATGCTCCAGCATGAGTTCTTTTCCTGGAATACAGTCCTTCAGGAATGCATCACTCCAGCATAGGTCCTCCACTGGGTCACAGCTCCTACCAGAAAACCTGCTCCTCTGTGTGCTCTTCTCCACAGGTTGTAGGTCTTGGCAGGGTATTGCTCCAGCACAGGCTTTCCATAGACTTCAGCTTCCTTCAGGGCACAGCCACCTGCTTTGGCATGGAGTCCTGCATGGGCTGAAGGGTGGATATCTGCTCCACCATGGTTTTTCATGGACTGTAGAGCAACTACCTGCATCACCATGGCCTTTACCACAAGTGGCAGCGGAAATTCCGCTCTGGTGCCTAGAGCACCTCTTCCCCCTCTTTCTTCACTGACCTTGGTGTCTGCAGGGTTATTTCTCTCAGATATTGTCACTCCTCTCTCCCGGCTGCTGCTATGCAGCATTTTTATCCTTTCTTAAGTATGTTATCAGAGACACTACCAGCATCTCTGACTAGAACCAGCTCTGCCCAGCACTGGGGCAGTTTCTGGTGTCTTCTAATAGAAACCACCCCTTTCCTTGCTACCAAAACCTTGCCACATAAACCCAATATAAATTTTCTGGCAGGTAGAAATATCAGCATCAGCCCCAGAAGGTCACAGGTATTTGCCATATAGTAAACTGATTTATCCTGGGATTATGCTGTCAAGGCAGAAGTTGTGCTGCAAATAGATTCTGTTCTCAGGCTTCTGGTAGAACTGGCAGGGAAGAAATGACTGAAAATAAGTGCTGTTTTTTGATGGAACACTTAATAACTTCGTCCAGACTTTTTTTCTGTTTTGTTGGAATTTGAGGAAGAACACTTACAATACAGAAAGACTAAAAAACATCAGATGAAGACCAGAAATAGGTATTTTAGACCCACTACAAGATATAAGTATTTCTTTAAAGATTGCAACAGTATGTTTTCCGCAGCTCAGTGGAAAATCTTTCAGAAACTATCTGATAATTAAACAGCTGATACTTTTGGGAAAATGCATTGGTATGTTAAATCTGGAAGATGCTAAGTCATGACAAATTGATCTATACTTCCTGATACTGTAATGATACTACTATACTGATACTACTAACTGATAAATCAGTTTACTATATGGTAAAAACCCTACAAAACCAAATGCTGAAAAACATTAGAAAATAACCATATAATCAAAAAATACTTGTCTTGCATGAATGCGATTAGAAAGTTTAGAATGTCCCAAAGGACCACTTCTAAACGAACAGAAAAATAAATGTCCTAGAATAATAAAGTTGATGCTGTCTTAGCAAAGTAAACAAACATCTACCAGTGGCCCAATTTTCTTACTTTTAATAATCATGATATTATGTCTAAGACATAATTAGGTAAGTGGAGAGCTTAAATGATAGAAAAATCTTAAGAAGGTTGGATTACTGTTATTTCTTTCAAAATGTAGACTAGTAGCTAAACTCCTAAAGATTTTGAACACTCATATCACCTAGACATAATTTTCTCATAGCACATCTCTCTTCTTAGGAACTGCTGAAGCAGTTGTTTTTAGGGAGATGTCTATGTTGGCTGCCTGTCTGCAAGCCTGTTCTAGGGGAGGTCTATATCAGAGGAGGAAAGATTTTAAAAATAAAACAGAAAGAAGAAAGACTCTCAAATGCTTCTGATAGTTTGTTGGGTTTGTTTTTTGGTGTTTTTTTTTTCTTTTTTTTTTTTATTTATTTATTTATTTATTTATTTTAAAGTAAAAAACAGTTTTTCCCTTTTCTGTACTTCACTCCTCCTTTGATTTTTTGGGGGTGAGGTGTGCCTGTATATGTGTGTGCTTGTGTGGAGTTTTCTATTTTTCCTACTGCCCCTTGTGCCACATTTTTTGTCTATATTAAGCACAGACAGTTCTCTTCTTTCACAGAAATGTCAGAAATGTCACTACTGCATTTGTAATTTTCTTCCAGTGTGTCAGGTTCTGGAAGTAACTGTAGTCCTCTGCTCTTCACAGAGGAATAAGACCTACTAGCAGTAGTACAAGATGACAATTGCCATCCTTCCTTATCTCTTCTCTATCAGTATCATTGTTATTTTTAAGTGAAAAGGAAAAAAATGCATTACATAAGAAAAAAATTACATAAGAACGTCATTATACTGTATCATTTCTTAAATATGGTAGAAAAGCAACATCTCCTACTTCAGGAATCGAAAGATAACAAACACTGTTTCCATTAAAAGAGTACAGTGCATGTGTGAGAGTCAAGAAAAAAAATAAAGCAAGAAAGAGCAGCCTAGCTACTGTAAGGGGATGTTTGTTTCGTTTTGTCATATTTTTTCTTCCATTTTTTTTTTAATTGTAAAAATAAAGCCTATCCAGAGGATTGCATTAAATGGACAGGACATAAAGTAGGTGATTTAGCTTCTGAAACAGTCTTTTCACTGTATTTGGTGAATTAAATATGAGTGCCTCAAATGTCCATTCTTCTTATAAGCAAGGCTGTTGGTTGGAATGTGTTTCTCTCACCTTTCAGAAGGACAGTATTTTGTGCTTGTTTCCCAGCTGTAGTGCGCTAAGTGAAATGTACTTTGGAAGAAGTCTTTGCAGCAGTGAGGGAGACGGGGACTAGACAAGATGGAAAAGTAGAATGTTCATTTGTGACTTCAGATTTTAACTGACTTTTGTGAGCTTTCAGTAAAAGAAAAAATATTATTCCTATGAAATTAAGTTTAAGAAAAAAAGTATATACAGTATAAACTTACGTTCCTTTCAGTTTGGTTACATAAAATACTTCTGATGATTATTATAGATTGGACTCTTGTCCCAGATTTCTCAGCAGAGGTCTCCTTTGGATAAGGTGATGCTGACCAACACTTTTAATTAGGGGGCAAACATACACTATACAGATCACAAAGTACCAGTCGATTCTTTGGGGGCCACTTTATCTCTCTCTTCACTGAGGACTTTATTTCTTTCCTCAATGGACAGTGGGTTCCCTTCCTGAGTAGTCTGTCACAAAGACTGAAATCTGATTTGTCTCGTTTTGGTTTATGGGTTTTGTTTGTTTGGCTGTGTTTTTTTTTTGTGAAGAACAACAGTATGAGGGACTGCTGTAGAGACTTATTAAGAAAGTGCATGTTTCTGCTCCTTGCAATACATTGTGCCATAGTTTCCTTCCCATTATTTCCTTACCTCTTTATTTTCCTTTTTTTTTTTTTTTCCTCTGAAATGTCCATATTTTTAAAAGCAAAGAAAACAATGAAATACAAATCCTTTTGAAAATTCATTAGTTTGTCTCCAGTAAACCTTTTACAATTAATATTTTAAGATATTTTTTAGGAAGAGATGGCGAACATGTTACTTATAATTTGGATTGGATTTATAGCTTCACTGCTTACATGCATTGCGACTGTATGAGTTATTTTTTCCCCTGGCATCACAGGTTATTAATAGGTGGCCTGCCACTGTTGTTGAGAAATCTAATTAGCTCTAAAAAATAAAAAGGTTCCTCAACTCTGATCTAGAAAACTCAGTGCAAACACACATCTACACAGAGTGAAAACAAACAACAAAGTCCCATTTAAGCCTTTGGAAAAGTATAAATCCTGAATGATACATATGTGTTGATCCAGTCTTCTCTGGAGACATGCAATTCATTTCATGTGAAAGTTAAAATGAATTTAAGATGTATAAAACTCTCTAAAAGCATGGAAGTTTTCAAAGACCTGTGGATTATCACGTTCATAAGTAAACACCATTATAACTTCTCCTTTGGATGAAACTAATAATAAATGATCTCTGGGGTTGGGTATACTGCAGATCGATTCTTCAGTGCTCATTGGTACCATTAAGGATTCCTGTGACATGTTCCACCTGACAAAAATCAATTAGTGTCATTATTCATCGCTAGGAACGTCCATACTGATACGAATAAGGATGTAATAGTGGTAGTACTAGCAGAAGTCTCAGCATTATACCTATGTCCATCTATGAAGAATGGAGAGTTAAAAAGGCGATAGAAAAGAAATTTTATTTACAGTATTTCATAAAATTGAGCTAAAATATCCTGTCACAAGAACATGAGGGACAGGAATTTTCCCATTTAATCTCCTCAAGGATGAAGTGTATTGAGCCTTATAAGCTGCAAGCACCTAGCTGTTCACCTGAATCACTTAGAAAACTAATGATCCATTTCAAGTCATTTTGCCTAATTACAGCCCATGGAAATAAAGACTTTTCTGGGCATATTTCTTAAAACCACTGAAAAACACAAATGTGTTATTTCCTTTCTAACATTTCTCTATGCTCAACAATGCAAAATTCTCACTGGTCTCTTTGAAGATGCATTCAGTGCAAATTGATCCAAACTAGCATTTCTGCTTTAGACCACAGAGATATTATGAAGAACAGTTTGAAAAAGGCATATACACTGTGATTTGGAGAAACAAAGCTTAGGAGCTTGTTATTCACATAGTCTTGTTAAAAGCTAAAAGAGAGAAAAAACGAGTTTTAATACTTGATGCTGATCAGCATGCATTAAACTCGTCTACTTTCCACAGAATAGGAATGCTCATAATGGTGGAGTAGAGCAGTCATTGAGGGCACAGCTCAAAACCACTTTGATGATAATGCAGTGACCCTGACCACTTCATATTAGGCTTCAAATGACTCATAGCAGTCAACAAAAACCCCAGGGAGAATTTTAGTTTTTTTTTCTCCCCTTTAAAATTATTTGTGATCATATACGCTCAGCATAAGGCATTGCAGTCACCATGAAAAAACTTACAGAAGAACACATCTTGATATTAATTATATGAGTTTAGAAACTGTACTAACTCATTTCCTTTACACATTGATATATTTTGTTAACTGAGATACTAATTCAAAAGAATATAACATAAAAGTTTCCATTTTGACCCTGGAATCCAATAAGTAACCGCTTCAGAATGGATGTAATTTAAGAAACTATTTAGTCTTTCAATATCATCTTTATAATGGCCCTTGATTTTCTGCTTTGTTAAAAGGCAATATTTTTTTCCTGTTACTGTTTCCAATTAAAATTAACTGTCATTTTGTAGATAAAATAAAATGGTGATTGGTAAAATAATTTAAATAAACATGAAAATGTTTCTTTACCAAGAATACTCAAATTTCGCATATAATTTGTTCAGAACTGAAAAAAAACTAGGTCAAGTTATGGTTATTTCCTCTCATGAATGCACAGCAATGCTGAGGAACAGAAATTAAGTTTTAATGAAAAAGAGATAATTCCAGCAGAAGATTTCAGCCTTTACATGTTTGGATTGTACTATAGTGATAAATCTTCTTTTATCTCAAAAAATATGCAGCACATTGAGAAAAAAAAAAGAGATCTGTAGTTCACGAAAATAATTGATGCTGGAAGTTGTCAGTGAAGAGGTGGCTGACCTTCTCTGTGCCTTGCCTTGCTTAGCAACATCCCTTAGCAACGACAGACTATTAGCACATATCATCAGGTAGGAGGAATTATGGACAAAAAAATGCTAATCACTTTTGCATCAAATGGGGGATGTATCAACTTTCAAGTATTTTTTTGCATTTGGATCAGGTCAGAAGTCCCCAGACTGTCTTTTTCATTAATTATTTCACCCACTCTTTTTTAAAACATTCATTTTAATTGTTTGTGGTATTTTTTTTTTTGTTTCATTTTTATAGTTGCTCATGTAAACATGTGTCAACAAACACACTCTCTACCTAAATTCTCCCAAGATTTTGTATTTGTTTTCTGTGGCCCTCCAATGCTCTGTAGCCCTGCAACTCTCCTCTGTGGCCATCTACTGTTGTTACATCATGTATGGGTAAGCTTTTATTTGAGACTGATGCACGTGTGAATCCAGAAAGTAAATTATATACTTCAGTTTCTACCTGTTCTTGCAAAGTTAGCCAGGCATCTCCTCCCTGTGTACAGGAGGTGTAGAGGTTGCACCCAAGTCTCTGACTGCATACATGAGCTGCCTTTGAGGATTCTGGACCTTGGAGCCTTGTGGAAACCATTGATAGAAAGGGAAGTCACCTCTGCATTAAAAGAGGTAGCTATTATGAGACTAAAAAAAAAAAAAAAAAAGAAAAAGCAGCTTATTTTAATATTGTTTGAAGTCATGAGGTTTACCTTCACTCACAGTATATGAGGTAAGAATTGCAGGAAAAAAAGTTTGATGGAGTCTTCCTGGATAGGCTTGAGCTGCTGCTGTGAATTAGTGCTCCTGACTGAGAGCAGGGGTATGTGACTTGGCTCCAGCAAAGGGAAAAGCATCGGGATCCATTGCAGGCTCGGTTGTACTCAGTCCAGAGAGGGTATCAGAAGTGCGGCTGGCCCTGTCATTTTGAAATGAAAGTGTTATCTCTGGATATAAATGGGTTGGTCCAAACTTGGGCACTCTACTTCCCCCTGTAGAGTCTAATGAGATTTCTCTTATACCACATTTAGCCCTTCTGAAGACTATAGACTCTTTCTTTAACTGACTTGGAAAAAGGGAATCAGCCTGCCACCCTGTGAGTGAGGTGCCTCAGTTTTCTTTGTTTCTGTGATAAAATAAATTTTTAGAAATTAAGTGCATTTACTTCATTGCCACAGGTGATCACAAATAGTTTATTTTTTCTTTTACTTTTACAAATCACACAAATATAGCCTACAGTGTATTTTAGTAATTCAGAAACCTTATTTAATTTTTAGACCAATTGTAGGAATTGAATGATCTAATGTGCTTCTCTGTTATGTACATAAAAAATCTTTATTGTTTCCCATAACTACATTTATTGTCAAGAACAGCATTTGTGTTCTATCCTTATTCAACTGTGATGAATATATTTGAATGTAGGTGTGACATACCAAATATTTTGTTGTACTGTAAGTATGAGAAAAAGAATAATTAGTGCCTCGTAGCTTGAAGACAATGGTACAATAAGCAGCATTATCAGCTGGAGAACCCAGTCCGTCTTTCATAAAGCCATTAGTTGCTTAGTCTTGTATATGCCATTGTGTTTCTCTTCAACACGTGAACTGCAGGTACATTTGACTTTCCCTGGACCTGACTGGATTTACCTTGGCAGACCTTCAGCATTCAGGATTTGAATGCTGCTGCTTAACTGAAATGGGACCTTTCTGATTTAAGAACCAAGGACTAATTCTCAGATCATTAACTTACACATGTAAATTAGACTGTCCAGTCTCACTTTGTGGATGCTCTGGCTTTCTATCACTAGTCAGAGATGTTTGATAGCCGTAGCAAATGACTGCACAGACCTTGTAGAATAAAGCTCCAAAAACATCATTCATTTCTTCAGCTGGAACAAGATAGATAGAGGTTAAAAAAAAAAAGAAGGAGATAGAAGAAACCTTTAGCTATATCCTTGCCTGAATGTCTTGGTACCTCATGAGAACTTTGATGATTTCAGATCAACATCTCACTGAAGTGGACGTCTCCATGAATTTATCCCCTCTCTCCCTACACAATCACTGTCTTTGTTGATGTTGCACAAATCCTCTCTCCATCCAGGCTTTTTGACCCTATGAACTGCTATGAATTTCCCCAAGTTCCAGTATTAATTTTCTTTTTGAAAGAAATGCTACTCTTGGGGGAAAAACAAAAACAAAAACAAAAACAAAAAAAAAAAAGAAGGAAAAGTAGAAAAGCAAAATCCTGTTATTAGAAAATTAGAAAACCATGCACATTTGGGTGTGTGGCCTGTGATCTTAAGGTCTTGTAAAAAAAGTCATATGGTTAAGAAACGTACGCCACATTGTAGGCAGAAGACAGCAGAATTAGCTGGACGGAGAACCTAAAGTGAAGTTTAAGCATTTAACACTATAATTTGATATTGATAAGATAATTTTTAAATTACATTACTTATGCATTAATGTACTGTTCATCTTATTATTTTATATGTATGGGATTCTTTTCAAAAAGAAGAAAAATTATGGATACTTGCTCATATGTGTCAGTATCCCAGGGGGAAAGGTATCCTAACTGTATATTTTAAACCACTTTATAGGTTTCTCTAAATTATATTTTTTTTTACTGTCCCATTTCTCTCCTCATTGATGATAGAGGAAAATTATATTTCTAATTTCTCTTTCTTTATAAAATACTTTAACTGAAAAAAATACAGAAGCTCAAGGTGAGGAACCCTAATAAGACTCATGAAGGTATTTTTATTATAATATATATTTAATTACAAACCATAGAGTCAATTCCCAGGTACAGAGACAAATCAGGTATTTTTTCATATTGCTAGTAAGGTGTAGATGCCTGCTTTCCTCCCCTGAAGTGATAGTACTGTCTTTTTGACCTGGCACTTGTGAAATCAGCAGATATTGTTACAGACACTCATTTATTTTATTTTCCACTCCTCAAAAAAACACCAACCCTGAAAACCCCTCATTCTTGTTTATATAATAATTATTCTACATAGAGTCAATAATTTTCTAAGATGGGAAACCATATTGAAAATTACACTTGCAGCAGCTCAACTGTTGTAATTTTATAATTAACAGCTTGTTATTTAATTAGCAGTTTTCAACGCAGTTTATTAGAGAATTACTGATGTATAAACATACAAATGACTTATATTCTTTTGTTGATAACAGACAGTGTGTTGTTAACTTGATAAAATGTCTCCAGGCTACTGGTACTGGAATTTTGTTCTTACCTGTTCCAGCCCACAATGCTTGCAATCGTGTTGCACAAAATGTTCTCAACTGGTAGAGGATCTGAGCACTGAGACCTGTGTTTGGTGGCAGCAGGTATGTGTGTGCAAAGAAATGAAGGGCATGGTGTGTTGTTACAAAGGGTGTCTGCCCTGGGAGAAGTAGCTAGCACAGAGAAGTGTTGTGCTTATTTACTTTTCTTTTGTGTAACAGCTACCACAAAATAACTAGAATATATAGAGATGATGTGTGCTAGTACCTTGTTAAGCTTGTCTCTACAGCAGAAACTTTAAAAGACTGACCAGGTCTAATTGTGGGAACATGATAAAGGCAGGTAGTCTGTCCCCTTCCTGTAATGACGAGTTACAGTTTATGGTGTCTTGAACTCCAACACATAACAAAACCATCACTGCCCTGCTGCAAAATGTGAGAATTGATGAAGCTTTCTCTGGGAAATTCCAGTAAGAAGTGGGTATTTCATCTTATGAAAGAGATTTCATCTTCTTCCAGTAGGAACTCAGTATTTCGTATACCTGCTTAGAATTAGAGATTCATTTACATACATTAAACACATACAGAGTGCTCCAAAAAAGCTTGAAATGGAGGAGTTAAATACACCACAGGTATGACTGATATTAATTTTTGTTATATTAATAACAAAATCCTAGTTAAAACCAACTTTCTTTCCTAACAGATACAAAGAAGCAGTATAAGCTTAATTTTGGATGAGTATATTCTAAGATAACATGACTGGCTATGGTGTTGAGCAATTACAATAGGGTAAACTTATCTTTAGCACAACTCACATCAATGAAATGCTTGCATACCTTTTGCTTCTATTAACTCTAGGGGTGAAATCTTGCCAGCTTCAACATTGTTCCGGAACGCACTTAAACACGTTGAACTTTAAGCATCTTATTTTTCTCATTGATTTCAATGGGTTTTCAGCTGTCTTGAAATAGACATGGATGTTCTCACAGCACTTTACTAAATTTGCTTTAAAATCAGTAAAAGTAGTCCAGCTTCCTCCCTGTAAATGAAATGTAAGATTAGCATATCATGTTATAGAGAGTCTGTGCTGATTTTAAGTATAAAATTTATTTGATTATTGTTAAGCTTATGCTACCTTCATTTTTTTTTGAAGATTGACAAAATTTCTGAGATTCTAGTAGAAATATTTTTCAAAAGCTTTTTTTAAGCTCTAGATTATTCAGGAATATTAAAGTAGTGCATTTTAAAAATCAACTGAAGTTACATATATTCATATAACTAAGCAGACTTATTTTATACTAGTAATCTCCAATTGGGATGGGAGATCTCCAGTACTCTGCAGACTATACTAGACCCAGCAGACAAATGGTTGAATGTATATCACAACTTATTCTGTACAGTAAAACAACTCTGATATACTAGTTATAGCCTCAATAATTAACAACACCCCCTACACGCCCCATTTCTGCATTGACTCATGCAAAGAAAACAGGTTTGGAAACAGGTGGTTTCCAAATTTCTAGAGACAGTATTAACATTCAATGTGATAGAGATGAAAATCCAGTGAGAAGGGAGATGTCCTGGCCCACAAAGCTTCTGAGGATGGGGTTCTGCCATGCAGCTATCTTGGTGTGTGGCCTGTCCATGGGTTCTGCACAAGCTGGGAAGAGATATAAATGTTTTCTTGGATTTACCTGCCTTGTCAAATACTTGGCTAGGGTAGGACATTTAAAAGAAGTTGGCTTCTGATTTGCATCCTGAATATCATAGTTCTTTCCTTAAAGCAACTAGAAATACCTCTTTTTGAGGATATTTTGTTAGTTCCTGTACCTGTACACAGTAAAAGCTGGGTCTTTCTGGGTCATCTGCTCTTGTAACCTTTGCTCTTTTTTAACGCTGAGTTTAATTTGAGCAAACAGATCTTTAAACTAGATATGATGGGAAAGGGGTTGATAACATCAGGCCTGTCTTTGAGGCTCCTGAGGCAAAAAGAATCTGGCAGTCATCAACAATACACCACAAAGGAAGGAACCTGAAGAGCAACACAAAGGAAACTCAACCATTCCAGCTAATAAGTTAGCCCCATTGGGCGCCCAGCTGAAGTGCCTTTACACAAATGCACACAGTATGGGGAACAAGCAAGAGGAATTAGAGATGTGCACATACTTCCAGGGCTATGATCTAACAGAGACACGGTGGGATGGCTCTTAAGATTGGGGTGTTGGAATGGAGGGTTATAGACTCTTCAGGAAGGACAGGCTGGGCAGATGGGGTGGGGAGCTGACCTCTATGTCAATGACTATCTGGAGTGTGTGGAGCTCCACCTGGGGATGGATGAAGACCTAACAGAGAGCTTAAGGGTCAGGATTAAAGGGAGCACAGGGGCAGGTGGTGTTACAGTAGGGGTCTGCAACAGACCACCAGATCAGAGTGACAGGGAGGATGAGGCCCTCTATAGACAGATAGGAGCAGCCTTGCGCTCACAGACCCTGGTCTTCATGGGGGACTTCAAGCACCCTGATGTCTGTTGGAAGGACAACACAGCAGGGCACAAGAAGTCCAGGAAGTTCTTGGAATATGTTGATGATAACTTTTTCTTCAAATGATTGAGGAGCCAATAAGGAAAGGAGTTGTACTAGACCTTATCCTTACCAACAAGGAGGGACTGGTGGGGAATGTCAAGTTCAAGGGTAGCCTCAGCTGCAGCGATCATGAAATGGTAGACTTTGGGATTCTTAGAGCAGCGAGGAGGGTGTGCAACAAGTTCACTACCCTGGACTTCAGTAAGGCAGGCTTTGGACTCCTGAGAGATTTGATTGGCAGGATAGTGTGGGGAAATAAAACTGGAGTGGAGAGGGGCCCAAGAAAGCTGGTTAGTGTTCAAGGATCACCTCCTCCAGGCTC
>VXBW01007290.1:163463-265011 GCA_013400375.1 Thinocorus orbignyianus | reverse complement strand
AAATAGCCAGAAGGTCTGCATGGATGAATAAGGAACTGCTAGACGAGGTCAAAACCAAAAATGAGGCCTATAGAGGGTGGAAACAAGGACAAGTGGACTGGGTGGAATATAGAGAAACTATCTGAGCTACCAGGAACCAGATCAAACAAGCGAAAGCCCAGAGAGAACTAAATCTAGCCAGAGATGTCAAAGACAATGAGAAAAACTTCTATAGACATGTCAGGGATAAAGGTAAGACTAGGGAATTTGTGGGCCCTCTCTGGAAGGAAAGGGAGACCTGAGCACCCAGGATATGGATAAGGCTGAGGTACTGAATGACGTTTTTGGCAGTGTGCACTGGCAGCACAGAAAGCCAACCGCATCCTGGGCTGCAACTAAAGAAGTGTGACCAGCAAGTTGCAGGAGGTGATTCTCCCCCTCTACTCTGTGCTCATGAGACCCCACCTGGAGTACTGTGTCCAGCTCTGGAGAAACATAGAAAGGACATGGACCTGTTGGAACAGGTCCAGCGGAGGGCCACCAAGATGATTAGAGGGATGGAGCACCTCTCCTATGAAGACAGGCTGAGAGAGCTGGGGTTATTCAACCTACAGAAAAGAAGGCTCCGGCGAGACCTGATAGCAGCCTTCCAGTATCTGAAGGGAGCTACAGGAGAGCTGGAGAGGGACTCTTTCAGTGAGTGTAGTGATAGGACAAGGGGTAACAGTTTTAAATTGGAAGAGGGGAGATTTAGATTAGATACTAGAAAGAAATTCTTTTCTGTGAGGGTGGTGAGACAGTGGAACAGGTTGCCCAGTGTAGTTGTGGATGCCCCATCCCTGGAAGTGTTCAAGGCCAGGCTGGATGGGGCTTTGAGCAACCTGCTGTAGTGGGAGGTGTCCCTGCACATGGCAGGGGGATTGGAACTTGATGATCTTTAAGGTCCCTTTCAACTCTAACCATTCTATGATTCTATGAAATAGTTTTATATTTTTTGTTGTCAGACTAGATATTTACCTCCCACTTGGTAAATAATAACATTCCATAAACTCCTTGGTATGATCTAGCATTTTTGTTGATCTAGCATTTTTGTTGTAGGAGGGGAGCCATTACCATGTCATGCTACTTTAAGTTATTTCTTTATAAGACCAAATATCTGTGTAACTACTTGTGCAGAAAGACATTTTTGTGATATGTACATGTTATGTCCAAGAACAGTGCTTAAGTCACCACAGCTGATATATGCTACTCCCGCTCTTGCTGAACTTGAATAGCAACTAAGAAAGTGAGTGGCTACTTTTGTACTTCATCCTTCATCTCCAGCATCCCTGCAGCAAAATGAGTTTCTGGAACATTCCATTGCTGCCAGAACATGTGCAAAGTACTGAAACAGTAGTAAATATAAATTAACCATCTAGATAAATATAGCCTTTACTGCAGTAGGATGAAAAGAGGCAGACAATAGGAGGCAGGACTAGTGAAATAACTGTTCTCATCAAATTCCTTTAGCCCCAAGAATATTACTAAAAGGTACAATTGCTCTTGTCAATCACACCTTTGTCTCAATTTGACTAAAACCTTCCACCTACATTAGAAATCCATTAGCTATGCTGCTTTTATGACAGATTTGTTACTTAAGGAGGGGAGTGATTTCCTTCTTTTTATCAAATCATTCTTTAGATTCCGTTTTTATGTCTATTTTACATGGCAGACTGAGACCACTGAGTTACCTGTGTGCAAAGATTTAAGACGAGTCAAACAGGACCAAATAAACTAGATGGTCACTTTGAATAATTTATGACATTTCTTCAGCTTGCTTGAGTGGACTCTGAGAGGTCTGACTACTACTGACTACTGAGAAGTAGAACAAATTTTTGGTTCTGGGGTCATAATGAAAATCTGTAATTGTAGGAAACAAAATCAACTCAGATCCTGATAGATCAGTTGTAAGGTCCCTTTAAGGTCTCTTCCAACTCTAACCATTCTATGATTCTATGATTAAGTTATTGAAAGAAAATATCTTTCCCTGGGGATGGGGTGAGACAGTATTTCAAGCTACTATTTGAACAATGGAAGTCTGTACTCACTAATGACTGTGTGCATCTAATTGTAGGCGATTTTAAAATGGTAATACTTTCAGAGACAAAATCTCACTTTTTGAAAATCAGATTATCATGAGGGTATCAAAGTTATTAGAGGGGATTTTGTATCAATGATGACCTACTTTTGATAGATTTTAAGTAATATTCAAGAAAGAGAAATTTACATTTCTTAAAATGACTAGGCCCATTAAAGAGATTAGGTGTGATGACAGCAAACTCAGAATAAAGAAGTAACAACATCCATTTTCTACAATGAATAGAAAACTCTTAGCAATATGCTTATGAAGAATGAGTATTATTGAGTCATTTCTAGAAAACTGTGATGCTTCTTGTACAGAGATAAATCTCAGATTAATAAATGATTTGCCGTAAAAAATTAAGAGCTATATCGATGATGCTAAAGATCTGACAATGACGTCTTGGATCCATCCAGATCCCCATGACTAGTGCCAGCCTACACAGTAGACACCCAGGCCGGTTTAGCGGAAGGGCTTATATTAACTCAGACCTAGCACTGTGGATTAGTGGTTGTAGCAGAGTAGTGCTTATCTTATGGTTTTTACCTGACCTGTCTGCTTAGGATGCCCTGTGGCATATGGATTTATCAGATTGGCCAAACTGATTCAGTAATTTCTGTGATGCACTTTAACTGTCTTCTAGGAATGTGTCCCACATACTTGCTTGGCATTTGTTAACTAATGCTTGACAATGAAGCTACAAACCTCTCTCACAAAAGTATTGATCACTGATGGTAGTTTGATTATTTGGGGGAGAGGAGCAAGAGAAAGAGAACAATCAGTTCCTCAAAGACAAAACATTAACATTAAAAATTATTTGCAGCGCTGGGATGGATTTGAATAAAAAAGAGATCTCTGAAGAGAATTTACAATGTTGCATTTACCATTTTATAGATTATAGTTTCTGGAAAGTCAGGACATTTTATTTCAAAGTGATCTTTTGGTTTCAGATTAACCCATATTTATATGAGATGGGTGGTGGTGTTGCTTTTTTTAAAGAAAAGGTTTAAGTAACGAAAAATGAATGAAATATTTCGACTTAGTAGGTTAAAAAGTTTCATTTGCACCAAAATGAAATGCAGCATTAAAAATTCACCTGCAACAGAGTTTTTAATTTTGATGGTTGCCACAATATCTCCAAAAATTCTGTTTGAGCTAATACTTTTGTTCTCTTTATTTCATACCTGTCACTGTGCCTTCTGCAGACCAAAGAAAACTGAAGAAAAGAACTTTACGTGTGAAAAAAAATGTTTAAAGCTGAGTTTACACGTCATGTCACCCAAATATGTTGTCAAAGATACTGAAAAAAAAACCCACCTAGATTTTTTTTTTTTTTTTTTTCTGAACAACAGTAGTTCAACAGCAATGAATAAGCTTTGGGAAGAGCAGATTCTTTGTCACAGAGAGATAACTTTCAGCTTGTTGTGCTGTTAATAAACCTTATAACTAGATGTTGACTGGGAGGGAGCGGTAAAAATGTTCAAGATGCTTTCTTTCAATACAGCTGAGGTATTACCTGGTGAAGTAATAAAGGAATAGATAATTTCATAGTGTCAGGTGCTTCTTATTACACTATCTATGGATATGAATTTACATAAAGTGGAATGCCAGCTTTTTTCTTTTTTTTTTCAAAACTATGTTCTTCAAGGTTTTCTGTAGTCCTTTTTCCCATACCTGTGTTTCTTGTTCTCCAGGATACTGAAAAGACTTTGTGAAATCTTTTCTTTCACATCTGTACTTTAAAGGAGTGAGGTGTTTGGGAGCTGTTTGCAAGAGCTATTTTGAACCTGAGTCAGTTTTGAAATCAGTTTCTGAAATGCTTTGTATGTATGCGTTTTGGGAGGAAGGGGATAGAAGTTGCTGTTTAATGGCTTGGCATATGGGTTCACACTCAGCTGTCTAAGCTTTCTCCTGCCTGACAGAGAAACTATTCCATATTTTCATTGTAAGGTGTTTGTGCTTTTTTTTTCTTTTCCAAAAGAAAAAGCATTTCAAATCAATAACCAGAATCTTCATTTTCTTTGTGAAGGTGGCCTGTTATTTTAGCGTCAGCTCCCATGATTGGGAAAATATACCACTTTTTAACTCAGGCTCTTCAACCTATTCTTTTGTCTAACTGCAGTATCTTTCTTCTTTTGTTAGTTGCACTGGTTTTTGAATATGAGGATTTTATTGTGTTGATTTCAGTGCAGTTACCCTCATTTGCATATGAGAAAAAGATAACTTAGTTCTTTTCTTAAAGCCTGTAAAAAGCAGACTCCTACTATGTTCACAATTCAGATGCAACCTCAAACTCATTGGCTTATTGATAAGATAGCTTTAAACATGTGAGAAATATTGCTAAACCAATCCTTTTCTGCAGAATTTGGCTTTAGTTCTGTTAATTGAGCACATTAGACAGATTTAATGAAAAAAAAAATTTGCCTTGTTTAGCCAAAAGGAAAATCTGTCTTAGGAAGCCAAATCAAATCAACTCCCTAAAGCCTCATGATATTTTTACTGTGTCATACTATTTAATTTATTTTTGACAAATATGATCATATTTCGGAGGAAGCAATCTCACAAGATTTTTTATTTTCCTCTGGAGCAATGATCATGATTGAGTTTAAGTAGGATTTTCCTAGATTATGTACCTCTATCCCTGGCATGTATTTACAGTGGGAATGATTTCAATCACCTCTTAAACTTTTAGATGTTCCCTCCTCATCTAAACCTTATAATCTCAGGTGGTTTAAAAACATAATTTAAACTGTTAGACTATATTAGAATTCTTTTCAGTGCTTCTATCCTCTCTTCAGTATTGATGCTTACCAGCATCTCACAGCCCAGTTTAAGAAATGTGTTTTATATGATTATTTGCACACATGTACCCAAACATTAGTGTGTAAGACATACTAGTTTTTTGTCTTTTAAAATTAGTCAGTATGAAATCTGCTCAGGTAATGACAAGAACACTCATCTCGCAATGTGTTACAGCAATTCTATAATTATTTATTATCACTTAGTATAAAAGAAATACGAACTTGCACATTCTTCTTTTGAAAATAATGGAAAAGTAATAGAATTTTCAACAAGTTAATTCTGCTTCTTCCAAACTTCATTTTGTAATGAAGTTAAAGCTGAAGTATCAGTGTCTTTGGCAAAGCAAAGCCCTTTTTTCCCCTCTGGCACAGTAAAAGTAACATTTTTTATTATTTCCATTTCCGTGATTCCAAGGGGCTTGCCTCTGTGATTTGAATTTTTCTGCATACATGATAAGAAAGAATTTATATTCTAAATATTCCTGTATAAGTTACTGAAGAGACAAAATATGTGTGATATTAAAAAAGAATGATAGACCATACTCTTGCTGAAAATAGATTTTTTTTTCATTAAGTATATATAACCAGATTTTTGTGTGATGAGTTACATGTTCACCTATGTAATCACTGTGAACTCACTGAAATCTGATTTTTTTTTTCATAGGGATTCTTTTTTTTTTTTTTTTAATTGATAGTATGCATGCATCTTACCACTTAGATCTTTTAAAAGATAGGTTTTTTATTGTGATCTTCAGCAGTTAAATGTGGATTGACATGAATATTTTCAGATGTTCCATGCCTTGATTGTTTGAAGAACTCTTGAGTACTGTTTTTAAAACAATTAATATGAGTATTTTATATATAAATAAATTTCTCTGTATGTACAAAATGTGGGAATTTTTTAATGCCACTTATTTATCAGAAATACCAGAGAGGAAGAATAAACTATCATTTGATCCTTTGTGTGGAAAAGTTTATTTTGTTAGCCTCTTCTTGCAATAGTAACGGGCATGCTTAAATCAAAAATAATGACAAAACCATTCCTTTTTGGGAACTCTGAATATTTCAGTCTTAAGACTTCTCAAAACTCACATCACTTGGCTTATTTAACTTGGTATTCTAAAAGTTTAAAACTCAAAATGAAACTGCAGCTTCTCTCAGCTGTACAAAATGAACATTAATATTCAGCCTTCTGAGATACAGTGGCTTCACACTTTCTAATTGGAAGTTTCATCTATCACTAAAAACTATGTTTAACAATACCATTATGAATACAGAGCTTTTCTCATATATGGGGAAAAACTGCTGCGTGCATTAAAGGTCATTGAATTAAGATTTCTTTTCTCTGTACAAAAGGTACTTGAAATGTGTGGTTCCATAAATTTGTTAGAACTTTATGACCTCATTATCAAAAGCTGTAGTAGTGAGAGAAAAGTGAATAAGCACCTCAATTTTGATGCTTTACTCCATTGCAGAATTCTTAGGAAACCAATGAATTTTACAATGATCTATAAATGAAAATTACTGTTTTAAGGAAGGGAAAATTTTGTATTCTCCCTCCCAAATATTCTAATGTTTTCTTTGTTTCTCTGTTGCATATTTTGCAGAACTCCATGTTTATGAGAGGATCAAGTTGTTCATTAGCTATACATTTTGCAACAGTTTTTAGTATTTCAGCTGGGCAGATTTATATAAAAGTATTTTGCATGAGTAAATAACTAAAAAAATGCTTGCAAAATATGGGGTTCATAATGGCATACATAAAGCAACAGCAATATTCATTGAAAGAAAAGAACAGGATATGGTTTCTGATTCTTAAAGACCAAGTACCGTTTTTATTTATATTGGATTGAAATTAGCGAGGTGCTTTCGGAGTAAGATACGATACGGCTGTTTAAAAATGGTACACTTGGAAGAGATAATATTCATAAGAAGTAATGGTTAGGTTGTGTAATGAGATGCTCCAAAGCAGCCACTCACATTATCTTACCGCACTTTATCAAAACTTTAGCTAATTTTTCTCCCTATAATGGCTCAAACTTAACTGATTTTATTTCTTGGCCAGTCATAACAAAACAAATAAAATGTTATTTCCTTCTCCTTGCCTATGACAATTTTCCTTGATTCTCCTTACATTTTCAACCATTCTCTAAAACATAACCTATAACCTTATTTTATTAATCATCTTAGGAAAACAACTGCAAAAGTCTAGGTGTCTTGAGGCCTATGCCTGTATTGCCCCAGCTCCTAGCAATTTTGTAAAAATCTTGGGCTGTGAAATATTTTTGTTGTAATTTTACACAATATGTTGAAACTTGTTAAATAAGCTAAAAAATATCAAGAAAATATATCCTCAGAGTTGAGTTGTTGTTCATATTTGCAGGATGAGTCAGTAGTGTCAGATCATCATCAAGCTTGTTAAAAATGCTGGCCAAACATTAAATCATCAAATTCCTCACAAATACAACCAAACTTTATAGCCAAACTTTATAGTGCCTAAAGAGGCTTCTAAAATGTCATCTGTCTATTTGATTATAAATTCTAGCTCAATAATGTTCCTAAAGTTAATTAATTTAATAGCTCAGGGCCTGTTACATATTTTAGCAATGAAATTTAATTATTCTCTGATGTATGAACCTCAACCCTGAGGCCAATAATAAATATTCCTTTCAACATGTCTATTCTTGTGTGACTGTTAAAGACCTCCCTCCTTCATTCCTCTCTTAGAATTAATAAAATGTGTATTTTAGTCTGCAGTCTCAACAGGCAGATTTTGATGATCCCTGTTTACCGAAATAGTACAAACAACTAGTTTGTGCCCCTTGTCAGGATTTTTAAAACTAGATCAGAGCAATAAATCTTTTGTTAGCAGTAGTTCTCTGGAAAAAACAGTTGCTGTTATTTAATCCTAGTATGTTCTCCTTCTGGAGCTTCCTGAGTGTGAACTTGCCTCTCTAGTATCCCATGTATGTCTGCACACAATTCTGTCAGTGCTTGCCAGAATCCAGGAATGTGGGAAAGCTACAGTGCCCACCAAGGCAGTAAGAGCAAAATATGAACATTTAAGAAAAAAAAAAAATTGTAAGTGAAATTCTGAAGGTAATGAGAGAAGGGGTGTTGATGTAGGGTGGAGGTAACAAATTCTTTAACGTGATTCTTGCAAGCTGGTGACTGAAATTGCAGGCAAATTTTTCTATGAAAGGTCAACAGCTGCAAATAAATAGGTAAATTCAAATAAATAAACTCAGAATTGTGATAGTTTAAAACTTGGAGTAGACAAAGAGTCAAGCAAGTGCAAAAAATAATGCAGTATATAATATTTTTCTGCTTGTGAGTTAGCTGACAATCTTGAAAGAAGTCTAAAAAAAAAATAATGAAATTGAGGGAGCAAAATATTTTGTCCGCTGGGACAGGCTTGAAGGAGCTGAGTACGTCTATGCAATGTTGACTACTCTTTAAAGCTGTGATTATGCCCAGTCCGTGTAGAAGTTCTGTGTGCTTTCAATACAGTTTCTAGCTCAGTGGGGCTTCTTGTTAAGTGTACAATTCATACAATGTACAAGCAGTTATTAGGAAAATGGTGATCTCCTTTATTTTTCAGTACAAATGGACCCTTAACAACCAGTGTAGGATATCATTGTAATGATACATATCTGCATTAGATGTGTGATTTCTGCCTGCTACAAAGCACATCTCAATAACAGTAATTTATTATTATGGTATTTATACTACTCGGTGTTTGAGAAGCTTTTTGGGAAAAAACAAACAAACAAAAAAATAATCACAACCCACCAAATAACACCAAATAAAAGCAACAGCACAGTGTGATCAAATAAAAAAATAACCGAATTCTCTTATAAAAGTCCAACAAACTATCAGTGCAGCAATAGTAAATCCTACCTGTAATTAAAATATTTTACTTTACTTTACTTGACAGGAAGCCATTAATACATTTTGCATACACACAAAGCAGTTAAAGTTTTGGGTCCCTACCTGGAAGGACGAGGATTGTGCTGTTTTGTTTTTTTTGTGGGGTTATTTTTGTTTGTTTGTTTGTTTTGTTTTGTTTGTTTATTTGTTTCTTGGCTTGTGGTTTTGTTTTTGTTTTTAAATTACAGGCCAGAATTTTAGAAATTAGTGGTTATATGGTTAAATTTATCCAATTGAGGAGGTTGATCTTTGCATTAGAAAGGCAACAATCTCAGTATTTTCTTTTCATGCAAAACAAGAGTTATAATTCTGAAGAACTCTGTACTTTTAGGATAGACTCAGCAACGACATCCAACTTGTGATGAGGAAATCTGATAAATGTTCTTTTGCATATATATATGTTTTTTACAAGACAACAAGAGTTGCAAATAATTAATATAAAGTTTTTTAATATTTCTACATCCGCCATCCAATCTTGCTGACAATTTCTTTCTGAGATTCTGCCTGCTAATGTAGCTATCCTGATAACTATCCTAATGTAGCTATTCTGAGTTTCTGTCCTTACTGCTGCTTTTTCACATTTTAGCAGCTTTTAGTAACAAAATTCATTTCCATATGTACATTTGGCTTGCAGAATGAAGTGTACAATTGGATGATATATTTGTTTAGTATACTCTGTCACTATGAGATATTCCCCAACAAATATAAAAATCTGTATTGTCCTGTGCAAGGAAAAAATCTATTTCCACTCACTGTAAAAATCCACTTCTAATCTATTTGCATTTTATTATTATTTATGGGTTTCTATGCTTTCTTTCCTTCTGATATTTAAAGCTGTTTTACTTTATTCAGAAAATCCACAGATGCCTACCTGACTTTTTAATGTATGCCTTGTCACTGAAGGCAACAGGACCAGTTACATCCCTAAAGATAAGTTTGTTTCTCCTCACAGATAGAAAGCATTTTTGTGGATTCACTTAGTGTACAACTTCTCTTTGAAGACTCCAATGAGGTAAACCTCATTATTACTCTACAGTGACATGTCCTGAAGTAGCAGCTATTAAGAATTTGCTTAGCAACAAGCTGATTACTCCACAAACTAAAATCTTGGTGCTGCAGAGAATTTAATATATAAACTTCATTGAAACTATTCTCATTAAAGAGTAGTGCCTAACCAAAAGCTATGCAAGTGTTTCCTGTTGACAGCTAATATACAAAAGTACAGGTCTTTAAGTGTCTGTAAAGGATATTGACCCAGAGGGCTCAATATTTGACTTTGGCTTAATTCTCTTCTTCTTGTTACAATTTAACAAAGAAGAAAGCATATTATATTTGTGAGCATATGATATTTAAAGTTTTCAAGAAAAAAAACATTCTTTGTCTCCCCTTCTATGTCTTCCAGCCAACAACATAAACACAGGATTGCTTTCTGCCTAATTACATGCAAGTGGCATTATAACAATGCAAAGCTGTGTGTCAGCTGGGTACACGTTGTTCCCAGAGCTATGTGCCAAATAGTGTGAAACACATAATGTGTCATGCTGGAGAAATTAGATAACGTTATAAAAAATAATTTTATTTGAATACTATTTAAAACATACTTTTTTTCCATCCCCTATCAGCTGATCAAGCAATAACAGTAGTTTTATGGCTACTGTTTCTCTCTCCACTGCACTTTTATCTGCTGCAATTTTTAATTGAATTTCCTGTTACTGCAATAGACAAACAGAAAATCTGTACATATGTCTCTATTCTGGACTGATGAAATATCAATCTCTGGAGGGCAATTTCTATAGAAAATATATATACTGGAGATGTTTATAATTGCAATACTTTCAGCTTTTGTAAGATTTTGTCTCTCCAATAAAAAAAAAACAGATATGAATTAATATTTCTGAGGTTTTTGCTTTGAGAAAAAATATTAAGCTAAATTTTACCCTTACGAAAGGTGATTCAGATCATGCTCTTAGCTATGTCAAAGATGGAAGAAGACTTAATAAAGATATAACAGCTGTAGGTGTTTTCAGTAATTAGACACTATCAACAATTATGACACTGACCCTTTGCACCTACAATGTCCGTACTGATATTCTCACTGGTCCTTTGGTCTTCTTGAGTTACAGTGGTACAGACTGCAATAAATTTTCCTAAGTAAAAAGGAAAACCTACATTTTGAACCTAAACCAACCACTGAGTGAATATAATACATCCTTGATGGCCAAGAACAGGTTGTGCTACAATGATGGAATAAGAACCAGAACCTGAACGATTATTTGATGTTCTATTTCCTTGTTGCTACATTTGTAGGGGAGATCCTGTGCATAAAGAATCTGCTAATTTAACAGACTTCTTACTGAAGTTGGCATACTCAGCACTCTAAAATCACAGTTTTAGAGGTTAACACAGAATTTGATGCATGGTTTCTGGATGACAAGAATATAATTTGAACCCTGCCTACAAATTCTCAGCACTATTACAAGGTCACCACAACATTCGGTCAGTAGCTGGTGCATGAGGTTTTAACACATTTCTTCTCCATAAGGAAGTGTCTAAGTCCTTGTTGGTCAGGGATTTTGGGGGGAAAGAAATAATCAGTGATCCCGAATTCCCACATACACTTAATGAACACTACTCCTGGAACAAAAGTGGTGAACAAGACCTAACAAAGTAATGGCAAGGTTATTCCAGTCACCTGTCCCTCAGCAGCAAGCCTGTTTTGCTAACCAAAACAGAGTGAGAACTCCCCTACTTGCCATCTTGTCTGTTCAGAACACCGCAGAGCCAAAAATTAGTATTCACTTAGTGTTCCAATTCTCAGGATGTGTCTGTGATCTTTTGCTGTAAGAAAAATGGTAGGTTCTGCATAATGAGGTGATCCAGTGACTGTCAGGCTAAATGCTTTTATAAGATCTCCAAGAGGGAAGCTGTTTCGTTATCATCACTTTCTTTACCATGATTGTCTCAGATGTTTGACAGATAGTTGCTTAGAAAACAGAATCAAGCAGGTGTTACAAATTAGATTTACAAGGAAGTTAATATGTTCCATGTCTTCCAGGGCCATTCCATTAAAAATTAGTTTGCAAACTGAAAAATTATCAACAGCAAATATTTATGTGAGATATCACATCACAGCATCCAAGATACTGCAGTTAACTTCTCCATGTGAGCATATATAGAGATCTTAAGATCACAGCAATCTTGCAAGCATATGGAGGCAGTTTGAAACTCAAAAACTTGCTACTGAACCTCGTATTCAGTCTCCACTGTAATGGGCATGGAAGTTGGTTTACTTTATTCTGCCAATCTGAGAAGTTTGGTAATTCAGGGAGGAAATGAAGAGCTCATCAGATCTCCCAGTTTTGTGTCAGGAGCACTGATCATATGAACAGGATAGACATTAAGGGGTACAGTAACAGTCTTAACTGCTTGACAGCTGCCATGTGTCATCAAACAACTCCAATCATGTTTTTTAATACTTATCAACTAATGCAGAGGAGTATCAGTGACAATTGGTAACCTTTATGTCTCCTTCAACATGATGGGAAGACCCATACAGCATTTATATGTTAAAATTTTTTACCATTTTCCATGGAAGTCACAAAATAAATTCATTTATCATGCACCTTTGAACACTGGACCTCATGATTCAACTTCTTAAAAAACTAGATATTCCAGAAACCTATGAAGTTTCACACTGTGAGGCTCACACATACTGTGTGTTTCTGTATTAAGAGACAAGATAGTTTTTTTGAACACCTTAAGTTAACTGTTTCCCTATGCATAAATTTATCAATGTATTTGATAAGGATACAGTATTAGAAACTAGAAAGAAATTTCATGAAATAATCTAAATATTAAGAGAACAACATGAGTTGAAATGTGGAGACTGAATGAACTACTGAAATATTTGCCTCTATATACATTCATTCTTTAGCTATCTTCCTTCAAAAAGTTATGATCTGTAGTGCCTCATCTTTAGAGATTGGTATTTTTATGAAGTACTATTGAGCAGCTTTGTAATCAGCAGAAATAAATTGGGCAGTAGGGAAGACACAATATACTGAGATCTCAATATTCCTCAAATAGTACACTTTCCAACTATCACCAGACGATGCCAACTATGTGTTTTTAAGATGTAATGTGTTCACTACCATGGATGTAGTTCCATTTCAGTGCATTGAAACTGTAGCAGTTTGTTAGTTATAGATTATAAACACATGAGGAGGGAGAACATGGGATTGTGGAACAAAGAACACCAAATCTAAGCATTCACAGGATTCATGTCAATAACCTTCTGTTTTAAAACTTTAAATGTTACACCTTTTAATTACACCAACTAAATCAATCAAGTACAATTTGTCTTTATATGTGCCACTTCTATATTTTATAAAACAGAATAAGCCATTGTAATATATATTGGCCTTCAACATACATGTATTATAAAGGCAAGTATCTGATATTCGAAAGAAAGATTTTTTAAAATACTTAGCCAAACTGCACCAAGTGCTGTGTCCTGGTAGGAACATTGTAGTGTATATGTGCAGCACATTTCTTTGCTTCTCATATCTCTGTGGCATGGGTTGACCTTGGCTGGCCCCAAGGTGCCCACCCAGCCACTCTCACTCCCCGTTCTCAATGGAATGGAGGGGAAAATAAGACAAAAAGTTCATGGGTCAAGATAAAGGTGTGGACATCGTTTACCAGTTACTGTCACTGGTAAAACAAACTTGACTTGGGGAAGATCAATTGAATTTATTATAAATTAAAAATAGAGTTGAATGGTGAGAAACTAAGACAAAAACTAAAACACTTTCCCCACACCCTTCCTTCTTCCCAGGCTCAACTTGTCTTCTTTATTCCTGACTCCTCTGCCTCCCCCTACCCTGAGCAGCACAGGGGGATGTAGAATGGGAGGTTGTGGTCAGGCCATGACAGCTCCTCTCTGCAGCTCCTTCCTCTTCATACCTTTCCCCTGCTCTAGTGTGGGCTCTCCACGGGCTGCAGTCTTTCAGGAGAAGCCTGCCCTACTGTGGGCTCTCCCCATGGCCTCAGTTCCTTCAGGGAATATGCACCTGCTTTGGTCTAGAGTCATCCATGGACTACAGCGTGGATATCTGCTCTGCTGTGGTCCTCTCCGCAGGCTGCACAGAAACACCTGCTCCACTATGGTATCCCTAGAAGCTGCAGGGGAATCTCTGCTCCAGCACAAGAGCCACCTCCTCCCCATTCTCTTTCTCTCACCTTTGTGCTCAAAGGGCCATTTCTCACACTTTTTTGCTCACTCCTAAGTGGGCAACATTTTGCCCTTTCTTATGCTTTCCCAGAGGTCCCAACAACCACAACCGATATGATCTCCCAAGGCAGAAAGACTGAATACTGATAAGAACATCTTACTTTTCCTCACTGCACAAAATGAGTATTTGCAGTTGCTCTTGACAACAAAAATCTGTAGGAGAATTAATTTTAATTACGGAAGACTGGAGAGGCTGCTGTACCACCTACACCAGTCTACTGCTACTGGGAAAGCTACATCCCAGTGGAATGTATGTGACTATTGCCTATGGCAAAATAGCTAAGATGAAACTGAGAAGCTCCAAAGACATAAATGAGAGAGAGGCTACACTTGGGTTTTCACACAGAGAATTTTTAAAAGTTTTTTTGAATGGATCAAATATTGGAAAGGGTGACTTCTGGATTAGGTATTAACCAGCTGACAGGAACAATAATTTTCAGTTTGGTTAAATATGTGTGTGTCTGTAAGACTGTGAGGATCAGCGAAGAGAAAAAGCAAGTGCTTTAAAATTTATTTAACTTAATAAATACATTTAATTTAGCTAATTATATGACATTAATTAAATTAACTTATTAGTAAACTAATAATTTGCAGTACAAGTTAAATTTTCCACCTTCCAATATCCCACATGATAATGCTTATTGATGCTGTATTCCTCTAGAACTTTTCCTAAAGACTGCTTTGTACTGGTAACATATAATTACTGCCAACAACTCACGCATCCTGTCTGTCTTCTACACACCTCATTTTAGTTCCAAGCTTCTGTCTGTGCCCTGCAGTTTTGTACCAGTGACGCCTCAATGATAAGCAGTTAGTATTTAATAATATTAGATATAATATTATTATATATATATTATATATATGTGTATATATATATTATATTATATAATATTTAATAATATTAGATAGTGGACAATAACAGAAATAGGACACAAGCATATGCTCATTACCTAAATAATCAGTGTCTTCCTCACATCTACCTTTTTTCCCTCTCCAAGGGGATCACAGACTGTAAGTCTTGAGGTCCTATCTCTCTGTTCTCATATTGCTTCTCTCATTACATTTTTCTTAGCTTAACTGGAGAGTCTCGTGAATAAAGGATGAAGTCAAATATGAGAGAGAAATTTGCTTCCTTACGTTGCTGTACTACTGTAAATTCAATCAGTTTTTTGGGTGTTACATCAAATTTGTGAACTGTATAAAGTATAATAGACTTCAGTCAAAATCTGCCTGGACATTTGGGAGCAGCTTTGCCCTTGAATGCTAAGGTTTAAACACCAAAATAGTTTCAGCGAATCATCCTTATTTTTCTTTTTTAAACATCATAAAGGTAGTGAGAAAGTCAAATCAGTTTGTAGAGAAAAAATGTCTACGTTCTCACGGTCCTCCCCCTCCTCCTCCTGACAAGGTGAACTAAGTGACTAGCTGACTAAGTAACTCACTAAACTTGAGGAGATTAAAGTCTTCAATATTTTCACTATATAAGCAGTCTTATTTTTAACAAATATGTTCTGTGACTCTGGTAAAGTGTTCTAATCAACTGAAAAAAAAATCATCAATAGTCTTGTTGTCCTTGTTTTATCTTTCTAATTAGGTCAGCTTTTTGCTTACCCTGAAATTACTATCTGGAGGAAATGTATTCACTACGGTGCTCTCCTGTGGTCACCTTCTCTCATACTGACTATCTACTCACTTTTCTAATACAGTTTTCATACAGTGAAGAATGGGTCTCAGCTGCTACTGAAGCATCTGAAGATATGTCTCTGCTAATCAGAACTTGAATTTTTAATGTTTATATAGCTGAAAATGTGAAATTCTAAAGATGATTTTGGTTAAGAAGTGTGCTCTAAGTGCTCCAGTTTGCATGTGGGAGAAGTGGATTTTTGCATTTTTTTCATGTTTGTATTTTCATTCTGGTGTATTTTTAACGGAATGCATAGACCACATAGAAAGTGTTTTGCATTGTTTTGGTTTGTGCTTTTTTTTTTTTCTTTTTTTTTTTTTTTTACCTCATGAATATATTAAAGCGTAGGAAGGCATTTGGCTCCAATAAACAACATAAAAAGCACATATTGTTTGCAGAATGACAACACACATCAAGAATGTTTTGAATTATTTGTTAACACACCCGAATGAATTTGTATTAAGATAAAGAACAAATATAAAATACAGTGGTGGTGTGACGACTCAAGGAATGAGCACCCTTATTCTGGACAATGAGTGATTTATGCCTCTTTCATGATAATCCACTTAAATGCACAGTAGGCAAGTTTTAATAGAAATCATCCAATTACTGTGATTAAGTCAATAGCTTGTTGACCAGTAATATCACCATCCCAGTGAAGAATTAATTGAATACTAATATTACTCTGAAAAAATCCAAAGTGATACCAAGGGCAAAACTACTTTGGCAAAATAAACACTCAGATATTCATACCACTTCTTTCCAACTAAATGTCTTGAACTGTCTAGACAGGTAATTTAGGTTATAAGAGATCTTGAATCTCATTCTGAAGTGATTAAAAATACCTGTCTGCTTCTTAACTTTGGCAATTATTTTTTATGTAGGCTTTTTCTCCCAGAAAAGGGATACTTAAACCTGAGTTTGGGTCTATGTCCTTTAAACATTAAAAACAATTAAAAAAACTAGCATTCAATCCACCCTCGTGTTTACACTAATATTACCGAAACATCGAACATGTAGGAACAGATAATAAGAGGTATGTTTAAGTAAAGATGGAATTCCTTGGTAATTCTATTAATGTAAAAATTCAGTGTTTTTATCCTCTTGTTGCAAATATTTTAAGCTCAGTTGAACACCTTTTACTAATCCCAACAAATACCTTGATAGTCTATTTCAGAAAAGGCATACATATCAGTTTGAAAACTGTCATGAAATTTATTGTTGCTAATAGATATTTTTAGTATTAAGGTTTTGTAAAATATGAGTACTACTTTTGCCATATACTACTCACACAGAGTCTAGCTTAAAATGTTTAAAGCCTGCTAAGGAAATAAGCTAAAAATATAACTAGCAGGTAGAAGTTTTTACTTGGCAACAAATTTCTTTGATTAAGCAATATAACTCAGTATGCATAGGATAACACCTGCCAAATAAGATCGCAGCTGGAGAAACATGGATATCATAAAACTGGAAAACAAAAGAAAAAGTCATACATTTTAAACCCACAGTGAATCAAGTCATTTTGCCTAACTGATGCATTTAGTGTAACTGATGCACGTATCAGCTATGAAGTATTAAAAGTTTCATTATGAGTGGAGATAGAAAAAGTAAGTAATATATATTTATGTTTATGTGTTTAAAATTTCCACAAATTGTCAAAATAATATTTTTTACTTGGAGTAATCTGGTACTTCACTAATAAAACATGAAACATCTGAATGAGTAGGAAATATAAAGTAGTGGGCTATCTATGTTTATCACAACATTTCTGGTTGTGAAAGTGTAAAAAACTACTTCCATATTTCAAATTATGGTTAGATAGTCCCCAAGAAAAGAAAAATTAGGTACAGGCTATTTTTCAATTTTTTTTCTTTTTTTTTTTTTTTTTTTTTTATAGAAGAGATTTTTCAGAAACAGGACGTGAGGCAGGGATTTTTCTCTGTGTGCCTGGTTGTAAGAAAACTACCATAGCAATTTAGCATCATTATGAGCCATTGGTCTCATGTCTACACCTTTGAACTAGACTTTTCCAGTGGGACAATAATGCGGAAAATGATCATGACTGCAGTCACAAAGCAGAGCTTTAGGGAGCAAGAGTGCAACCCAATGTGTTAGCATGTCTTCAAATTTTTATTAAGTCCACAAACCTTCTCTTGTAACATCATTCTTCTCCTTATATGATTCCTATAACTGAAGAATCCCTGCTTGTCATTGTAGTCATTGCTCAGCCTTACCCTGAAGTTGATGGGTTATGCCTGTCTTCAGTTTCTATTTGTTGACTGGAAGATTTAATTTCTCGAACCCTTTTCCACACAAGTGTAAGAAAATTTCTCCAAATGTATTTTAAGAGGATAAACAAGGTCAAAGAACCTGAATAAATACAGCTAATCCCACTTAAACACCGCAGTATTAAAAAAATGCAAGCAGTAAGACAGTGTAATTTGCCTCTGTAGTGAGACATTAAATGTAAATTTAACACCTGAATTGATCAAATTATTTAAGCATATGAGATAAGTGAATTCAGGCCAATACTAGTATTTCTGTGTTGTTGTTTTGCATAACTGTGTGAATGTTATACTGGAGAGGCTGAACCAGAGAGATCAGTGAACCCAGCTATCTTTGAAAACTAAAATTCCATAAGCGGGTCTATGAATACCTGCTGGAACTCTTAATACAACACAGTCTTTGATGAATTACTTAATTTTGACTTACTAGGGCTAACAGGAAGAACTGTGAGGATCAGTTTTTCCAGATAGATTATTCTCTTTACACTATATATACATATATATCTATTTTTTTTTACACTTGAGAGTCAGTGCATCTGGCAACTCATTTAGGTAAAGGACAATTATTAATCACCTTCCTTTATTTCAGTTGTGATGTATGAAGTCTCTCACACCTGTGAGATTTTGAAAGTATTTAAAGCTTGTATCTCCCTCCCGCTAATTTAAAGTCTATTACAAATAGCTTTCTTGTGGAAACAGCCACCTGTGTTCATTTAACAGCTCATGGTCACTCCAAAATTCATTACTCTGCCACTGAATTTTTGTTTGCTTTCTACCAGAAAAAGCCACCATTAGATGCTTTTCAATTACTGTGCCCTTCAGCTCAATAAGGTTGGTTTGTAATGAATCCCTCCTCTTAGAAGTTAATCATGTGCTTAATAGGAGAACATCAGCCATTTCTCACTGTGTTAAAATTGAGAGAAGTCAAGAAATAAATGATAAATTCAGAGCTCAAAAGTGTTCTATTTACAGTAATATAAAAAAAGATGTGAAGGTGGACAGTTTCATAATGACCCAGCTTATGATCCTTTACCCTCCTTTTAATATATCTACGTTCTCCTGTCCTTCAGTTTTGAAGTCTTGGATTTTCTGAAGTCAATATTACTTTTTCCCACAGATACAGCTGTGTGAGTATTTCACCTATATTGTTTACATTTGTCTGCATTACGAGATTAAGAGACACACATTCAGAGCTCCAGTAAAAACCGGAACAGCAAGTGTTCTGATGTAATATACGTTATGGCTTTTGCAGTGGCAGAATCTTGTGTATTATATTATTGCTTTTTCCTTGTCTAATTCTATTTTTTGTGGCAGTTTAGAATTTTTTATTAAAATGTAAAATCATATGGAAAGCAACCCAAATATACTGACACAGAACATTGTATGAGAAAAATATGTAAAGCCACTGAGTATAAGCAACCAGATCATGGTCAGTGAATTTTCTCAGAAATCTTGAAAAGAAAAATAAGGCTAAGTTCGTGGGTATTTTCTTCTCAAGAAAGATCATCAGCAGAGTACTGAGAGTAGAAGTCTTTGTGTCCCTTCTTTTTTCAGAAGAAAACTGCCACATCTTAAGCAAATATTTATCTTCTTCTCCATCCTAGGAAAAAGAATGGAAAACAGTTGTGTTTACAGAACATGACATGTTCTTCAATTAGATAGGTAAAAATCAGAATTCTTGTCTTACAGCACTAGTCTTCTGTACTTTATTAAAGGATTGGAAGAGTCATTTGGTTTTTAGGCTTTTACATATTTCAACATAAATCGCATTTATCTAATCAGGATATGTAAGATTAAACCTGAAGTTATTGTTTCCTCAAAGAAGAAAAGAAAAAGAAATCATTATCATAAGAAAACCTTGTATAGCATACTTAATACTACCATTTCCTTTGTAATTGAGTAACTTTATTATACTCTGTGCCCAGAAAACTTCTTTATGTCAAATGTCTATAGTGTCCATAGTGTGATATTGGAGTTTGTTTTGCAGTCTAGGAAAAGGAAACTGCATCGTCTTAACCTATATTCTTGCTCTGATTTGTTCCTCTTTCACAGTTATTCTATCTTAAGTAAATGTTGAATAAGCAACAATCAAAATTTCCAACCATTTTCCTTAACATATTCTGCACAGAAAATGTTTCTTCATAGAGATGATCGAGACTAAAAATGTTTTTAGTAATGTACAAAAAATGGAAATCTTTCACTTACTTTGAAACTTCAGAATGACTGCTTTGTCATTCTAGAAATATCTTCTTGAAATATTTTCTCATGCTAATTTATGTAATTTCCTGAATTGATCTTCGCTTACTTCAGAATTAAAATGTTCAAAAAATAATAGTTAAATAAACAAACAGGATTATTTCTAAATTAAATTCAACCTGAGGGTATATGTGTATAAATTCCTTAGAAATAATACAGAAGAGTTAACATTTCAGGTAGCTGACTGACTTTGTAGGATAATTTTATCTGTATGCATTATTTAGTCAAATTTGGACCAAATACAAGTTGTGACGTATTTTCAAAGTCACGGATCTCAAAGACAAGATGTTGTCCTACTGTACTGGAATTAGTAACATGATTATGGGTCATTTTCAAATCAAAGTGAAGATAACAAGGTACAGAATTTTTTTATCTACATATTTCATTCCTACTCATACAAGAACAAATTTTGTGTTTTTTTCAGCTGGAAGCATTTATCAGATATAAAAATGCAGTTGAAAGTAGGCCTTTCTGTAGTTTTTGGGTGATTTGGGCAGGGGACTGGATATTGCCCAGTCAGAAAAATAAGTTCCATCATTTTGTTAATTCTTTCTCTTCTATTTTGAAGCCATTCATATGCTAAATGTTCTAAAGTAGTGCATTTAGTTACTCCAGTTAACAACTCTAAGTCTAGTTCAAACCCATGGTATGCAATTAAATCAATATTCATTGTGTGTCTTGCAACCTAGCAGTCAACAGAATTTGAAAGATATGTCTGTTTAACAATATATATTTAATAACATGGTCCACTAACCATAATAAAGTTCAGTTTAACTGTTCCATACCTCCTTCCATGGTTGATATTATTTCAGGTTTAGCCATAAGTAAAATGCTGAAGCATTAACCCTGTATATTCTATGCCCTGTTTTAAAAAATAATTATTATCTTATCTACTAAACGTACCAAAATGATATGAATTTTCTTGTGAATTTCTACTGACAAAACACAAGCTGTAAAGAATAAAGATGAGTCTGAAATGGGAATGAGTTACCATAGGAAAAAAGACTGGGCCAGCAAGCTGCTGAGTTAAACAAAGCAACGTCAAACTCACCCATAAATTCTGAGATCTTCTACATTTCAATGGGTACAAATGCAACACTCAATATTTTTGGTATAACTAGGTTGTATCTTTTTTTTTTTTTTTTTTTCCTTAAAAATACTTGTATGCTTCTTTTGACTGAATAAACCTTATAAAAGTGATTCTTTTATGTAGCCTAACAGCTTGTAATTTTACTGTTCATATGCATATATATCACTACCTCCAAGATAAAAGCTTCTATGTCACAGTGAAGGTCATTATTGGCAACATTAACCTGAAGAATTTATGATCAAAAATATTCTCTGATAACATACAGTTTTAATTTAAAAGATAGACAACGAGTTTGAAACAGACACAGTAAGTGAAAGATAATGGCAGCCCTTATTTCCACATTTTCTTAAAATCACATTATAAATATTTATTTAGGTACCAGGTTAAGAACATATGTACTCTAATGAGCATAAGTTGCTCTGGTAAATTGGTACCACATCCAAAAAACTTGATTGTCCTTAAATGAAATATATTTTGTTTGGAAATCATGATCTGTATATCCTTTGCAAAGGAGCTTTCTGTCCTTTGCAAAACAGGAAAAATATAACAGTACATATCTGTCTTTCCCTGGGGGGAAACATAAGGATGAAAATGCAAGTGGTTATCAGCACAACCATACGGAATCCACCTAACAGTCCTGTGCTGCACAATGCATTCGATACAGCTTCCTTATCAACCCATTTATTTTTGAAAGAGAACAAAATTTATTCATTAAGCTGTGTGATTCCTGTCCTGATTGTCACCTTAGTAAGATAATAGGGCCAGTCTGACAGGAAATCAAAGCTTTCTTAGATGTCAGGAATTTTAAAACACAATAGGAAATGTACTGGTTGTTTAAGAAAGTGGATGGTTAGGCTCAATTTACCTTGGAATCTTACTACTTATTGACTTTAAGGCAAGTAGTTCTGTTTTAATCAATTATTTATTGAAACTTTAAAGTTTTCAGACACTGCTCTGCCTCTGGCTTTTTATCTTTTTTTCCTCCTTTAGCTGTGTCTTGATGTTGATTGCCACTTAATATTAGTATCAGCTGAAGAAGAAGGGACATGTAAAGGTTAAATCTATATTTAAACTGAAAACCTGCTGTGATATTTTCAGGACTATCCTGAAATGTCTGTTGACCCAGAATTTTGATCAGTACAATCAGCAAAAATTGTACGTTTTGCTCCATTACAATTAGGAGAGCTTGAAGTAATGCAATTTTTTTCTGTGATTCTTTAGCTACTGCTTACCTACCAAAGATTACAGTTGGGTGAATTCCTTGACCTCCTTACCCATGAATGTCATGTTGGTTACTCTAGTAGGTGCTAATATTTGATTGAAACACAGCTTTGCAAGGAGCCAGAAAATCTCATTTATTGGCATGGAGGACCAAATATAAAATCAAGAGAAATCAGAGATTTCTGGTTGTCAAGGCAAATTATAAGTACATGAAAAGTACAACCTGATTTTATAGCATAATTGTCCCTTTGATCATAAACTTTGTAATGATGATCGTCATTAAACTGCTTTAGTTGCCATTAAATTCTATTGCAATACACATATGAACTGCACCATCACTACCGAAGGAGATGAAAATAAATGAGTTCACTTTTATTTTTCAAAAATATCATTTTCTAATGCACTGCTATATAAAAAAGTACACACAAGCAACCTTATTCTTAGAACCAGTGAAACAGTGAGATGATATACGTGCATACTTTTGGAGACATGTATTGTATTCAGAGGCATAGGCAGTGGCTATTGATTTCCAGCTCGGAGCATATCGCAGGACAGAGGAACCACAGCTAGCAGTGTAGGATGGATGAGTCCTCTTTTGAGTGAACACACACGTTTTGCCTTATACATGTCATCATGTATAATTTTCATCCGAATTCATGGAGATTACTTAAACTGGAGTGCAGCATTTTGGTGAAAGTTTGAGCCAACAAATCTTTACTTGTTAAAGATTTAAGAGACAGATGGCTGAAGATTTTTGGCATATGAGAGAGAGCTGACAAGCAAAAAAAAAGGTGGTGGTGATGGGATCACAATAATCATATGTTCAAAAGTAACATTTCAGCTAGACCATAACTCACAGATCTCATAAATCAAATGCTAATTAATCTCAGATTTTTTACATGATAAATGAGTACTGTCTAATGTCATCTAACCTATTTTAAGTTTAAGAGATTATCATTATTTTGAAAGCTTGGAAAAACTGCCTTCTCTTAATAATTAGAGAGAAATTGTGCATTATAGTGAACAATTGAAGGTGATAGAAATCATTAATTTGTATTTTATTTTTTCTCAGTGAATTCTTATATATCCCACTTGTCATGAAAATAGGACTTGAAATGGTTTAACTAAGCCACGATGAATAGTCCTTAGAGTAACTGGAAATTAAGGTTCATGGCTCTTCTAAAGAAATAAATTCGGTATTTTTTCTCATCATAGCTGTGAAAAAATAGCCTTTCACAGCTGTCATGGTTTAGCAGGCAGCTAAGCACCATGCAGCCACTCACTCACTTTCCTTTGTTGGGATAGGGGAGAGAATCAGAAGAGTAAAAGTAAGAAAAATTGTGGGTTGTGATAAAGACAGTTTAATGAGTAAAGAAAAGACGTGCTTGGGATCAAAGCAAAACAAAAAATTCATTCACAACTTACCATCTGCCATCTCCAGAAAAGCAGGGCTCCATCATGCATAACCATTACTTTGGAAGACAAACACCATCGCTGAGAACGTCTCCCTCCTTCATTCTTCCCCCAGGTTTATATATTGAGAATGAAATGATATGGCATGGAATATCCCTTTGGTCACTTGAGGTCAACCGTCTCAGCCGTGTCCCCTCCTCTGTTTTTGTGCACACCTGACCTACTCAGTGGTGGAAGAAAAAGGGCTTAACTGCTTAGCAACAAGAGAACCATCAGTGTTTTACCAACTCTATTTTCATCCCAAATCTAAAACATAGTGCTGTGCCAGTTGCTAGTAAGAACGGCAACTGTTCCAGCTGAAACCATGACAAAATCTCCATTACCTTTGCTAAAAAGTAGGAATTCTCCAGGTGGCATTAATATTACAAAGCCAAGCTTGAAGTTCAGGCACTGTGTGGCTTTTACTGTTAGAGGTTCACAAATCAAATTTTCTGGTAATTTCCATCTGGTCATAAAACCATAATATCAATAACTCATATGCATACCTTAAATGGTAGGCTATAAAAATACATTCCCATTATAAAATATTTTCAAGAACCTGTTACCTACCTTTTTTTTTTTTATACTTCATGCTGTAAAGGTTACCGTAATTATTGCTTTGTTAAACATAGAGCAACTGATCTATAGTAGAGCAAAAATGTCTTGACCTTCTGACATCACTGAGATTTTATTATGCTTTTAAGTAGCTTTAAACAGCTGTATGCTTGCATGCTGTTGTGCATACTGTGTACACTGATTGATCCTGAGTTTCTGATGATGGCAAATATTTCAAATTTCTGCTTTTAAAAATACATAATTACATAATTACAAGTGATTAAAATAATAGCTTCATTGCTTGTTCTTACCCCAAGTATAGTCTTCAAAAACCACAAAATTGGCCCGTTGGTTTTCTCCTCTCTTGTATCTCTACATTCCTTTCACAGTTTATGTTCAGAGAAGGTTAGTTCATTCACTTCTTTGGTCATCCACTGTATGCACTTGTTCACTATTGGAGGTGGGTTCATGTGTGAATTTACTCATTTTTGATCACAAAAAAATAAAGTCTTTGGATCTGAGAACTGCTAAGTTAATCTCTTTCAGTAATTATCGTGAAATATTCTGTTGACCTTTCCATAACTAGGGATGCAATGTCCGTTTCCTTCATAAACGTGTAGATTCATAAGGATATGCATATCCAGTATCTGTCAAGATAATTAGTATGCAGGCTGTTCCCAAGGCTGTTTCATGAGTAATGAACATTATTTTCACTGAAATTTCTGAAGGGAGTTCAATGTTTTATGGTTTTTTTTTTGTTTGTTTTGTTTTGTTTTGTTTTTTTCTTCAGTTTTATATTTTCATAATTTTTAATATATTTCAGTCATCTTTTAATTCCTTGTTGAGATCAGAAATCATTAATGAATAATGTTTTCATCAGAAAAATCTAAACATTTTGCAATTTTTATTTTATGAAATATGTCTCTTGATTCAAAGTCGCATTTAATTTCAGTTTTCTTAAAGTAGGTTTTATAGGCTTTTATTTTGAAAGATTTTCCTCTGTTAAAATTAATTATGCTCTAAAGCAATTTGTAAGTTACGATTCACAAAATATGTCGTTAATTGATTTAAAAGTAAAATCAGTGCATTGAGAACAGTTGTACCAATCAAACTACTTGTAAGTTCGGTTACACTAACAAATACCTCTTCTTGCTGTTGCTATGGCTATATTGGATTGCAGCTCAGAAGCTTCAGTTGTCAATGAGATATTTTTTCATCATAACTCTCCTATACTGCAAAAACTTGTGCTTTTGGTGGTCTTGCTGAAATCCTTAGGACTACTGATTGTATATTAGGTTACACATATTATACTGCTTTGTTTTGATATTGCAATTGATCACACAAATTGCCTTTATTAGACGGTGAGCTTGAGATACAGGAATGAAGAATAATCTAATGTCAGATTGAAAAAATTTCTGGAAAAAACACTGTTTTATCAAAACAACATGACTTCTGTGAAGGTTATATCTAGCTCATTTCTTACACTGTATTGCAGATAGCAATAGCCAATCTATAGAGTCAGTCAGAAAGTTGTCTGTCACAGCAGCCTCAACAGACATATGGCCAGAGATGTTTGATTTCTGTTGAGATATTTGAGTAAAGAAGATATGTGACACAGCTGTGAGTTTTTCGTTCCCAAGTTACTTATTTCTGGGTGTGTAATATGTTGGTTTTACGTATGTGAAAGGAAAATGTTATGTGTAAAGTGAAGGCCCAGTGAGGTAAAGTATAAAAGGATTGTTAGTCCATTGTTCATGGAACTGATCTTCATCACTTGATCTAAGTGATGTCAAGAGATGCGGAAGTCTCAACTCTGAGCTACTAATCCTCTATAACTATTTATCCAGACTCTAATTCCTATCTGGCTGAATTATTTCTTCTTCTCAGGTTTTCTAGGAGTCATAAATTATTTATAATCTCTCCGGAATATTCTCAGGCTGATATATCACAGGGAATTTCATGTCTGGACTTGAGACTGGCTATTATCCAAAAAGGACTGTAGTGATCTTCACATACTAACGAGCTTTATCCAGAAACTTATGTTGTCAAAGTATTTTTGCCAGCATGAGCAAAAGCATGTTCGTCATTGTCATGTTACTTAAATCTAAAAACTTTCTTTTTCACAATGCAAAATCATTCAGAGAATTAGCCAAGGAAAGTCCAATAAAAGTCATATTCAGATGCATTTATATAATAAAAATGACAATGTTTAATCAATGGTGACTGTCCCATACAAAGGACTATGTTAAACTTAACAGTCCAAATCCTCAGATCATAACTTGGTTGAGTTCCACTCATGCTAATTCATACAGAAAGTTTTTTATCAGACGGTCTTTCCCTGAGTGTTGCATAGTGCAACAACATTCTTTTATGTCTCTTAAATTTCTCTTTAGGGAAAGATCCTGATGTGATCCTATTTACCACAAAGTACTGTGTTCCTAGTTAAGTTCTACAATTTATCTGAAAACTAAAATAGTAATATAAGGATAAGGTAATTTATTTTCTTAGAATCAAGGTTTTTCCTCTGTTTTAGAAACATCTTTGTAATGAGGTGGCTCGTGACTTTGCTATTTGGATAAACAGTCACAGGGCATTAAGGGTAGATGAAAGGAAGTCTTGTGAGACAAACCTGATGATTGCTTCTGTTCTGAGATACAGGCTGAATGTCAAGGTAAGATTTTCAGTAGTTTGTAAGGGAGTGGACTACAATCTCAAGAAAATAGGTTAAGTGTCTGTCTCTCGAGACATTTAAAATTAAACTGAAATAAATACTTGAAACAGTTTATTAGCAGGAAAATTGACTAGAAGATACAAAAATGTTTCACCTGACCTTCTTTAATTCTCATGCTGTGTTCTGTAGTTATTTTGCTGTAATAGTGCATATTATTATAATGCTGTTGGAAATTTTGGCCCATTGCATTAGCTCGGAATACATTTACCATAAATGAAGAAGTGGCAGGAGCCTCTTTTGCCTCTAATTGTCTTCCTAAACATAAAATGCTTCTCTCTTTCAATTTATTTAAATGCTTTAATGCCAAAATTACCAGCATAGTGAGTTGCAGCCAGGAAGTTTTGGTCTTTATCACTTGATTAAAATTGAATTTTCTTTAGCAGCTGTATTCTTTAGTATCTTTGTTGCTTTAAAATTGACCTGCCATGCTTCATTGTTTTAAAGTACAGGGCATGCTCTCTTGTTTTACAGCATGAAGAAACATATGTATAAATTACTTTTTCTATTAAATTTCTTCACTTAACAGGATTGTATTTTATTGTTTTATTGCTCCTAGTTTGTTCATGTTGGCCTTTTCAACATTTGAGATTACCTGATTTTACAACTGAACATTTTAAGAGCTCAAGCCTTCCTGTGCTAGATAATTATATTTAAAATTGATCACAGGCTCTGTAGTAGCAGAACTTCAGCCGGCTACTGTAAGAAACCAGCAATGATGGGTTGAATGCTGTCTCCATCCTCACTTTAGCAGGAATATATATTTGACTTTGGAGCAAACAGGAACCTGACTGTTGTTAGTAATTTCAGACTAACAGTGAAGCAGGAAATCTCCCCCCTTGCCTACAACCAGCACATGCAATAATGTGTTATTTTGCAAGTATTGTGTTACAATACTATATTGATTTGTACGTCTGTAGTGTGGTGCTCTTAAGTTTTGGTTTTTAAGTCATGTCTGTATCTGGCGGTGGAGACACCACTGTTTTGCTCCAGGGAGGAGAAATGAGCACCCATCATGCCATGGCAGCGTGAAGTATGCCCTGAAATGAATGGTATGGGGATAAGAACACCTACTGCCTCTGTTTCTCCTTGTGGAGAGAGGACAGCCATGGCTGCAAGCAGCACACTAGTCACACCAGCTACATATCTGAGCTCCAGCCCTAGGTTAGGCATTGCTGAGCTACTGGCTGCACTTCTCACTTCTTCATTTATGTCCTTGCTGTGAGCTCATAAGATTTTTATTATTGTCCAGAGTATGTCTCTTGTTGCTCCTAACCAATTAAAACTGGTTTCCTTCAAAGATAGGTTACTGCAGGTTATATGGAATTAATGTATGGTGAAGCCATATTTTCTCTTTCCTTGGTACATTTTTTATTAGTATTTTTAGAGGAAGGAGGAATTGGATTTTGCAGAAAGTTGTGACCTTTGCCTCCAAGAACTTCCATCTGAATTTTGAGATGATGCAGTAAAGACTGTCTGAAAGTAGAACACAAGGAGAGGCAGAAATGAGGGTGAGAGGAATAGCGATTTGTTAATTCATTTCAGCTTACTTGCAATGAGTCTTAGGATACTGAAAAGGAATTCTGAATGAGCTGAAAGAAATGGTCAATACTGCACTCCGCAACACTTTAAACTAGAAGGTTAGGAACTTCCACAACCACTGTCTGCTACTGGATAAGCTAAAATACACAGAGAAAGTGTCAACCATGCAATTAAAATATTGAAAAAGATTTAGTGAATCTCATTTGTAAAAACCGCATTAATGCATAGACTTGCCAGATAACTGTTCCTCACAAGAATCATAAAAGCGCTGGATAACTTTTATCCTCGTAAGATTTAGAGCACAATGTAAGTACCCTGTTTAAAGTGTTAAGTGGTTTGTTTAACTAGAGAAGCTATTAGGGATTTATATAATACAGAATCACAGGGAGTACTTCTTTGATAAGAGCACTGTATAGCAGGGCTTATATTGTTTGATTATATTCATGATATACAGATGTATTTTGATGAACGTATTTGGCATTTCTTCAACTCACTAAGGTTTCTGTGAATTTGCTAGTAGTCAATGCTTCTGATGTTTTCTTTGTAGTACAGACTTTGCAGGATTCCTAAAACCTATGTGATAACATAAAGAGCACGTGTCTTTGCAAGTGCCTGATCCTTGTCACCGGGGAATGTTCTTGTTAACCTGTTTTTGTTAAACCATATTTGATGAAAAATAAAATAAAATTAAAACAAAACAGAACAGGGAAGAAGAGAACAAATCCATATATTCTTTATACAAAAAAGTTGTGAAATAGTCAAGAGTTACTTTGGGGGTTTCAGATGCAATGAACATATGCATCTGAAAGAGAAATAGAACATACTTAAGAAAGTGTGACATTAAAAACAGTACATTGAAATGAAGGTTGAGTATGCCTCCCTGTATGATTTCCTTCTGATCTGTTTAAATTAAAAAATGCCTACCGAATCCTATTCTGAAAGGACTTTTCATAATTGTAAATCTTGCGGTATGAAAAGGTGGGCATATTTTGTCCACTTGTCCAGTGAGCTCCATGAATCCAGCAAGATTAATAGAGTCACAGGAAATGCAAGAAAAATTCTCTAGACTTACAGCCTTTTTATGGAGATGTAGTTCAAGTGCTGAACTGTTTCTCATCTTGGTAAGAATGGATTTTGCTTTCTTTAGGTGAACAATCAGTGCAGTAATCTGTTGAGCTAAAGATTGTCTAGCAAACGCAATCTTACTAGACAGGACAATCTATATTGTGTTATTTCTTTACATAGGGCTTATTCATGAAATGGCACATATATATGAGGGAAAATATTTGAAACCTAAAATCAGAGTGAATGTTCTTTGAAACAGATATACAACTATTCAACTTGAAAGAGCTATGTTTGGGCTTTACCGCTCTTGTAAAATATTCTTTTCAACTTCTATTGTTCACCAAAATAAGCAAAATTATTTAAACTTAATGAAGAAAGCAAGGACCTGGAATAAAAAAAACTATTCAAGTTTTTGAAGTTCAACAAAATTATGAGAATCAGCATCCAACACTAGAATAATTTAAGTGAATTTGACAATAAGTAGTCTCTCTGGTTCTCTGGCTCTGAGATACACATTAATTCCATAAGTATGTGAAAAATTCATGCATTTCAGAGCCATAAGACAATGGAATTTAAATTTCCTGCAGCAGTAGTGTGCCATTAAAACTAATCTTCAAAAATAAGGAACATTTTCCATGTAAAGCATTGCTTTCATACAGGTTGCACATAGAAAATAATTCCATGTTAAAGTAAGACCATTACACTGTAAATTAAATCACTCATCACTTATGTAATGTTAGAATCAAAGTAGAGGTTGTCATCATTTGTGACAGTTCTACTTGTGCATTCTAACACCATTTTTTTTTTGTTTTGTTTTGTTTTCCCCCTTGTGTGTAGCACAGAATTTATGCAGAATGCACAATGCTGCCCTAATGAGCACTGCTATGTAGCATTTGGCTCAACACCATCTACCTCCACAGAGACCAAGCTGATTTTCCTTATGGATTTTGTTTTGGGACTTATCATAGTCACAGATGAGTGGTTCATAAACAGTAATGTCTATGTTCTAACAACACAATGATAAAAGGCTTTATTTTTATCCTTTCTAAACAGATGGGGACTGATAATCACAAAGTTTATTGTTTAAAGAACTATTATTTTTAAGTTTTTTAACTTGAAACGCTTGGGGTTCATCTTCTCTGTCTCTAGTATTGCATAGCAATCACGTTCTTCAGCACAGCTCACATTGACCTCATGTGCAGCCATGAATTTACAGCAGCTTTGCAACTCAGGCCACAGCTGTCTCAAGTCAGACACTCAGAAAATAAGGAACATACAATCAGAGTTATCTTCACCAACAGCCCGCAATGTGTTAACTGCTTCCTGTTGCAAATGAGCTGAAGGACCAGCAGCAAGACCCTCTTTCATTGCCAAATTATTCATATATCACGTTTCATCCTTAGAACTGATCCCTTATGTGTGATTGGGTTTCTTTCCTGGGATTCAATGGAAAAAGTCCCCAAGTATATGATTTTAATGTACAAAAGGAGCTGAATTAAGTTTACAAAAGTAGTCCCGATCTTGGCTCTTCTCTTATGGGATGACTTTAATTATACTTGTTTAAGAATAGTCTTTCAATACATTTTTAATGTGTGTATGCATGCATGTGTGAAATTTTCTCAGTTCTGGCTTCTGTTTGTTTGTTTTAAAAATAAATCAAATTATGTTGACAGCCATGTAAATTGGCAGCGCTGTTGAAGCTTTTGATCCACCACATAAATTTCTGTTACCTGAGCTAACAGAGTAGCTGATAAAGCAGTAGGCTATAATTCTCTCTAGACATTAATGAAAGGATGAAACTGCCAGAAAATAAAATAGAAAAAAGCAAGATTCTGAATTCTGTTCTGTTATGGAGTGAGCATGTACTGAGGATTAAACATCAAACCTAACTCTTTCTTTTCTCTCTCCCCTGAGTCTTCTACTTGGTCTCACTCTCCAAATTTCACTGGCTTCTGGCTTCTCCTTAAATGCCTCTTTTTAGGTCCAGTTTCTTTAACCAGACACTCAATATTTTTCTTCTCTCAGCTTCTGGTTTCCTCATTGTTCCCATCTCTTCACCTTTCCCTTTTTTCAACTGATTAACAAATGCACTTCATAAAGTCATCTCAACTTCTCCCTTGTCTCTTGAACAACTTTGGGTCCTAGCAAATCCCTCCAAATTTAACCTCTCTTTCCAGTCACAGCAGTTCATGGCTTCTCCATTCCCCTTTGCCCACCAGCAGGTCTAACACTTTTCCATGGACAGGTCAAACAACTTTTTGTCCTGCTCCTGTGGCTCCTACCAACAGTATCACAGGGATCACGGGGGTGATGACCTCTTTGCTAGAGTTAAGCGCACCTGCTAAACAGTGATGCTGAAAAGTAGATTTAGAGGGATATTTTCCCTAAAAACAGTCAGTGGGAGAGCAGAGATGTCAGACATTCAGAGGGGTCTCCTCGTTGCAGGGGAAGCATGAAATGGGGAGGATGAATAAATCCCATGTTTCTTACTGAAATCTGAAGCCCATCATAGTGGTCCTAGCTACAGGTGCTTAGACATGCAACTGGAGGGAATGTAAGGCTACCAACTACCTCATGTTGGCATTTGAGCTTTGATGGATTTAGCTTGAATGTTAAGCAGTCTCTTCTGAATGTTTACAAGCTGCCTTTACAAAAGGAAAATCTGGAGCAGATTTTATCCATAAACATAAAAGGAATGTCTGTGACTTGGAGAGGGTGTCCTATAAATTTCAAGTCTTATCAGTGTATAATAGTGGGAGCCACGTTAAAAAAAAAAATCATAATATTTCAGTAAGAAATTAACAGTATATTTTCCCTTTGTCTCATTCTCTAAAATGACTAAAAATTTCACAAAAAATAATAAAAATAAGTATAATAGATATAACCCATGTGGAAAATCTTATCTTGGCGCTTTAAATTTAATGAAGTTGCAAATGATAGGAAAATGGGTCTAAGAATGAAAAATATTGGTCTACTTAATAATGAGAAATGTTTCCACTTCCAGTGGATAACTGCATTAATTTTTAGTTAGATGAAATGGACTATCAAGCTAATATACTTCTATGCGGGTCTCTTCCATTAAGGAACATTATAAATACAGAAAATAGTCCAGTCAGCTAATTTTTTACTTGACTATCTAAGCTCACCCCTGTAGTAAATAAATATGGCCTTGGTCATGAGGTCTGAACTCTCCTAGGGCGTCTCTATTGGAAATAACAGTAATGCAGTGTTCAGAAATGGTCCCATATTTTTAATAAAGAAAGCAAAATTTAGGAAACAGCAATACACAAAACTTTAGTGGAAGGTTCATTCTAGCAGAAAACCAATAAATATTCACACCATGTTGCTTACTTTTGGCAAGCAAAGTTATTTTTATTGTCAGTGTGTATTAAAAATGGATGATTCTTCCTAGCCTCCTTCAAAATGTTTATCTGAGAAAGGGAAAAGCTTGAGAATGTATGTTAATAGTAGATAGCTATGAATTAAATACACATAACAATCTGTTAAATAAGAAGGTGTTAGTCTAGCTAACTGCATTTCAGAAGACTTAACTTTACTAATTAAATGTCCAGGCAAAAAAGTTTTCAAAACAAGTAAAAGAGTAATAAAAGTTATGTTCTGTTTACATAGTAACAATAGGACCTAGAATATGATGTGCTTCAGTCAATCATTTATTTTTCATATTTCAAAGTGATACTCTATTGCTGATAAGAGGCAATAATTTGGACTTTTAAAGACATATTTATTAGCTATGGCAGGTTGATTAGGACATACAAAATTTTTCAAAATAACAATAATACAGCACCCCAGTCTGCCTTTCACCAGGGGACTGTATTTAAAGTTCTAACAAAACTGACATTTTAAAAGCCTAAAAGATTGTTTTGCTAAAAATTGCCTCAGTCAAGTTACCAAATAAAAAGCTGCAAATATATATATATGTATATAAAAAAAAAAAAGATTATCCACTCTGCTGTCATTAGAGGAAGTCAATTATCAGTTGGCCCAAAGGAGTTTTGAATTGAAGTAATTAAATTTGAGGCTGTGTGACATTGCTGTCATTTCAGTGAGATCCTCCTACACTTCCCTGTGACTGATTTATTCAGGCAGTAAAAGTTGGATGAGTGTAGATTTTCTGTTAATATACTGAATTATTTTCTAACATTTGAGCTGCTCTCAGATGATTGTACAGTACTTTCTTGGCAACCGATCGCATTTTCAACATTTCCATTAGAAATATCTATTGAAATTTACTTCAAACACATAAAAATAACTAGAAGCACAACTTTTTCTGTTTCTTCCTCTCTTCTGAAAGGTCTAATAACTGAGACATGAGATCCCTAGGAAGGCAAATAATAATAAAAAGAGTGAGAAAAGGTTTTACTAAGTTTCTGTTACATCAGATTTTTATTGAAAACAGTACCATTTGCCTAAAATTCACAGGAGAGTGACATGAAGCAAGGAGAAAGAAAAAAAAAAAAGGCTGTGCTGCTTATTACACCTTTTCCAAACCAATCTCAAACAGATTAAATGTAGTAGAAGATACCACAGCTAAGAAAATATTTCACAGCCACGTTATCCATTAAATACTCTATTTAGCAATCCATTGAGAAATTCACTGGGTTTCCTTGCGTGACAGTGGCCAGCTTCCCTGGCCCCTCTGTGAAAAGACGAGTTGGGTTCCCAGATGCCTCGGTTGCCAACCATTTGATATGCAGAACTGAGATGAAATTGTAGGTGAAACAGTCATTGATCTTTGTCAGCCACTTACAGATCTCTGGGAAATCAAAACTGTCAACTCCTGCTGTTTGCAGGTGCATTATTCAGTAAAAATTCCAAGAAGTTTTTCCCTCAGCACACAGGATATGCCTACAAATTCTAGCTGTTTGCTTGAAACGAGGGACAGTAGTATAGAACAACCAGAAGGACATGTTTGTAGCAAAGGTACTGGTGGACTCAAGAGAGATGGGCATCCATTTGGAAACAGCAAGAAAACAGCCCATTTTAGACCAGCCTTCTGGTTAGTTAATATAAAACCGTAGTGACTCAGATGACTTTAATTTTGATTTACAGTTCTCTCTGATTATTATGATCACAGAAATCACAGATCATAGGTGTGGTAAGTACCTCAAGGTGTCACCATGACCATTTTCCACTCAAAATCAGGATCTATTACATCAAGTCAGGATTTTGTTCTGTTTTTAAAGCTGCAGGGATTGAAATGAAGTATTTTTCCTTGGTGTTCATTTCAATCCATTCTGTGCCTTTTTGAATCTAATTTTAATCTCCCCCCATTTCAGTTAGCTGTTCTCAATTCTTCCCACACATGGAAAGAAAAAGAGTTTATACTCTTATTCTTAATAACTAGTTTATAGACATTTGCAGACCAATGTTTCCTGCCAGAACGCTTTTTGATATGTCCTCGTCAATCAGATTTTCCACACCTCTGCTTTTGCTCAGTACTCATCTTTGGGCTCTCTACTGATCATCTGTATCTTTCTGAAATGCAGTGTCCAAATCCAGAATGCTTTGGGAAGCAATAGATTCCAAGGAATTCTGAAGAGTTATTTAAATTCTTTCAAGCAAGGCTGCTTTTACTATGCTTTGCAAGTATTATTCTTCTCTTCTGTAATAGTGTGACACTGGGCAGCCTTATAATACTTATGTCTTTTTCTTTAAATGGGTATTTGAATAACCATCCTCCATCCTCACTTTGAATCCTTATACGTTGAAGGTATTTTGAATTGCATCCCCCATTTTAGGCTGTTGCTCCAGTTGAAACAATTTGAATGAACTCCTCTATATACCCAGCCCCTTTATCCTTATTCTCTATTTTTCATTCAGAAATGAAAATCTGTATCTTACCAGACACTGAATAGATAATTTTGAAATCCTATGCAATATATTTCTTCTGCTTAATCCTATATTTTCTAATGCTTATAAAATAAACATATTTCTTAATAGTTCCAATAAGCAATTTACAATTCATTGATCAAAATGGTATTTGAGAGAAAATTTGCTCTTTCCTTTTTATGTAACTGCTTGATCATATTTTACACATTGGGTCATATTCATCCCTTATGAAGTTCCACTGTTGTGGCTACATCAGTAAGCTTTCTGCATGTGAATCATAAAAAACAAGTTACCTGGTGCCAAATGTATTTTCATAACTTATGCATATTTTTTGTACTTTTATAAGTCTTCATTTATTACCTTTCATCACTGGCTCGGCCACCACATAAAACAATTTAATCACGTCTCTTTGCAGATGAGAAAGCTGAAGCACCCAAGAGGTTTGCTATAGCTCATAGGTGAAACAAGGATAAACCCTATTTCCTGAAACGAAGTTTCTGACAGAGTCTGTGCATAATGAATATAGAAAGAATTTCTGGGTGTGCTTTTTTGCAGCAATGTAATTTCTGCTGACAAAAAAGATTTAAAGATTCGTTAACTTAACATTCAAAGTTTTCCCATTTTGTCATTAGCATTAAAAAAGCGAACAAAAACAATTCCCCTAGCACTGCACCTTACTTTTTTTTTTGACCCTTTTTGTATAAAATATTGCTAGCAAGCTCTTTTCAGAGTTCTTGGGAACCTCGAATATCCTGGTTTGGTTTTGGTACTTCTCTGATTTGTGTAATCTGTACCTATACTCTCTTATTTTGCACATTCATCTCTGACCGTACACTTTGGTCATTCAACCAAGCAACACATGCTAAGTAAGATTCTGTTATCTCCATCTTCATTTTGCTTATGCTAGAGGCATATTTAAGCTCTACTAGTGCTTCTGCTCACTTTTATACCTCCAGTATGATTATTATGACGAGCCATGTAACTCTAGTCATGCATTTGGTATTGCCTTTCCTTATTGTTTTATGCTTTAAGAAGTTTGCATGCTACATAAGTCTGTGAAGCTATTTAGACTGAAAAAAAAAAAAAAAGAAAAGAAAGTGAAAAATATTCACTAGCACAGTATGTTGTACTGGCTGGACTAAATATGTTTTCTTGGTCTGATATATAGTGGTGTTGGCTGAAACAAAGGAGTTTTCATATTATCCTTGACGGAAGGCTAGCCAGAATGGAAAGAACATTTTTTCTACCGTCAAGAGAGTTCCAGCACAGCTTACTTCTCAGTTCCTTGTGTACTTCAGCTGTTTCCCTGGAGGTCTGGTTTTACTGGAACATGATTCTAACGTAATAGTTTTCTCCTTTGAACCTATGCATGAAAACAAAACACTGCACTCTTCAACGGTGTTCTTGTTCACAGCACACTGACGTTTTTGTCTTTGGTTTTGCTTATAGCAGCCACATTGCTCTGGGCTCTATCACAGCCTTTTTGCCCTTGAAAGTTATACTGGCAAAGGTTTCTTTCACATATAATTTGCAGTTATAACGGTGAGGCTAGGAAAGAATACAGCTTTTGCTCAAAATCAAACTAACAAGTTGAAACAACTGAATGGATGGTCTCAGTTTTTCAGATAGCAAGTTTTTTCTGGCTTTACTTATGTTGAACACTTGCATAGGTACTGAGACATCAAGGAGTCTGCTGAAGGAGAAAGGAAACATATGTGATATGCCTCATAAAATACAAGTTGGGAATGTTTAGTTGAACAAATAAACTGGTCTTTCTGTTGAGATTATGTGCATGGCATAAACTATGTGTTCTGCTCTTTTTCTCAGATTAAGTATGGATTTGATGAACTGGTTTGTACTGAAACTGAGGAGTAAATGAAAAATTAAATTAAAAAACAACCAGAAATAATTTTCCCTGATTCTTACATAAATATTAACCAGATACATTTTATCTTTTCTCCTGCCTTTTCAGTTTCTGAACAACTTGTAGAATTGAACATCTCCTAGATAGAGACATCTGGCCCAAGAACTGCAAAACTATTAAGATTTGAAATTTAGTGCTACTTTATATATAATCCATGAGTTTTTCTGGGGCAATTTTGATGTAGGGAAGCTACAACTCAGAAGTTTATGGTGCAGCTGTCCTAATCTCCACCTGCACTCCAAGGTGTTTCATTGAGAGCAGTTTTCTCTCAATAAATTTATTTTTACAAGCAAAAAGACAAGAAAAATGCTCTGAAAAGCTGGAGAAGGACCTACCCTGGGTTCTGGAAAACACTTTGGAAACTTAACTGATTTACTTTAAAATAATCTTATTCCACTGTGGGTTTCACTCTCTCCCTTACATACTCCTAAGCTTTTTGCTCCTCATACAAAGCAAATGAGTACAGAGCCGGATTAGTGATCTTTAATTAACCGCAGTAGTAATTTCCAAGATATTCTGAGCACCACCTACAACTCCGTTTCAAGGCAGTTAAGAAAACAGGTGCTCAGTGTTTCTCAAAACTTGATGCTTTGGTCAAATTCAAAACAAATCCAAATTGTCTCACAATTATTATTATAAGACAAAAATACAATTGGTTTTCTCTGCTTTTTACATTCTTTGTTGCCGACAATACTTCTAGTGTCCTGTGCATGCAGAGGGTATTTCAGATTAGCTTATATATGAAGAGATTTTGAAGTACGGTAAGTGCTTTTTGCCTTTGGGATATTCTAGCAAACTGCATGTTTGTTTTCTTTCATACACTTTTCCATGCTTTTTTATGTTGGTCCGTGCAGCTGAAAGGTCTAGATTGTTAGCCAGACCTCTGGGAAAAACTTGCTGCTTCCCAAACAGAAATCTGCCTCAGCAGACACCAACTTCTTCCCAGTTCCTGCTTTCACACAGTGAATAGCTACCAAGCATTTGTGAGCCTTTTATGTTCCCCAGTGCCAAAGACCTTGATATGCTGCTGCTGGAATATGCCCAAGGCTGAGCTGCAGTGTATTGAAGGACTTTCCAGTTGATGTGTGATAAACCAGTGTAGCCCTACCTGCTGCCTAAGCTGTTTTCTGCCATCACATAATATAAACATATCTGCTGTATGGATCTGGTATGAAAGGATATAAAGAACTTGAGATCTTGTCAAGAAGTTGGACAGATGTGACATATTATGCTTAAAGCAAAGTTTTCATTAAGCACCTGTGAATTCTCTTTTGATTATTTTTAATACTACCAACTGCATTGCTTTGTGGCTTTCAGGTGCATTCTATTCTGCAAATTGTAATTCTCAGGTCTTCACATGCATGTCATTGAAACTTTTTAAGAATCTTTCCACCATCTGAAAAGTGAAGAAAAGAATCATTTTTATCCAGCTGCTAACAACATTCCATTTGCTGGTGGCAAATGTTTATTAGAAGGTTGAAATACCTTGCAAATATAGTACTCATCTGAAATTCTGAAAATGTATTCCATTACCCAGCTCAGTCACAGGCTTCCTCTGTGACCCTGGAATTCACATTTACTCTTTCTTGTCTCTACAAAATTGAAACCGTGCGTCCTTTCTCAAAAATGGTGTTAAGAGGATATGGTGTTAAGGGGGTATTTACATGGATGAAGAAAGCATAATAAAAGGGAAGAAAAGGAAGAAGAGGAAGGAAGAAGGGAGGAGCCCTATTCAAGGCCCAATAGGATGCTCCTATGGCATATTTCATTATATGCAGAATAGAAGTAATTTTTGAACAAATCTGGTTTTTGCTCATTGTAGTGTACAGTTGCATCCTTTCTATACAATACAGGACAATCAGATTCTTCCTTTCTTCCTAATAATTGTTGAAATATTTTAAAAATAATCACATTTTTGTGTAGATTAAATACTTGATCCCTGCACTAACTCAAGTTGCTAAAAAAAAAGACATATGTGAGACAAGCAGTTCTTTAGAAAGCATCAGCTATACATATCAATAGCCTTGATTAGGTTATATTTTCTTATAAACAAAGTAATGATGTCTTGGTTTAATACACTTGCACTATAAAAAAGTTGAGTTTGGCTGTCATAGTGGTTATATTTCTGCAGGAAATAACCTTCAAGTATATCTGTATAGCAGAGGAGGAGCTCCAAACTGAAATGATTAATGTTAAATCATTGCGTATGCTTGTAGCCTGCAAATTTCTTAATTTTAGTCTCAGGGATATAATACGCCTTGTGTAAATCTTACATGAGTATTCATGGGCTTTCTCCCAAGAGCACGTCCTACTACCTGCAGCTGGTGAAAAGGCTGAACAAAAGGTCAAGATTTAGCTCTGCAAGTATCCTCTAAATCTTGTTAAGGTTCATGCTTATTCCAGTGAGAAATGTGGGTGAATAAAATGCAACAAGCCATAAATATTCTAATATATTTTAGCCATCCTGACAGAATGCATTTCTCAGAAATTCCCCTAAGTACCTACAGTCAGATCAGATTGGTTTATCTTTTTGTAAATTCTGTATAGTCCTTCATGGAATAAGATTGAGCATTCATGCAAAGGCTGTAATATCCCGTTCTCCCTCTGTACTTCTCAAATTGCAAGAAATGGCAAGCCTACACTTTCTGGCAAAGCTCCAACCCAGTGCTGAGCTATGTGCTACTCCCGATGTATTCCCTCAAGCATTTGTGGTGCAGACAATGCAGACAAGGACAGCTGCGGCACTCAAGGGAGCCTGGGAACATGAATACAGATAGAAATCTTCCCCTGTGTAATGATTATGTACTTCCAAAATGTAAAAGTCACCACCTTTGCAATACGAATACTTCTGGAAAGCATTTTCTTTCACAAAGGAAATAGAATGAAGGTAGTTTTATTGCCTGCCTTATTAACTGGAGCTTCCACAAATCAGAAGATAGCAGTATGTAAGGGCATGGACAGAAAGATGGGAAATGCAGAACACTGTTTTGGACTTCTACTTTTCTTTTTATTATTGTGTTTACAACTCATTGGGATGGGATAAACAGGTACTAAATCTATGGGTGAACACATAGATTTCTACTTACAGTCAGGAGATGTTAAAAGAAAAGGCAGTTTGGTCCTGCTGCTGTTTGCCTCTTGCATGCTCAAGTGAATTGTTGCTGTAGAATCAATATCAATTACCCATCTTAGATTTTTTTTTGCTACTACTGTGAGTTGCTTAGGTGGGATTTTATCTGTAAAACCAAGAGTCTTCTATGGACAGGGTAATTTGCAACAGATCAGAAGACTNCCTTTTAAATTACAGGGTTTTAAATTGCAAATACTATCAATAGGAGAGGAAATAATTGCAGCCTGGAATGGGCTTCCTGGAGAGGTGATTGATGTCCCAAGCTTGTCTGTGTTTAAGGGGCATTTGGACAATGCCCTTAATAATATGCTTTAACTTTTTGTCACCCCTGTAGTGATCAGGCAGCTGGTCACTGCAGGTCCCTTCCAACTGAAATTATTCTTTTCAATTTAGTCTAGTCTAGTCTAGTCTATTTACTGTCTGGATGCAGGATACATGAGTTAGTGACCATTGCAATAGCCAGTTCTGACAGACTGCCTTTGCCAGGAAGAAAAGAGACTTCAACTATATGGATGGGAGCTGTGCCATGCCATATGGTCCCAGATCCAGAGAAAGGTCACTCAGCCATTCACCAAGATATAGCCATGAGGTTGACGTAGCAGGGAGAGGAAAATCATGGCTCTACAAATCCACATTGTTCAGGTTAACAGTTAATAAATTGAAAGCAGACAAAACTTAAGTTGTAAGGAGCCAGAGAGAAAATAAAAAATATGAAGAGTGCATAAACATCTTGGACTAGAAAGAATAGTAAATATGAAGTATAGATCCAAGTAATATTAAACTGACCTGCCATGTAAACAGTGTAAAAATGAATTACAGCAGCTGTTGGTCCTGTGTGTTTACTACACAACTAAGCTGAACTTCAGTGTTTGTCTATTGTCTAGGTATTAATCCATTATTTAAGGATAGCAAGTAAGTTTCAATAATACATGAGGTAGGAAAATACAGTTTTCATCTCCTTTTCAGGGTGCATTATTTTCCCTCTGAAAAACAGGGTGAAAAGTAAACAACTTTTAAAAAAGTTGTTTTTTAACATACAGAGAGAGAAAATGGGGGGAGCTAATAAAATTATTTCACTTATATAACAACAAAATATTTTTTGTCTGTAGTGTCTTACTTTGGTATTTTTTACTAAACGTATCTTCAAATTGAAAAAAATCATTGTCCATAAGAAGGCTGACTTGCATGTTGAAGTTGAATTTTTTTTTCCAATTTATTTGAAGTCAAGAAATTAAAACATTTCTCATAATTTCTTATAAATATATGCATTTCCGTGACATGTAATTTTTTTAATATAAAGTGATTAACCTAGAACTTCGTAAGTAACTCTAGCAAAGCTTCTTGAACTAGTGGTACCAAAAGCTCAGTATCAGCTAGAGTCAAGACCAAATTAAAGCTCCTGACAAGAGGCTTGATCAGAATACGAGAGTTTTTAAGATTTGAACCCTTTTTTCATGATATCTGAATGTCTTTTCTTGTAATCTTGGTCAAACTCAGAGGCAAGACACTGCAGTGTTTTAGAAACTTGAAAATTTACAAGGATTGCTTTCAGTATGTACTTTTTTTTTTTTTTTTAAGTCAACTTCTTTCATCTTTGGATAGTATGAATCTCCCGTATACTGTTTTTTAATTTGTATATTCAACCTTATAAAAGCATCTACCTTGGGCAGTTAATTAATTTTTGTATCCCATATTGTAACTTGAGACATGATGTTTTCCCAAAGACCTCTGACAGGACAGATAGTATGTGGAGGGACCATTGAGGTTCTGAACTGGAACAGGAGGGTGTTTTGGTTTTTTGTGGGTTTTGGGGGTTCTTTGTTTGTTTGTTTTGTGGGAGTTTTGTTTGTTTGGTTGATTTTTTGTTTGTTTTTTGGTCAGGGGTTAAAGGGGTTAAAATAGAAATCTGGCATAAAGAAAACATGAAAGACAAGTCTTCTAGACCATGACAGCACCTAGTGAATCGACTTTTGAAAACAGTTGTGGCAAACCACTGCTTTGAATTGCAATATATAATCTTGCAGAGCTACAACTTTTGTCACTTAATTTAAATCACTCTTCAAGCTTTCAGAATCTCACTTAAATAGAGTCGGCTCTTATTCCCTGTGCATGCCTAAGCATGTTGAAAACTTCGAATGAAAAGAAGTGATTCTACTGAGCAAGGAAAAATCATAGACAATAAATTACCTGGAGATCTCTAGGGTCTTGTAAAGGTAGAAGCAATATGTGCTGCCAGTACAGCTTCCTTGCCTCTTCCACCTTCTCACAAGATGTATTAGCATCTTAGGCGACATGGGCATATTGTTCACCTTAGGTCTCAGCTGTTTTTTGTAATTTGTATCAGGAGACAAAATAGCAATTTATGGAATACATTTCCAGTGAGGTACGTGCAAGCACTTAGACTTACAATTTTCATTAACAGAAGATGTATGTTGTTTTTCCCAAACACCCAGCTGAATGTTTTGTTTTTTTTTTTGATATATCAGTAAAGGAAATATTTGCCATAGCTGTTTAGTAGCTAAGAAGTGGTTGCAAAGACTTCTAGGGAGATCCAGATTATGAAGAAAATTAACTATTTTGTGACTGCACAATTTTTCATAAGGTGAGAATAGAAGTTACCAGCGCTAACTTCAGTGATAACATAGTGCTTTTACAGTGGCTATTTATGTCTTAACATGTAAAAGAATGGATACTAAAGTTAAGTGCTTGCACAATTTTGTTTTAAGACAGAAATAAATAGATTATAGACTCTCTGTATATAGTCATGCCAAACATTTTATATTAAAGCAGAAGCTCATGCCCACATTTTCAATGTCTATATGATAGATAAGGTAACTTTTCTTTCAGTGTATACAAAATTTTTTCAAAGTTTGTTACTCGTAAAACTACCAAAATTTAAATTATGTACTTAAATATAAATATTTGAATTAAATACCCATAAGAAGTAGAATTACTGGAGTTATTATTGTCAATTAGCATCTTTAATTTAAATTACAGGTTTTTAAAATATTTATTGAAAAGAAATATCCTGTTTTGATATCAAGCCTTTTTCCTCTAAATTAACAAGAGTGGGATTTGATGAGTATATGCTCAGGAGGGTAAGGCAGCAGTTGAATTTTCAATACCTCCAATGACTTGCACAGTAATACTCCGTGATTCACTTACATTTTTATGGCTCTTTCCTTATATTGTAATTGCCCTAAGGATCTTTATTTCTACTAAGAACCTTTTATGTAAAATAAATGCACTGTAAGATTTTCTCAAAGCTCCATGAACTTACTCTTTCTAAAGATATCTTTAAACCTCAGAGAAAAGCCAAGGATAACACAATAAATCAATCAAACTTATCACCCATACTCCACTGTCAAATCTTTACTATCCATATTCGTATCTTAAAGCTAGGTGTAATAAGACTTCTCATTGTTTTCAAATTCATGGATGTTTCTGTCATCTGCTCCCCAAAGTAGTTGATTTGCTATTGTCTTGGTAAGCTAAAAGACTGTAAAAACAGACTGTGTGTCCAAAAAACTTTGTAAGATGCACATAGGTGTTGCAAAACTTGAAGCTCCACTTTTCAGGAAACAATATTGCACACTTGTTTGTAGATTTATCTTAAAAATACTGTTCTTTTGGAAATTCCATTTGAGAGTTAAGTAGAAGGTTTCAGTGGTCTTTGCACAAAGATAATTTTTCCTCTTTTTAAATGTACCCTATAATTTAGGAAATGAAGTCCTCAACAATTTTGCCTGGATAATGTGTTCAGGAGAAATTGTATGAGTCTTCTCAAAACCTGAAAGCTGTTAGTTAAAGGCGTAAAAAATATCTGCAGAATTCAATCCCCCATTTTCACTCTGCAGCTTTTAAAAATGACCAAGATTAAATAAGAATTTTGTTTGCAGTGATGGAATGACTGAAGCTAATTGTCAAAGTCCACAATGTTCAAGTATTCCAAAGTAAAAAACACATGCAAAGTAAAGACTCCACAAAAAAAGAAAAAATCCACATCAACATCACAACTTCTCAGATGATGTAGTGACGGAGTTTCTGACTTTCCATCAGAATCTCAATTGGCAGGAATAATTGCATAAAAATAGACAACCTAGGTGGAGACTTACTAGAAACCAAAAGGAAGCAAACAAGCAAACAAATAAACAAATGTCAGTCAAAGTGTGCAAAAAGAGAAGTGTAATTGAACTTGGCTTGAAAAAGTGATGTGCTGCTAAAAGCTTTAAATTATGGAGAAAGTTAAAAGTTCCTTTCTCATATAGCTATCTCTTATTTCTCTTTGCTTCATGACTAGAATCTACCTGGACTTATTCCTCAAAGCATACTGGAGAAACAAATGTTATTTCAAACATGTCTGTAGATTTGCTTATCTGTTGATTTGCTAAAGAAGCTATACAAGTATAACTGCTAAAATTATTTTGTATTGCAGTGAGAGGAGGGTCTTTTTCTGGAAACTGTTTCTCTGATATTTAAACTACTATGTCTGTTGAACTACTCAGTCTGTTGAACCTTGGATATCGGAAGTAGGAACCCAGAGACTATTAATATGCCTACCTCCAAGATAACCCTTTTCACCACTAAGAAATTTAGTACCAGTTTTGAAACAATTAATGAATGCAAGGTTAAGTTATTTGTTCCATCTTTCTACCTCAGTAAAATCAGACACTTTCATAGACTGTATTTTTCTGTGAAATGTTTGCTGGTGTGCTAGTGAATTTAACAATACCTATTATCCTCACTCTAAAATCAAGAAAAGCTAAAATGTTCTGAAATGTAAGAGAACAGTATTTTTAGCAAGGTATTTAAAATGCACTCTGCTATTATAAAGGGTTAAAATGCCTGTAAAGACTTACAATATACATATTGTTTATATTTCATTACTATGTCTTGAGTAGATGTTAAAAATTTCAGTTCCAGAAGTTTCCATTTGAGAACACTTTTTTTTTTTAAATCTTACTAAGAAATTCTCCCTACAGTATAAGAAAGAAAAAATATCTTTTATCTTATTAAAGAAGCAGAACTCAGGCTATTGTCAACACATCACAAATAACCTTCAACAATGCTTACATACCACTTTTAAAGAGAGGCGAAGTTTCACTGGGTAAAGATGAGAGTTAAAATGTCAGTAATGAGACCTCAATCTGTTCTCCAAGTGCTAGCTGCAGTTTAAATTCCTGATAAAACTGATAGCTGTATTTGCTGGGTTTTTTTCAGACCTTTCTACTCCAGTCTCTGCTTTCTGTTCACACAATAATTTGTAAGAATAGCTTAATTTGTAAGAACAGCTTTGCTGTTTTTAATGTTAAAATTACATCTAACCTGCATATAAATTAAACCAGACAATTAAATGTATAAAGTGGCCAACATTTGCTTTCATCTTTATTTTGATTCAACAACTGTTTTGGTCCCTATTTTTACTGTATCCCAAGGGTGCCATCGACAATTATAATTTCTGCTTGTTTTCACACTCTAATTTTCAATACAACAGAGAAAAATGCAAATGTATTTAGTTTTTGGCCACAGAAGATAAATACAGGACAGTTAAGTGTAGAAACGTATCATAGATAGTGGTGCCACAAAAATAAAGTTGTTGGTTTTCAGAGTTGGTTGTTTGTTTTTTTTTCCCACAGAAATGACTGAAATACAGGATAGAGATAAGCAAACTTCGAAGTAACTTGTTTTTCTGCTGGTTGCAGTCTAACCATGACAGCATGAAGCATAGTCAAAACCTAGTCTGATTCATGAATCAGATGAGATCATTTGTGCCATTGCCTGTTTCCCATGACTAGGCAATCAAACCCCCCCCCTCAAATATGCTCTTCTTTACCTTTTCTACACTATAAGCACTAACAGGACTGTTGACTATAGAGACCCTTCAGATTGTAAACTAAAATGAGAAAGGTTTTGACTGTGTGATCTGTTTCATCCCTCAGATACCAGACATGTATCACTCTCTTGGGTGAGGCCACTGAGGTTTTACTAAGGCAGTTACTTCTATGGTCCCTCTGCAGCTGTAAAGATTTGAACCGAAATCATCCAATATGTGTCAGGAGATGAATCTGATATGCTGGAAATGATTTAAAAGGACAAAGTTACAGACAGTCTAAAATATCTGTGGGACTAGTTGTCAATAGGACAATTTGAAAGTCCTATGAGAACAAACTTCTTATTTATGGATTTTTCTTTTTTGAGTTCTGTAAGAAAATTGTGCCCATATATTTTTTTAAAGATATATTTCAGTGACCTAAAACACTGTTTCATATCTCTGGTAACAAAAAGCAAAGTCTGATATGGAAATAACAATCTGCATTCTTTATCCAGAGAAATTAAAAATATAAGAAGGAGGCAGCAATCGTAATGAAATTGAAAATTCAGAAATTTTATTCAACAGCGTTTGATTTCTGTTGGTATGACATTGAAATGTGCTCGTCTGAAGTGCTGTGGTGCCTCATGGATGTTGCAGAATGATTGCCTTGGGGCTGCGTTCTACTTTTGAAGTTGAATCCCTCTGTCACTAGGTAGGGATGTTACACCCACAACACACTGGTGGTTCAGGCAAAGGACAAATATAAAACATTATCTGAGATACAGACAATTTTTAAAGCCTATCATAAAAATAATATAATAATTTCCAAGTGATATAATAAATAATATAATAAATAGTAAACGCTATGATAAAATCACTGACACCTTCTACAATTTATCATAATGTAATCTATTTATTCTCTGTAACTTTGGGTTCAGATCTCAACTACTCCCAAACAAAGCCCAAACTCTTCTCAAGCTGAACACAAATGTTGCATGGTTCACATTTCCCTTCACCACAGGAAAGCCAGGATCAGCTTTTTGCAGGAACAGAGACTGTAAAATCAGTTACGGGAGCATAGCTGAACATTTGCCAGGTGTTCGTGTCTGACTTGGACAATTTGGCTCCAGATCCAGATGGGAACATAGTTTGGATCATTAGCTGCGAACTGCAGCTAGCAGAAAAACCGGGAGGGCACCAAAGAGGCAACTACAGCCTCAGAGGAAACAAGACTGATGCTTCTGCGTTTCTGTTTTGCAAGCATAGATCATCTCAGTGTCACAAGGAGAGATCCTTTGAGCAGCCCCAGCACTGAGCAAAGACACACTGCACCTTCCACAGCTACTACTGTCAGCAGCATGACGTAGACAGGTTCATGTCAAGCTAAAAATAATGAAGCAACGTTACTCAGAACGACATGTAATTATCGGAATATGTAATTTAATTTTCTACAATGTTCAACACAGGTTGTTTACACTGTGTTTAAACATGACTTTGAAAAGGTGCTGGGGTAGTTTTTCTTTCCCCTTCTCCAGCCCAACAAGTACATAAGCAAGGGCCAGCTGTGTTGATTTGCCACAGTGTGTGTTTTTTGTTTACAACTCCAGTAAAAGTTATGTACTTTTTGGTGTTCCTAATGCATGCTAGTAAAAGGGATGACACGAGACAGCAGGGAGGAGGGCTGCCCTTTTGTTTTGTCTCGTATGGAGGCTCCACAGCACCTCATGTGAAGCTCTGGGAGGGAAAAGAGACTACATGCTCCCTGGAAGGACCTCTGTCTCATCTTTGTGATAAAATTAATGTTTGAATGATAATTTTGGGGGTTTTTTTAGGTCTATTTTGCCTTCATCAAAGGGTAGAGGTGTATTCTTTTTAGCTTGTTTTTGTGGGTTTCCTGCCAATGTCTTGTACGTTGAGAGCAGTTAATGAGAAACACTGGTCTAGTGGCAAACAGAATATAAAGAATATTGATTTACAGCCTTTTTACCACTGTTTACATGCTATACAGCCACAGTCCAGTCTCTCCATTTCCCTGTGCATCTATATCCTTTAATTTTGTCCTCCCTCCTTCTGGTTTATGCAGTTAATAAGCTGCTTATGGCTCCCATTGTGACCCCATCGTGCTGAACGGGTTTCACTTCTGATCTCAATTAGGGCGATTGGGCACTACTCTAATACACACAGTAGTGTGTGTCACTTGCAAGATGAAGTGTGTAGCTTTGCAGTCTAGCCTAGCAGTAGCTGGCATAATAAAGAAAAATGGCTGTATTCTATACAGCAAATGGTTTTTAGCACTAGCCCATAAGATGACAGGTAATCCAGACAGGCATTAGTATGGGCAGATTGTAAGTGATGTACAGTAGTGAAGTTTCAGTAGTGCCATAACAATTTTTTGAAAGCTATTGCAATGCATTATGGTATTGATCTGCATTGAAAAACTCAGCAAGATTCTTTAAAAGAATGACATAGATATATTCGTATTCACATTGCTAACAAATAGTTCTACAATACCTCCTGAATTTATCCTTTATCTTTTCAGTAGTGACTGTGTATAGAGACGGTTGATTTTTATTCATCTTCAGTGATGATTTTGATCTGGGTAAGGAGACAAATGCAGAAATATTTTTAAAGAGTTGAGTCGGACTGGTTGGACTCGGCGATCTCAGAGGTCCTTTCCCTCCATGGCAGTTCTGTGACTGATTTTGTGAGTGCCAACAAATATCTGAAACGAAATCATTATCCTTTGAAACTCCCCATTTCTTCAATGTGACAAGGATTTTGTATTGCGTATCCTTATTGAGGACTGGCATGTCATTAGCTTTCCTCCAGTCGTCAGGCACCTAGAGTATTCTCCATGACTTTTCAGAGATGATGGAAAGTAGCTTCACAATAACACCTGCCAGTTCCTTCACACTTGCGGGTGCATCCCATTAGGGCCCATGGATTCATAGGTGTCAGGTTTACTTAAATAATTTCTAACCCAATCCTTCTTGATAGAGGGAGAGTCTTTTTTACTGCAGGCTCTCTCTCCTACCTCTTAGGTCAGGATTCCTGAGGGCCAGCCTTTACAGTAGATACTGAAGCAAAGAAGGCATTCAACAACTCCCCCTTCTCTGCATCCTCTACCACCAGAGTACCTACCTCATTCAACAGTGGGCCCATATTTTCCCTAGTCTTCCCTTTACTAGTGATGTGCTTGTACTAACTTTTTACATCTCTTCAGCCTTATATTATGCCCTGTAGATAACCAAACTGGTAAGGAATTAAAAGCCTTCCACATTTCTTCACTCCCCAGGGTATGTGGAAGATGAGACATTCTTGCTTTTAAAAGATAACAACAGTGCATACATTTCATAAACCACCTAGAGGATTGCACAGCAAGCATGTACTAGAGATTAATGCAGAATTGAAAACTCTAGAATGTCTTAAATTGTTTGCATTAAGAAGTTATGATTTTAATCTAACCCGAAGGATCTTGCCCCTAGTTGTTGGCTATAGAGTTTGTAAAGGAAGAGTTACACTGCAAAACCGGTAGATGATATGTCTTTTATTATTTAAAGCTTGGTTTACTGCAGTTTTAACACAGTACCTGTCATGTATTTTCATTTTACAGTACAAGAGCTGCAACAGAATGGAATATCAGAAAATCCCAGATCTTTTACGGGCATGCATTATTTTTACAAAATTGTACAAATTTAATGTATGACTTCTCTTTTTCTTTAATCTCGTTTTCTTAAAGAGGACCATGTACCATAGCACATACTAAGTCATTGTGCGGTGTCTAAAATAAGACAGTAGACCTTCAGTTAATTGTTACCTCTTGAATACTTAAAGAATCCATTAATTGTAAACAGTCCTATGTAACAAAGTTAAAAGAAACACTTTATTGACCAACGTCAAGCATATAGCACTGCAGAATTATTTCTATGCATAAAAGCAACATAAAATGGTGATTTAGTTTTAACGCAATATAATATTCTTTTTGGTATCACAGGAAAAAACAGTCCTCCACTTTTTTTATGCATTCAAATGATTTTCAAAGTTTTGAGCTAGATTTTCTTCCTGCTGGTATTGTTCAAGTTCACCACTAATTGAGGCTTCCTTTCTTTATTGGTGAAGCATGAAAAACAAGTCATAAAATCCAATCCAAGTATGACACCATGTGATATCCTTGATGAGTTTCAGTAGCCTGCAATGAGGTTGTATAACACTTTCTTTCCTATTAAGTAGGAATATGATGTCTCTGTTGCACCAAAGACTGTGGACAGAACCATCTGCTGTCTTTTTCTAAATTTGGTGGGTTCTTTGTAAGGAAAGAATTGAACGATACCAATATTTGCATGTAGAAGCCTTACAACTCTGGCAGTTACAAATAACAAAACAGTTTACCTCACATATTAATATCATCTTTTGCACATCAAATGAGAAATGATCTATGACTCTGCATCTCTTAAGTTGGATACCAGCAGTACCCTAGGAAGAAAAGGATCACAAAAATATATCTATGGGTAAGATTAGAATTTTTCCCCTTTATTTTAAGGCAAGACTGCTTATGTTAAGAAATACTTCCTTGATCTTCCAGTGCTCTTTCCAAAGGAGTAGCTTTCGGCTAAAATCATGATTATATTTGGAAGATTTGTTACACTTTGCCTAGGACGATTGCTAATAATTTGTTTCACTCTTCAGTGTGATGCTGACCGAACACTAAGTAGGGAAATAAGGACACATACCTCTGTGAGAAGACTGCATTGGTGCAGACCATAGTTCCAGTACTATTCTACAGTGGGGAAGCTAACAGTTCAAACCACTGTGTGTTTCTCACACTTTATACCAGCATCCTATAATGCAAAGAAAAGCTACATTTTGTTTTTCTCGTGGGGAGAAAATAGTCATTTAGCAAGGATATTCAGAATTAACAATAATAAAGGCAAGGAAAAAAAACCAAAGTGAAGATTTTTGAAGGACCTGCAAGTGCTTATCTCCATATATCAACCTTGTCACTCTACATGTCATGGTTAGAATGCTGCTTTTAAGTGAAGGCAGAAGATTTCTTGTCTTCTGTGGTTGCATTTCTTGGCAATTCCATTAAGGAATCTAGTAATCTCTAATATGGGAAACAGAGAACTAGATCAACTGATCTATTGACCTGATCCATACATCAGGACCTGATGTCATACACCTCTGTGCACTCCATACTGACTTCTGCCTTTTTCGCAATAACTTCACATCTTTTTTATGGGTGCGGATATGTTTACCTGAATTTGTACGAAGTAAATTCTTTGAAAATCTAAAGTAGACAAAGATAAAGTTGATATGGAGAAGACTTTTAAGAAAAGTGTGAGTAAACATGACTAAGCTGCATTTACATATTTGTAATTAAATAAAAACGCATTAAAATGCATTTACATATTTGTATTCAAGACAAAAATTGCTGTGTTACTTATTTGATTTTTGCCTCTGTAATGATATCTTTGGATTAGCATAAGGAAAAAATCCCAAACCCTAGCCTCTTTAACATTGTACTAATTAGTGGTCTTTTCTATTTTTATATGCACTAATGCAAAAGAAGTAAATTGTATAACAAAGTTAAATGAAAGGATTGTTTCAGGTTTTTTGTCCTCTCAAATAATTTTTTTTCTAACATTTTGTCAAGAATTTCCACGAGAGTCCATGATGCCATTTTTCTTTCCTACTGAGCCTTTATTTCGTGGTTTGTCTTTTCTTATATGACACTATCATATCTTCTTTAGTAGATAGTCAGTCTTATTCTGGTTATCTGTAACACTGTTGTTAAGGTGATCTTCTACTGTTGTAATCACTGTACGACTGCACTGCACTTCCTTATCAAGTTTAAGTTGTTTTAATCTTTGTAGTGGGACTGGTATTTGGTGCATCGTATATGTGACTTATAATTCAGTCCTGCAAATCACCCTGAGAAGATGGGTTATCAGGAGAGGGATTCAACCCTTCAGCCTTTACTTCTCTCTGTGTCTAATACAGAAATAACAGGTTTCACACTGAAAATAGCTATTATGCAAAGAAATTCTCTTTGCAGTTAATTTTTCCCCCAGATTTTAGCAGGTCATATAACCATTGGAAGGTGAGTTAGGTTTTGATTGTGGTTTGTTTTTTTTTTTGTTTGGTTGGGGGTTTTTTNTTTTTTTTTTTTTTTTTTTTTTTTTTTTGTTGTTTTTTTTTTTTTTTTTTCTGTTTGCGTGTTTGTGGTTTTTATCATTATTAATTTTTTAATTAATTAATACCTTTAGCCTCTAAATCCTTGTATCTAAGAAACAACTTTTTGCTTCCTTCACAACACTTCCATCCTCCCTGGTGGAAGAATTGCTAGTCACCAAGACAACTTACATAGGTTTTTTTTCAACAACTTTGATTTCCTCCAAAAAGCAGATTTTTTTTAGGTTCAGTAATTCAGACACTCAGTATTCAAGCTGTTGTCTCTCATTTTTTCCCCATTCTGTTTTTCTCTTTGCTTCTCTCTTGATTTAAACCTGTTGACAAAGATCTCACAAGATTCTTTGTCTCCTCCTGGGTCTAATTATGAGAGTGAAGGTATTTCTTTTCATCTGCCAGTGTAGACAACCAAAATTTTCTCTAGATGCCATTGATAACCCTCTCCTTTACTTAAGTGAAAATCAAAAACTGTTATGCAAGTAGCTAGCTTTTTTGTGTGTGAAATATCCACTTATCACTACTTATTCAAAATTTGTGTATTGCATGATCTGACATGCAATGTGATAATGCAGAGAGGTTCATCTTTTTACCTAAAGAGTCTTGTAAAATGCTCACCCTGATTCCTTGCAGGAAACTGTAAATGTTGTCAAAGAAGATGACATGGAAAAATGCAGTAATTGATTTTCTTTTAAAAACACATTTCTAATTTCTCTATTGTACATCTTAAAGCTTCTATGTGGTTTTAATTATGGCTGGTGATACAGCATTCTGTAGTCCACAGAAGCTGTGATCTATGTTTCTACAGTTACACTGGCTCAATGAGGAAAGACGACCCATTTAAGAAAAAGAGAACAAATACAAGTTTAAAAAAAAAGAAGGATTTAAAACAATTTTTTCCATTGAAACATTTTGTAACACTTTTACTTCATGATTAATGTCAAGTTCATGCACTCTAAATGAAAGTCAGAAAATATGTCCAGATTATATGCAGAAATGGCTTCAAGTACCGGTCTTCAAGTAAAGCAATTTAGATATTCCTTGGTTTACTTATTCAAACTAAAGGGAGAATTTGAAAGTATTTTCCTAAAGCTTTTATGCTTTCCACACCACTTTCTATATTTTGACTCTCCTTTTGGTGGCTTATTCAATGTAGGTTGATTTATTGAGCTTGAAAACTGAGGAAAAGAGGTTTTATTGTACATCTGTCCAGTATCTTGGACTTAAAGTCTCACAGAAGGACATTTATACTTTTATACTACCCCATAAAAACAAAACCTGTTATAGAACCTCTGATTTCAACTTTAAGACCAAACCTAGGAAAAGGCTCATCCAAAATCGTACTTGTATTCATCACATAAATATCTGTCTGTATATGTGATCATATGTGCACACATACAGTTCTTCATATTTGTCTTCCATGTGGCAATGAAAGAAGAGCATGCAGGGCTCTCCTGTATTGACAAAGGACTGCTGAAATATTACTGCATGACCCTGCATGGCTGGTGTCAGGCACAACAGAAGCACTTGATATAGAGAGATCACAGACCATGCCTGCCACTGCGCAGAAAAAATAGCTGAAAAGTTACTTAATCTACATTTCTCCACACCAGTTTGTAGATCAGTGACCTAAAATATTGCAGTACTAAGAGGACTGTTATGGTCTGTTGTGCATTAAATCTAGCTGAAAAATTCATGGCATTCTCACTTACATAAATAAGTGTGTTCTTACATTAAATGGCTTTTAACAAGATGAAATTGTTCTTAAGTTTTTCAAAGTGGGAAAGTCAGTTCTTCTATATTAAACAATAATTTGAAAAGTTATAACATATTTGAGTGTTATATGAGCTGAAGAATTTTCTTGCAACGGGGCATTTTTTCTTCTTATTGCCTTGAAAAGAGGGTTCTTTTTAGCTTAAGTATTTTAACATTTTCCACTATCAAATGACTTTTTAATACACAACATTTTCTGAGTTGGAGTGATTTTCAGTTAACAATCTGAAAGGCCTTTAGAATTATAACTTGGCTTCTAAGTCATGCTTATGATCTCAAGAAACATTTGGTGGACTTGGCAGTACTAGGTTTACAATTGGACTGGATGATCTTAAGAGTCTTTTCCAACCTAAATGATTATGTGATTCTAAGATTCTAATAAATATAATTTTTAATTAATAAATCAAATATTTCCCTACTTGGGAAATGGTTTTATTTTTTGCTATGAATTTTATTTTTACCTGAAAAACAAAAATCCCCAATCTTTTTTTTGTAAAGTGATTAGATAACACAAAAAAAAACCCAAACCAACCCAATGAAAAAAAAATGAAATAACAGCTTGTTGCTTTGAGGATTTGAAATATAGACAGCACAGATTTCCATTTTCTCCTACTGAATGACAGAGGGCAAGTAGCAGTCATATCAAGTTTAATTTTGAAAGAGATTTCACAGCACTAAAATGCTCCTGAAATAAATGTACTGTAGAGCATGAAAGTTCATGATCAGCAGTAGCTGGGTTACCCAAATAGACTAACTTTTTCATTACATGATACCTCTTGCTGAACAAAGGCTCAGAGAGATTAAATGATTTATGTATACATGGAGGCTGAATACTGTTTGATCAGTTAACAGAGGTTAACTTTTTCTGCTTCTGATTCCTTTTGTGAGGAATGATTCATTACAATAAAGAGATTTTCTGATCTATCTGAAGTCAGGTTCAATCACTTCCATATTGCAGTTTTTATGAAAGGGTAGTCTTTTCCTTTTGCAGGCACACACAGGAAATATATGCACAGATAACTAAAAGAGACTATCCATTCTAAATACATGCTTATTGAGGAAAATGAAGAAAATGGCATTGGAGGCAGGTCTAAGCATTTAAAGCAAAAATCATCTGTACTGCAATGAACTGAGACTTCACAAGATACTAGTGTAAGAGAACTTGCTGTCATACAACATGTACCTAATTACCACATTACAATCATGTATTTTCCTTCAGCACCTTGCTGAGAGGATCCAAAGAAACATATGTGCTCCTAGTAAAACCTGTGGGCTTCTTTATTTCTTGCCATGTATTGTCTAAATGTCTGAACACCAGATAGTGTGTTCTTACAGTATTGGACAAATGCACCAGCTCAAGTCCTGAGCTATTATAGCCATGTCAGCACAGTCCTGCAAAACCTGAGCTCAGTAGCTCTGGTCTAGTTCTTCGCAGACACACACATTGATCCAACTAATTTTGCATTTCCACCAAAGCTGCTGCCAGACAGACTGCCTTGCATTTCTGTACTGTACTTACAAACATTTTTGGTTTCATTTGTAGAGTGATGGTAGTATACAGTGGTGCGTAAGATAGAAATTGTTATTCACATACTGAAAATATTTTACTTAAGCTTAAAATTATTTGTGTCTACAGTGTTAATGGAATACAATTCTTATATATGTTTGAGGCGAGTCTCTGATTTTAGATTTGTTTGCAGAGACCAGCTGAGTATCTGCACATGCAGAGTCAGAACACCCTAGGGTGCAACATAACATTTGCCTTCTGTGTTTTCCACTCTTCTGTGGCTGAGGTGCAGATATTGCAGCAGTCTCAGTGAAAAAAAAAGATTGAAAAAAATGCAATTTTATTCTCTGCTCTTCTGGGAGGGAAGCTGTACTTTCCAGCCCCTTCCACACACAAAGCAATGAAAGATGATATTGACTAACAGGAACTGTTCTTGAGATTGAAAGTACTACCCAGAAGGCAGAAATAGTTTCACACAGGCAGAAAAATAGTAAGTCTTCTAGCACTAAAGGAAACATTGATCATAAATGACTTCTATTGATTCCCTTCTGATGCCAGGAAGTCCACAAGCTCACAGAGCTGAAATAAATATGTACTTTACTGCAAGTGATTCCTTCTTCATATGGCTTAAATGGTGATTTGCATTCAGGAAAGCTTTGAATGCTTCTAACAGTTATCCCTCTGCCCAGTACCTGTGCATTGCAGATCTTTCTGCCCTTTACCTGAATGACTTCAAGCCTTTTCTTAGCTTCCTTGATATTCAGGATCCTAGCACATCTGAACTGCAGAGGAAGACTGGGGATAGCCCACTGATTTCACAGATAAAATTAACTTGAACAGTCTTATGTCTTTCTGGGTCTTCAGCTACTTGGACCTAGTGAAAGGTGATGTAACTAGATGAATACTGGGAATCCCATATCACCAAGGAAACTAAGGATGACAGAATTCCTCAGCTTCTCTAGCTGTCCTAGAGAAGGACAGCTGATAGACAGCTTAGAGTCTGTGAAAGGGGAAAGATTAAAGTTCTAGGCAAGAAAAGTAATTTCTGTTTTGATGTGGAATCTGGCAGCAGATGTCAGACCCAGCTTTGCCTTGCTGAAGATATGGAACTTCAGCTACCTACATGAGGGAAAGTTCCTTCTTGCAGTCAGTGTTAAAAACTCTGTCAGCTGGGGTCACTGTGACAAAGATGTAAAGAAGAAGTGCAGAATTGGAACAGGATCCCACTGTGAATTAAGGTCTGGTATGTGAAGAAAGACCTTGCTCTACCCTCCTAGAAATAATGGAGTAGCAGCAATGTGTCTGTGTCTCTGATATTCCCTTATGAGTTATTCTGTTGGGCTCTAAGAATAGTTCAACACTGTTATTTCAAAATAGAGTCAGTTATTTATCTGATTACAGGAATGACCCTGAGCAAGAAGAAGCATTTTCATTATATGTCCACTCCCAAGAAGTTTTCCAGCCTCCCTCAATGGTTAAAAATAAATGAGAGCTCCGCTGGGTCTCAAAAGACCCTTCTAGAAACAGGAAAGTGTGCTCTGGGTACAGACCTTTGGTAAGGTAAATTGAGGACCGGCACTGTGTGATAAAAGCTACTAGCATGTGATTTTATTTGTTGTTGACCTGAATAACTAATGCAATCAAACTCTCAAGAAGTAGCTGTGCTTATCCAAAAAACAGAATGGTACACCTGCACATGAACTAAAGATAGGTAGAGTAGACTTTGTTCTTTTTTTCTGTAAAAATAGCCAATGTCTTTGAAGGTGGTAGAGTGATATAGATTTACCCCTGCTGACAATGTCCCCTTGTGTGAATAGACTCTATTTGGCACACCGTGGATATGTGTAAATTGAAGGACCCAGGAGCACTTCTCTGTTCTCAGAATGTATACACATGCTTGCTGTTTCTGGCTTGCATGTCAGGATCAGACTTGTGCGTGTACACATACTCTTTCCTTCAGGGGAAATGCAGATAGGGAGCATGGGTCAGGCTATATGTTCATGTTCAGAAGGATATCTAGTCTAAATTAATAAGAGTCTGAGATACTGGTTAATAGAGTGGAATATACCTTGTTAGAACTGGTATGATCTCCACTTGCACATTCTTTAGAGCTTAGAAGTTACTTGAAATATTATTTTTGTACAAATAAATCTACAGTATAATGTGATAGCGACGCATCCCTTCCCACCATCATCTCTATAAAACCCACAAATCTCACATATGGGGTTTTTGCAGCGATTGGTTGATTAAACAAATATGAAATGTAAACCTTATTGAGTTCCCGAGAAAGATGTCTTAATAGGTGGGTATGTGTCTTCAAGTTAAACCTCTCTATTCTCTATTACAGATATCCTAGCCAGCATATGTCTCAGTGGCTACACAGTGTCATCATCCAAGAAAGTCAGTAAGCCATTTGTGCTGGCAATGCTCTCACAGCAGGGGAAACAGCAAGGGTATGTTATTTTAGAACAACTGGCACAGCACGGCCTTCAGCAATAGGGAGAGCACAAGCTTCGCTGCTCTAGGTTACTTCTCCCAATGTGTCATGACAGATGTTTTGTTACTTAGAAGCTTAAAAAAATGATAAAAGGACAGTTGTTGTAAGAATCACCTTCTCTAGCTTTGAAAGCAAACCGGTTATAGAAAGGGGAGCCTGAAGTCTTGCAATAAGGCAAAACAACTACCATGTTGAACAACTAACAAATCAAGTCAAATGTGCTCTACATCCTTACTAGTATTATTATATCACTGAGAAAACACACATACAACAACCATGACACTGATTTTTGCTAACTCATTCAGGAGAAATGCTTTATTCTTTGTCAGGGTGGGGGATCTGGGGCCTGTGGGATGACATAGAGACTGATAGAAGAAAAATGTGTTGACAGAGGGGCTCTCTATCAGACCTATTAAAATTCTGCATTTTGGAGGACAGAATCCTCAAACAGTTTCAGTGAATCTGGATAATTTACAGATAAATGCAGCTTAAGTCATCAAGCCAGAGAACAGAACTAATACTTAGAATCTCTGAAGAAGTCATATGGTATATTTAGAAAAATAAAAACATCAGATCCCTTCAAATATAATGTGGGCACTAGCTTTCAGTCACAGAAACTCACTTCTCAACTGGATGCACCAAATAGGTTTAAATAGGCCACTCTTTATGAGTAAACAGTCAACTAAGACATATGGATAAATTAAAACTGTACATTACTAGTGAAGGCAGAATTAGAAATACATTATTATTATAATCAATACAATGTAATATTTGGGCCCAGAAGAGCTTCTAATGTTTTTGTTTGTTTGTTTGGGTGGTTTTTTTTTTTTGTTTGTTTTGTTTTTTGTTTTTTTTAAATTTTCTGCTTATTTTAAATAATGTAGATAGGTTCACTGCAATGAGTACAAAAGACATTTTGACTTTGTAGACATTAGTTTAGTTTTCTAATCAGTTCAACTAATGACAAATTTCAGTAAAAATTGAAAAAAACTCTTATACTGTTTTAGTCTGTTCCACTTAGTTTAATCAGAAGCATTTTGGGGGGCATCAGACATAACAAGTTCTTTTTTGAAACTTTATAATCTTCTGTTGTAACAGAGAATAAATTGGATTCTCTTAGTTCTTGTGATCTTCATTAACTATGTTCAATAAATTTTAGTTGCAAGTAGAGTAAGTAGAATCTCTGCAAAGCTGTTCCTGTATGCATATACACAAAAGCAAATAAAGAGATGGGTTAATTGGAAGAATTAACAGCTGTTGAAGCTGTTCTTACAGTCTGTGTGTTGCTGAAGCGGTGTGGACCGGGCTGAGTTCAGAGGAAACAGTTGTAATGATATAGATTTCTGTTTAAAATAAAAAGAATCATTAGAGCATCTAATCTGAACACCTGCGTGAGAAAAGCCCAAGAATTTTCAGTTATTTAATAAATCAACAATTAATGCAAGAGAACAGATGAGAGCCTTGTTAAAGACTTGTTCACATGAGTAGGTATATGTGTAATGAATCCAGTGAAGATTTTTGTGTATTGAATTATCTAGGGGAAGGAGTTTTGGAACTCTTTCTCCACAACTCACAGAATCACAGAGCGCTAGGGGTTGGAAGGAACTTTTGGAGATCGTCTAGTCCAGCCCCTTGCCAACGTAGGTTCACCTAGGGTAGGTTGGACAGGAAGGCATAGTAGGTTTTTAACATCTCCAGGGAGGAAGACTCCACAGTCTCTTCAGGCAGATTGTTCCAGTGCTCTATCACCCTCAAAGTAAAGAAGTTTTTCCTTGTGTTGAGATGGAATTTCCTGTGTATTATAGATTTTTTCCTTAGCATATTATTAGAATGTCTCACTGGGACAGAGTACAGGGGGAGGATGACCTCACCTCCACCCGATGGCCATGCTCTTTTTAATGCATTCCAGAAGACCATTTTCCTTCTTGGCCAAGTCCCTCTCTGCAGACTTGCTTTCCAGCAGGTCAGTCCCTAACACAGATTAGGTCTGTACCTAACACTGGTACAGACCAGTGCGCTGCATCCCACTGAGAGCTCCTCCCTGTTCACATGGAAGCCACTGTTGATGCATGCTAAAGATTTGGTAGTTCTGTTTCGGCATTCAGCTCTCTTCAAATTACAAGATATTGTGGTCACTAAAAACCACTTGGAGCTTTTATCAACATTATGGAAACTCATTCACATAGTTTTACCTTATTACATAAATATAGGTGGTGTCTTTTCTACTTAACCAATGGAAATTTTAAAAGTAGGAATAAAATAATCAGCCAATACTAGATGACAAAATGAAGTGCTCAAAGATAACTCTTTTGTGTGTGGTTTCAATGAATCTTCTCCTTTTCACATTTGTTGCCTAGAAACCATAATACCAAGTACATTATTATTGCTCATATAAATAAATCTGTTAGGTCTAATTCTTGAGCATCTTCTTCGTGCTTTCCATGCTAGAAGTGTTCTGAAAATCATGAAATGGTTTCTATAATGTGATGTGACATCTACATGGCACAGAATAGTTGCGATGCCTGTTTCAAAACAGATTGGCTGATTGTTGTTACCCTGTACTGAGTCTGGCTGGAATAGAGTTAGCTTTTTCCATAGCAGTCTGTTAGGTGCTGTGTTGTAGATTGGGATATCAAGCAGTGCTGATAACACACCAATGTTTTGGTTAGTGTTGAGCAGTGCTTGCAGAGCATCAAGGCCTTCTCTTCTTCCCGCTCTGCTTCCCTGCCCCAGCAAGTTTGGTGTGGGTGTACAAGAGTTTGGGATGTAACATGGCTGGGATGGCTGATCCCAAAGGGATATTTTATACCACATGACACTGTGATCAACAATAGAAACTGGGGTAGACGAAGAGAAGTGGGATATGATTGAGTTTAAAGGTGGTGGCTGATCAAGCACTGACTGAGCTTTGGCCTGTGGATGGTGGTAAGCAATTTTGTTTGCTTCACTTGGTTTTTTGCTTTTGTTGTGTTTTTTTTTTTTTTTTCTCTCTTCCTTTCACCTATTAAATTGCCTTTGCTCAACCCATCAGTTTTCATCCTTTTACTCTTCCTTCTTTCTTCCCCCATCTACTGGAGATGAGAGTGACAGAGCAGCTGTGCGGATAGTTGCTGACTGTAGTAAACGCACCACACGCGCATCACATGAAAAAAAAAATTTGCTGGCAATGTGTGCGTACCAGAGAAAGGAAAAAGGAATGGAATCCTATTTTTCTTATATAAAACAAGAAAGCAAGATTTCTAGATTTGGAGGTCATGAAAGATAGAAAAGTTGGTGAAAAAAACATTGTCTTCTGTTTGCAAGAAAAATATATGTTCAGTGCCTTGCTGATCACTTTAATCCCTATGTTTCTTGAAGGTCTCTTTTGTATTATAGATTTTTTTTCTAGCATGTTATTAGAATTCCCTTGGAATGTGGCAAGGCTAAACTATTGCAGCCCTAAAACAGACAAAGTGTGAATGCATTCACCTTACTGTATCTTTCTCTCCTCTAGTGAATTCATATTATTAATAGATTATATATTTCCTTCTTTTCTGCCTTCCTTCCTTCCCTCCTTCCTTCCTTCCTTCCTTCCTTCCTTCCTTCCTTCCTTCCTTCCTTCCTTTCCTTCTTCCTCTCTTTTGAATCTACTTAGGGTATGCACATTCCAATATACATATTGATACAAACCTGTCATAGTTTATCCCCAGTCAGCAGCTAAGCACCACACAGCCATGTAGCCTTAATCTGCAACCTATAGTGTATGTTCTTATATGAAATACTGTGCCTTTGAGTACAATGGTCATAATGCTTGTATTGTCAAAGAGAAATTATTCACAGAATATTTAAAAGACTCAAAACAGAGAGGTAACTCTCTGTTGAGTACCTGGGAGTCAGATTATTACATGCTTACTCCCTTTAAGTTGTTTCCTTACTCTATTAATAAAATGCTACTCAATATAGGAAAGTTATTAGATCATCTAGCATCTGGCTGTACACTTATTTTTTAAAAAACTTTAATCATAGCTCTTGTTCTGTTTCAAAACACAGCAATCTCTGAACACTGGACTTCAAAGAATAATTTACTTTATTTCTTGTTTGATTTAAATTAGACTTACATTATGCCCTAGGCTACTATAAAATTGAAATATAGCTTCCCTCCTTCTCTTCCTTCCCCCCTGAAACTTACGGCATAGCTTGTTAAAGAATATACTGGCAAACATCAAACTTTACTTTTCCCAGGTCCCCCTGGGCAAATTCATGTTGGTGTTGTCCTTGAAGAGGGATAGCATTTGGTGGTGCATGGTGTTACATCGTCCTGCTTTAGGTGGAAATGTCTGCTTTCAGGATGCCTGCAGGATCTCAACAAGAGATCCTGCCTTGTGCTGAAGCACGATACAGACAGTCAGTTGTCCCTGCTGAGTTTCTTCAAGCAAAGCAAGGCGGACTGGCTCTTGTAAATGCAGCAGATACCTGGAAGACACAAGCTCAACAGACACAAGGAGGCCCTGCCTTTCCCAGCAGAAATATCAGTCACACTACATCTTTCTCACTATCAGATGCAAAACAGAGCTTTGTCCATACCCTTTTTGCCCCACTGATGTACTATAGCTGCTGTAGTTATGCTTACGCTTCTTTTCCCCTTTTCCTCATTCCACCACAAACTTTTCACTGTGCAATGAATAAATAACATTTGCAAGATTGATAGCAGACTAATTAATTGTAAATGTTAGAGCTCGATTCTGAAAATGTATCACTTTCAGCTTAGTTGCTAAATCTTCTTTCGCAAACAAAAATGTTAATTAGATTATTAAGTTTATGTTCAGCTTGTTCTAGTTATCATGTCTTCTGGCACACAAAAAAGCAAAGCTTTGGCTTGTCATAACAATCAATAAGAAATGCTTTTATTTTAATTAATTCTGTTGCATCTTTTCTGCATCTACATCATTATTTCCTGGGATATGTGCTCATAAAATACATCTGAACTGAAATTCGATGATGGTTCTCCAAAACAGATCTTTAAATTTGACTGAATATTGTGTTTTCCTGAGGAGCAGAAATTTCAAAATATATGCCTGTAGCAATATGCTGGTGTACCAGAACTAGTTATATCTTTATTTGCTTGAAGAATATTAAGATTTGTAAGAAGAAAGGCATAAGAAATAATATGCAGTAGCCGAACTGTTTTGTATTCTGTTTCATTGCACATCTATTAACATATTTTATAAGCATCCGAACCATGACCAGTACAGCATAAAGCTATACATCTACTAAAGTGCAAAGTACAGCATAAATCTGTATATTTATCAAAGTGCAAAGTGAAGTGATTGCACCTTTACTTCATCAGGGAATTATTCATTGGAAAATTATATTTGTGCTGTATTTCATATAATCAGACAACGCCTATTGGTTTACTGCCTCTGAGAGCCCCTCAGATTCATCTAGACAAACGCATATGTTCTCCAGTGTTATTTCACAATACATCTCTTCTTAGATTGTGATTTGCAATAATTGAAGACAATTAAGTAATGTAATCACTTACAGCAATGTGATGTGAATTAGATCTTTGACAAGGTAGAAAATATAATGATGCCAGATATATCAAGACGATAAGAGTAAAACACAACACAAATTTACAGAAATTAAAAAAATAAAAAGTTTATCCACTATGATCAAAATTTGTAATGCAAACATATCCATCTGTTGTCAAAAAACCTCACACTTTAACCACTAGCACCTTTCAGCTATGTTATTCCGAGTTACTTTATTTATATTCACAGAATTATCCTACTTGGACAATCTCTATTGTGGAAATGGGTATTTCCACCAATCCCAATGGGATACTCTCCTGAACATGACAAGTCACACAGCTTTACTTACTGATTAAAATTTTTAATTAACCAGATTTTCACAACTTATTTTTAATAAATCAATTAAATTAAAGAGATCTGAAAATTCCGAAGGATGTAGACAATCTTAAATTAGACATTAATGGCAATTAGAGCATATATATTAGAATGGGCAAAGTTCATACAAATGATTCTAGCAAAGGATATGAAAGAAACTCAATAGTAACAAATTAAAATGATAAATCAAATTAGCATTGTCTTACAGTGAAACATTTTATCTATTTCTTCTCTGGAAGGTGATTTTACTATCAGCACAGAATATTAACTGTTAATAAAGAGCTTAATAATCTGTTGATCGGGATTTGTTTTGATCAAAACATGGTACAATATGTGGCATAGTCACAGGTATTTCTAAACTAAGAAATTTTGAAAGATTTATTAAGGAAATACAAAGTGAAAGTTTCCATCAAGGTCATGATAACTTGTAGAAAAAAGTATTATTTTTTTTCAAAAAGGAGAGTCATTGTGAAACCCTGCTCTGTGAAAGACAATGACGGTGATTGAGTTCAGGGTTTCAGCCATGCTTTAAAAGCAATATGAGAAGTAACAGGCAACTGCATTTTGTCTTTTTTTTCCTGTATTTTTCATATTATTGTGTTTTCCACAACCTTGGATCTCCTTCCTCAGTTTTAATGTGAATTCCACCTACTTCTCCTTCCTTTCCTCGTATATAAAGGGGGAAAAGATTCACCAATTCTGCCACTTTTTTCCTTAATTCTTAGTAATGACTCATCTGGACAAATAAATATAAATGTTTAGGAGCAAAGTCATATCAGTCAAGGTGCAAGAGAAATAAAACAAGCAAGATGCCAAAGACAGAATAAGCCACATGAACATTTCTCTTCTCCTCAAGCTGTCAGATGTAAATGTTGACTATGAAGCCTCTTAAAAACTTGAAAACTCCCATTGTTACTTCACATTGTCAAGGTCTTATATAGTATGTATGTTGAAGTGACGTATATGAGTGAGTAAGTGGTGAGCTTTGTCATGCAGGGCGCACTTGGATGTCCTGTTTTCGAGGTAGAACATCTGCGGGAAAAAGAAGGGTTTGGGAAATCCCACTTCAGAAGGCAGTTAGGAAGGCTGAAGAAATTGTTCAAAATAAATATGATGCAATTAAAAAAGGAAATATGAAAAATTTTGTTCTTGACTTAATTAAGTTGAAGGATGGAGTAACTATGTAGCAGCTCTGCTGAAAAGTGAGCCATAGCATGAAGGCTGTTGGATACATCCTTTTCCTTGATGATGCCTTAGCAGCAGTATTATTTCCAGTTTTGTGTGTACCTGCATGTAAGGAACAGTGCAAGAGAAATAATTAGTAAATTATTTGTGAGAAAAAGTGAAAAAGCTGGTTTTTAAAATGAAGATCATTAAAGACTTAGATATTCTACAAAAAAGAATGGGGGAATAGTCTGTTATCTTGGTTCACTGAGAATGAGCAGGAATGCAATGCAGAACAGAAGATATTAATATTTTTACTGTAAAACACTAAAATAGCTTACAAGGGTTTTCAGCTTTAGAAGGTTATTTAAGAACAGTTACACAAACAGCTGTTAGAAGTGGATCAGGCATAGTTTGCCTTGCCTGGGGTTATGTGCAGGGATTAGATCAAGTTTTGCCATTGCTACTGGCTCTGTTTTTTATGATCTCTAAGAAAAGAAGCCCAAGGCCAAATGAATTAATGAAGAAACTAAATGTAGGTCAGATGTTGGAGGTTTTTTTTCCTACAGTCTGGAAGTTTAGGTACCTGGTTATTTTGGAAATGAAATCCTTGAAGTCCTTTAGGAATACCTGGAGAGAAATGATAGAAGAAACCATTAATTTAGCTGTACTTCAGAGATGCAGTAACTGTGCAAGAAAGAAATAAGGAAAGCCCACGCTTAGGAAGCTCATTTATCAGAGAAAAGGGATCTACCAGTCTCTAAGTGCTCCTCTGCAAGAGGAGTCTGAGGCTCTTACAAAGATAATCAACTGAAGATATGAATGTAACTCACGTACATGAAAGTGTATTAGCTTCCAGGATGGACATGGTCATTCATTAGTAAAATGAATCTAAATTAGGTTTAGTTAATTTTTGAGGGAGAAAAGAAAAGCATATTAACATCCAGCCTTAGCTGATTTGTCATAGCTTTCCTGGGCCTTTCTACTTAACAAGTCTTGCATATAAAAGAAATGTTCAGCTGAGAACAGAAAGAGAGTGCTGGCTACTCTGCAGAGATAACAAGGAAAGAATGGTGTGAGGTATCTGCAGCTGTTGGTTACCATGTAGGACCATTTGGGAGTAAAGAGGGAGAACAGACAGAAGAGAAAGAAATTTCTCATTGAACATCAGATTTCTTTTTTTTGACATTAATGGGTTCATGATTAATTACATTAAAATAAAAGCAAACAGACTATGCTAAACTCCCTCACCAAATGCAGCTGAACCATAGAAATGCTTATCTTTTTCTTTTTCTCCCCTTTTCCGCAAATAGTGTTATTACTAATCCACAAATAGAAAAGAAAAAGGCAAACTTGATGCAATCCATCTGTTTATATAATATGCCTGAAATAAAAAGGAAACAGAAAGAGAAAAGTCTGACAGAGATAAAAGAGGAAAAAGTGAATAAAATAATTATTTTCTCCTATCATTTGTTGAGTGTTTTTTTCCCTGCCTATAAACTCCACTATTTTATACCACATTAAAATAATTGAGAATATTCATAAATGCTAAGCCTTCTCCTTCTGTAAGGCGTAGAAGCTCCCCCAAAATGTGTTACAGACCACAAAATTTAGGATTCAGTGTTTACAAAGAGTGTGAATATCATAACCCAAAAATTAGTCCTTTGTGAATAGACTGTATGAATCATTTCAGTAGTCATGTGCAACTAAATTTAAAAAACCTCTTTTTTTAGATTGAAAAGACCTTTCTTGGTACTAAAACGCTAGTGAAAGGCAAATAACTAATGGTTAGGGCATGTACTTTCTGAGTTTCGAATACCACAGCCCAAGGTGTTCATTACAATTCATAATACATATGGACTGTGTACAAAGTCTTAAGTGACAGTTTCTGACAGTAAATGATCACATTGTGCTTTGTAATTCAGATGGAGAAAGGATTTTTATGTTGTCATTGCAGAATTTATTCATAATTTTTTAATATTTTACATAAAACCTTCTGATTCATTTTAAGTAAATTGCAATACAAACTTTTTTTTCTTAGAGTAAAGTAGTTGTACTGCAAGGCAAATCGGAATTGAGAAACTGAGCTTGTTAATGGTGACCAGAGATCGCTGTGGTTGGAAGTACTACCCTGCGGCTTCCTTCCTGTAGTTTGTACCTACAGCTGAGAGGTGGAAAGGAACACTATTCACAAAATAAGAGCTTTGCCAGGTGTCTTCATTTTATGCTTATACCTACTCTAATAAAATTCAGTTATGTTGAGTAACTCCTATAGCACAGACCTGAAGAAGAAATATGATAACAATAATAACTTCAATTCTTGACAAGCTGCATGAATTTCACAGGTTTTGAAATGCAAAAGCTTGTGGTTGGTTGTTTTTTGTTTTGTTTTTTTTTTTTTTTAAATTCAAAATTTGTGTACTTCTTTTATCATTTTTCCTTCTCAACACTTCAGTACAATAGGACTGATCGTTTGGGTATTTTTCAAAATCTTTTTCTATTTCATTTAGTGCTGTCAGTTACAGTAAAGAAGGTGCAAATAAGAAAAGTAATCTTTGAATTTTAACTGAGCTGTAAGTTTCATAATAGAGGTTCAAAAACTTTAGAAAATTAAAATCCAAGCTGACAAGAAAAGCAAAAAGATTTTTTTGCCATGATTTCTGTTAGGAAAATATGATTTTTCTGAAAAAAAAAAAAAAAAAGTGAAAATTCATCTTTCAGAACATGCCACGATATATCTAGCTGTTCACAAAGCTCTACAGGCTCCATAACAGTATATCTGGTTGTAAACACAAGACATGTTCTCCCTCAGCTGTCATTTTCTATAATGCTTATCTACAGATTTCCAGAATGTGCAGCTCTATTTTATGCTTAAGCAAACCATGTTGAAAATTATCCAGTGAAAGGCAAAGATACAGAATGAAGGTCTCTGGTCCCAGCTTTGGCTTTGCAACCAGCTCAGAGGAAAAGGCAATATGCAGTTGCAAAGACCCCATAGCAGATGTGGTATCCATCCAAGAGTTAGATTAGCCATCTGTTTACTCAACCACTCTCCTTTTCATTGGCTGAGGAAAAGGGATCTGTGCCAGTCCTGCCTGTGCTTGGCTTGGTGTCAACTGAGATGTCCCAACAGCCGCAGGATGGGTCAGAACAATGTTAAATGCGTCCTTTGTCCACCAATCCCCTGGTGTACTACAAAGGAGGGAATTCTAGTAAGGATTCTGTATGACACAAAAAAAGCTCTGGTAGACACTGAAGAGGTCCCCTCCAAGCATTCCTGCAACAGGGTTAGCCAACTCCTTTGGAAAATTTGGAGGCATTCTTTTAAGCCCCTGACTTTTGATGCCTGCTTTCCAGCAAAGCTTTGGTAGGTGTTTTTTCTGCCATTCTTGTTTCTTCTGCATAAGATTTATATTTGTGTAGTTGCTTTCATTTCATTGCTTTTGCTGTAGAACTAAACCTGTGCTTGCATTTCTGTAGATATGCGCATATAAAAATCAAAACCTGTAGAAAACAGTAATTGCAAGAACCTAAATAAAGAAAAAGTGATCACTTCCTAGGGAAAATGTCTACCTACAGAATGAGATCAGCTTTTCAAGGAGAAATAGTAGAACTATTTTTCTGTTAATCATAAATGATTTAGAGTAGGCATTTTGTAGGTTTATTGCTGATAGAGACAAAGACAAAATGCATGTGCAATCATCTCCTAATTCTCCAAACTGCTGTGGCAATCACTATTTATGTAGCAAGATCTGGCTTACATTTTTGCAATGCTGGAAAAATGTTGGTATGTGTACTACTACTTATTTCCATTGCTAAAGATCATAGCATAGAAATTGTACATTTTTATTTTTTTTTTCTTTGTAATGACAAAGGAACACAGAAAACTGCAAAAACTTTTAAAAAAGTACTTTATCAGAATCGTTATGGTTGATTTTCATATAAATTAAAACCTTATTTGCATCACAGTCTCTGTCAAAGCTCAAATCTCTCTATATAGTGGTTGGCTATTGGTGAACATGTTCATTATTTTGAGAATTATGTTTTGTCCAGAGCATTTAAACCAGTACTGCTAAATTTATTGGCTTTCTACTAAAACATGACATTAGAAAATATGCATGAAAACCAGCAACACATTCTGAACAACTTATAAGTGATTAAAATCAAATCCATTTTTAGAATATTGTCCATGTAGTAGCTTAAAATATACTTCCGAAGGAAGAAGAAAGCTAAAATATGCTCCCAAGAAAGAACAAACATGAATTACTCGTACAAAAGGGGACCCACTTAAATTGCAAATATTGTATAATCTCTCCAGAGCAGAAGCATTTATAGTAGGCTTGCCTACTAGTAACCATAATGGATCTTGGATAAAAGTTGCTTCTGAGTGCTTCTGTGACATAAATATTAAGGAAATGGTAACACTATAGCTTTACATACTAAAAAAGTAATTTTCCAAGTCAAAGTTTTGATTCTAGAAGTCATTAGCAAGTAGGATGATTCATTCAAAAAAAAAAAAAATAGAAAAAAAAGAAAATTAGAATATTCCAATAAATTATACTGACTTATATTATGTGCACAGCAAGCCCCTTCCAGACATAAAGAAAGGAATTTTGCACAGAAAGGGAACTGTTTTTTCCTTGTGTTTTCATTGGGATTTCATTTAATCTTGAATGACTATGTGTTAGCTCATTCAGGATTCTGTGTTTTATTGAACTTTATTATAGACCACCAAAGAGACCTGGGATGGATTCACAGCCAGGCCTTGCCTTGGTGCTTCAGGAGACAGCTACGTTACTTGCTCTGCTTATTCCTCTGTTTCTTCTCTGCTACAAGTCTGATTCTCTCCTTGCCTGCAGCATCTTCTACCTTCACCCATCATCCATGGTGCCCACTTCCTATTCTTGGGTCCATTAAAGCCATTTTTTTTGAAGAAAGGTAGATAGGGAAAAAAAGACCTGTAAGAGAGCTAGTTAATTAGCAGCTCCTCTGCTCTAAGTGAATTCAGCTATAAACCATTCTTTTTTATCCTGAAGAGTGCATTGCTGATTGGGGAATAAAGTATAAAATAAAATAGCATGTTGTGTTTAAAAGTGTGTATAAGGTATCAACAATGTTTTCTATCCAGGAATTTCTATAATCCACCTGGAAGGTTAAACTGTAATAATAATTTAGTTACGGTCACAGGGTTATAACTGTTGAGATAGATTTGATATAAGTGTAAATTAGTTCTTTTCCATTCATGGAACAGGCTTATGTGCTGCCCATGTATAATAATGGTTGGAGAATGAATATGTCTATATCGTAAATAAAATAAGAAGTAGAAAATAATTTAAGGATTTTGTGTGTATGTGTATGCCATATTCTCAGGTATTTATTTATTGTATTGGCCAATATGTTAAGTTAAAAACACAAAGAAGTGCTTTATGACAAAGTAAAGTAATTCTGACTCATTGCTTTTCTGCATCTTTTGAGTTTAATAAATAATAACTCGTGACTCAATTTTATTTTTTTTCTGGATCAATTGTGACTCTCTATAAAAAGATTGTACAGTAACTACTCAGAGAAAAAGCATCCAAAAACCCCCCAAATAAATCCAAAATAACGAATGTGTGTAATTAATTTGACCCACAGCCCAATTTCTGGCTCTGTTTTTCACTGTAGAATTTTTTTCACGTTGACTGAATGTAGAGAAGGGAGATAATAGGAGCACAGGCAAGTTAGGAACACTGTTTCTGGGTGTGATATTTATCTCAATAACCAGTTGTTTGTAGGATCAAGTTGCAGAAAATGTCCTGTTCTGTTTCTGCAGTTCTATGATGGAAAGTGTAAGTACTGTAATGGCAAGGACCATGATCAGAGCCAATAGTTACACCAGAGAGTTCATTACAAGATTCTAACTAACTCATTATAGCCATAGGCAACCTAGGTTTTTGTAAATACACAGAAATTTTCTGATAATAGCAGATTCACTTTGCTATAACTGCCAAAATATAGACAAACAAATTAAAGTAAAATTTAGGCAAAGACTAATTTCAGCAAGAGAAATGAAGTTATAAACTGACAAATATACGTTATAATGGAAAATCTTATAAGAAATTTCACTGGTTTTGATGATAATTGCAAGTAACAAATAGAAATAGGGTAATTACCTGTAAATTGTGTTGACAATACAAGTAGAAAATTTTACCTCTCAGCTTTTTCAAAGCCAAAGTTCACATTGGTCTTGTGCATGCAATATATTTTGCTGCAATGTCTATCAATATATATCAACAAATGCTCAGGTCTGTGCTACTAGTCACCTAAACACACTGCATGCTCATCTGGTTTTGCTGTATTTCTTCTTGTTCTGGTTTTAGAAAGGTGAAAAAGTTAACCTAACAATTAATGTAGCCATATTTATTACAGTGTGATTATTCATGTGATTGAAGTTACTCACTTACTTAAGTATGTGAAAATCTGAAACTTAAAACCACAAGAAAAGTGTCTTCATGCTGGAAATAAGACTGTACGGCCTTTTTATTCAAAGGCCACCAAGTGCAAAGTTGTCCCAATGGTACTGTTATGAAGGCATTTCCTCTAATTCTAAATTTTTCCTCACATCTTCATGTCATTTTTCATCTTCTACATAGATTGTATACATTTGTGTACAAAAATTGTCCTTTCTGTACTCAACACAGTGGGAACCTGGTGCATATCTAGGTATTCTATACGTTGTGCTTTGTTCTATATAAAAGAAATAACGAGTGAAATAAAAGTAAATACTAGACGCTGCTTACCCTAAAACTTGGGCGTTCACCAATGTAGAACATTTTTGAGCAAAACACAGAAATTCTTCTTCAGATGCTATATTGCTGCCTGAGGGAGAAGTGAGAATTGACCCTCGTAATGCATTTGTTTTACAGGTACAGGTAGGCAGACCACTAATGTTGTTGGTATCTGTCCCTGTCATACAAACTCACCTGTGTGCCTTGCACACAACATATTGGCCGTACACATGCACATGCTCATCCATAGATTTATACACAGTCTGTCTGACAATATTTAAACTTATGACATAGCCAGTTGGATAAGTGCTGTTATATTTGATTATGAAAAATACTGAACCAAGTCCTCAGATATTGTATAAAAGCCCACAGTTTTTAGCAGCAGTATGCTGAAATATGCAGCATATGATACACATCCAAGAACCTCGCCCACACCTTATGCTAAGTGCTACATTCTTGTGCCATGTAACTGGCTATTTCACAGCGAAGTAGTGTTTCACGTTACTACATAATTATCAAGGAAGGATACTTCAAGCTCATGGCAGTTTTATGAAATATCTGCATTAAACTACATGGTAAATGAAACCACTCAGATAATTGTTTATGCAGGAGTTGACAGGAATTCTTGCCCTGGCTGTCACTCTCATCGTATGACCTCTCCTTCTGGGCAAAACTCCTTGTCAAAACTCTCTCATTGAGCTGGGTGCAATTCAGTCATTCATAAAGCAATTTTAGAGGGACTAGCAGTGGTCAAGTCTCCTGTGCTCTGTCCCCTTACTTAGTTAAATGCTTACCTGCAAATAGGGCCTAAGGGGGATTAGCAAAGCTTGTATCTTTTCCTTTGCTTTGAATATCCTTTAGGACAAAATCTGTTCCATGAAATGAATATTGCAGAGCCCAATTACCAGGCATATTTCCCAATGAAAGGTATGTTTTAATTGCTTTTGGATTTTGAGTTGGTCGCTTTCAGGTTTCATTTCAAGAAATCCAGATGATACATTTAATCTCTTATTAATGCACTGGGAAAAACTAATTTTCGATTAGGGTTTTCCTCATGTCTGTTTTACAGATGACTGAAACATAAATTAACTTCCTTTTCTTTGCTGGTACATTTATATAGTTCAGGAATACATCTTCCATCCCAAGAAAGGTATCTGTAAGGCTTTGTTCTACAAAGAATGCATGCATTTAAAAATTAACAAAGATTTCAGTTGCCAAGAATGTGTTCTGCCTCAGTACATTAGTCTGTTAGATATATTTTACAGAAAAGCCTGAAAACTGAAGAAAAACATGCATGCAAAGAGCTTCGTTCCTTGGATATTAGCTGTAGAGAGATGTGAACTTGTTCAGAATAACTCAGCAAGATTGCACAAGTACAGCATCAAAGACAATAGATGGCAGTCTTAATCCATTGTGCTGAAAGTCCTGCAGAAACATCTCTATCTCTTGCCCCTCACCCAACAAGTCACAGATATCTTTCAGCAGTTTGTAGGTCAACGTATAAACATATTTGAAAAGTTCATTTTGAAGATCTTTTCCTTCTACAAGTCTGGCTTGATTTACATCCGCCCCGCTGTCCCTATAAATAGATATCAAGGTGAGGACTGACAGTATCTGGAAGTGGATGGTTTCCTTGCATTTGGCTCAGGAGGCCACCGCAGGATCTTTGTAGCATGAAAATAGAGTATTTGGCACTGTGGATATCCAGTCTGATGAGAAAATCCTTCGTCCCCACGTAGATAAGCATACTGCAAACCTTTCTGGATAGGTTTGCCCTGTACAGTTCACAGAACAAGAGAGACATGAATCTTGTCTCCCTTGTCCCTTGCCTGGGCAGCATTGCCTGTTGAGGAGGTCATACAGGAGGACATATTTGCCTCCCTTCCCTTAAGCTAAAGCACTTAAGTAAACTGACCAAAATTAATTTTATTATAAGCTATGACAACTTTCTGCTTTCTCTCCTGAAATGCTAACTAAAGCATGGGTCCCTGAGGCACCTATGACTGAACTGTGATTTTCTTTTCCTGTTCACATGCAGAGAAAGGCTAGGATTTTGTTCACTCCTGTGAAATGACACTGAGAAATAAAATCCTGAAGGAAATTTCTTCCTTCCTCTGAACTTTTATAAGGGATAACATGATTAGAAATCTCACACAGGCTTGCTAAGGGGCTTAATTAGTTAATAAATCAAATAAATCACTGCTACTGCAAGCTTAATCTCCCACTGGTAGTTTGTTCTGCTATCCACTGCGAGTAGAGCTGTAGAACCACTGGTACTACTTGTGGTTTCTGCAGTGTGTCCTGCAATATAATCCCAGAGTTTTTTTCACTACTCAAGAATACATTGAAACACAAGATGCTGTGCTATCATATCTGAACTCTGGAGCATGGTATAGTTCTATATTTCTCACCATCCTCATGTGTTGATGTATCTCAGACTAGAGTCTGTGTTGTGAAGTGTTGTCATAGATGCTGGATGGATTGGGAAAATACTTCTAAATCCCTGATAGAGAATAAAAATTTATATCCAAAATTACAATATGCCCGATTATTATTTACAGGAGTTCCTGCTAAAATACAGCCAAAGGACTTCTGGTGACAGAATTGCTACATAATATTACAATTTAGGTTGCTGATGTTCTAGGAGAATTATCAGAGAAAAGAAAAGACACCTACAATGTTGTTAAAGGTAGTTGCCCTTGTTAACCAAACCTAATGGAAACTGTGTAAGAAAATGGGAAAGAACAAAAAGTGATTTGGTGCATTTCAGGATTTGATTTAATTTTCCCATGGCACTGCAAATCCGCTTCACTTAGTAGGCCAAATTTGCCCTTTCCTCTGTTTTGTTATAGCAATTACTAAATTGTTATTTCTACACAAAACTTTAATAGGTCATTCATAAAATGAACAGAAATTAATGCCTCACAAACTGGATTTTTCAGTTTGATCTTTCCTGTGTCCAAGCTTGTGAGGGATTCTGCAGAAGGTCCCCACCCAAGATTTCAGGCTCATTATAACTTAAAGAACTTATTTTCTTTATTTAATGTGGTCATTGAAAGGAGTGCATAGCACTGTGGTAAATTTGTCTCTCTAGGAAACAGGTGGAAAGCCATTGAGAACTCCAAGCTAGGAATGATGAATGCATCAAAAAATAATTTCTTACTTTCTCTTTTAACAGGGCCTTATAGAGTATGTGCTACATCAAATACTTGAGCACTTTAAATACTCTGGAACAGGAATGCTTCAAACTAGATGAAGGATCATTTTGTGATGAGATTTGAGAGCACAGAAGATTTGGGTGCTTGGTACACTCACAAAAGTGTGTGGAAAAATTACTTTGTTTCTGTGGTTACTGGAACCATTCCAAAATATGACATGCATAACACGTACTCTGTGTGACTGTACAGCAGTTTTGTAATCTGTTGCCTAAACATTTTTCTCAATGTTTTCTGCAGAACATGTTATTTTGCTGATTTCTGTTGGTGAAAAACATTATTTTTCATTATTCTGTCATGATTTCTATTTTATATATATAAATCAACAACAACTTGCACTTGTTCTTATATGAGCTGGTTTGCAGATACCTTAGATTTCATTAAGCTGCACAAAGGAGGAGTAACTTATTCCAAAAATACAACTGCGGAATGAGTGCCAGGTTTCAAGCCTATGACAAATCAGTGATTAACATGTATATCTCTAGATGGTGATACCCACTCTGTCATGCAGAAAACCCTGTTTGTCACAGTCTTGGTGTTACATTAGGAATGTATTTCTATGCACAGCAGTTTTTCAGCCAGTAAATTCAACAAAAAATTCCTAACTTTCTTCCCTCTACAGTTGGATGGTATGACACAAGCTGGATGCAATTTATTTCCATTGAAATATATCTTTAACTTTTAATACACAAACTTTGATTTTCATGAACGAATCTGCTTGTAGCCAAGTCTTCTGGATAGCACTGCAGAACAGATACCTAAATCAGAGAATCATTGACTCACAGAATGATGTGGGGTTGGAAGGGACCTCTGGAGATCATCTGGTCCAACCCCCTTGCCAAAGCAGGTCCACCTAGACCAAGTTGCACAAGAACTCATCCACGTGGGTTTTGAATGTCTCCAGAGACGGAGAGTTCACTGCCTCTCTGGGCATCCTGTTCCAGTGCTCTGCCATCCTCAGAGTTCTTCCTCATGTTTAGGTGGAATTTCTTATGTTAAAGTTTGTGCCCATAACCTCTTGTTCTGTCATGGGGCACCACTGATAAAAGATGACGACAACAATAACAAACTAAAACAAAACCTGCAACATAAAGAAAAAGGAAAGAAAAGCAGCAATGAGACAAACAAACCAACAAAAGACAACAGAGAAAGAATGATCCCCGGAGTATAAGAGGGATGTATGCTCAGCTGTGTTGTTCCATGAAGTGCAGAATCTACCTGCTCCCCAGAAATCATATCTCTCTCTTTTTAAGCCCTTTTGCATGTTTTTAGTTTCTAGGAAAATACAGAGAGATCTGGGTAGAGTATATAATTATTTCTGGCTATGATGGACAATACTAACCCCTTGCAAGGAAACTGCATCATAGACTGTTCTCTCTAAGGACTGAACCACTGCTAAGGACTGAACCACTGCATAGGTCTGAATAATGGAAAAAACACAATTGTGAAATCAACACTACTTCGTAAATAATTTACTAACAATTAAGATCTAAATTAATTGACTCTCTGTGTGTGCTCTGAATTGTTCACCCAGCTCTCCCAGTTCATTTGCACATTTGTTATTAAGGTCTGACTAGTTTCATAAGCATAATTCTTAATCAGTGAGTTTGATTAACAGAAATCCAGTAATAGAGCCGATTGGATTTTTTCTGCAAAATATTGTTATGGTACCAGTTACTGAAATAAAATGCCAGTTTTATGTGGAAAGGTATCATGTTGATGAAACATTCATAAGGAAAGTCATCTCAGGTTCAGAACAAAATTTTTATTCAACAAAAATAGACAGATAGACAAATAGATATAGGAAAGAGAGAATGAGCTCTGAACAATGTAGACTAGGGACACTGCCCACAAATCTTCCACATGCCAAAGCCAGGAGTTGACTTACCACTCTGAATGGACTATTATATTTTAAGCAGAAAGTAATAATTTGTTTGACTCTGTAGAATCCATCAGTTAACAGTAATGATACTCTGCATGACCATAAGCTGTAAATGACCAAAAAACTAAAAAAAAAAGAAAAAAAGGTGATTGGATCGTTTGGGGTAGAAGAGAGGGGCTATTAGCAGTTAAAACAGCCAAAACAATTAAACCACCCCTGAATGTGTTGCTAAAACCATCATATCAATGCTATATTACTAATCGAAATGAAAGGCAAAATATTCATTATTACAAATTAAAGACTTAGTTGATTTCACCTGTGGCTAATAAAAAGTAAAGGCTAGCTACAGTTATATATCTGCCAGGCATATTAAAGAATACAATGTCTGTTTTTTTCAGGAGTAGCAAGTTACTGTAGCTTTCGAGTATCTCCCAAGGTTGTGGGGGTTTTATAACTTTACTGCACTTTCCTACACCCTAGTATCACCAGAAAATACTCTGTATTTTGAGCTATACTTACCCTGAAATCTGGAAAAAAATACAACCTGGATGATAGCTTGGTCTGCAGCACTTTGTTTATGAGCACGTCCTTCTGGCAAGCTCCTCTATGTCAGCATGAAAATGGAAATAACATTACTTTTCTGTCCTTGAGACATAGATCAAACAATATTGTCAGAAGAGAGGTTTCTCTGTCAAACATTCCTTTGATCCCACTGGAGACTGCACTGCTGAGCTTGTGTATCCTTCGGATCAGAGAGTGTATCTTACTATACTTTGTTAAACTTCTCTGTCTGTAGGTTTTGGTGCTGCAACCATGACATTTATCAGTAACAGTGTACAAGAGGAAGATAGGGTTGTTACTGCACTGTTCCAGCAGCTTCCAGGTTCTTTCCCTGGTTTCTTTTGGGGGTATTCTTTTGTATGTTTCTCTCAAAGATGAAACGTAGTTGTTGGATAATTTTCAGGACCTAGTTTCTATTTGCAACTAGTAAAGTCTCCCTTTTTCCAATTTTCCTTGAATGACAAGACTTGTTTTATTATTGAAAAATTAACAATCAGAACAGGGGAAATATCTCCACAGGTTTCAGTAACAGGAATTATATGCATATGTCTTGCAGCAGATTAAGATAGCCAGGTACAGTGCATCATTCACAAATACCAGCACATATTTTTATATTGATTTTACCATGGTGACACAACTTCTATTTACTTTTTTGCCACATCACTACTAGCATTAACAAATAAATGTGACTAGCAACTAACACAAATTGGTGCTACTGATATGATCACACAGCGAGAGAAAAAGCAGTAATGTCTGTCAAGCAAAATAAACCAGCAATTTTAGTGATAGACTAAACTGCATGAGCTTTAAGACCTCAGTTTACATACGGCAGAAGTTATCTGATACAAAATGTTTTCAGTAAGCACATAATGCTGCTGTGTGTGTAATATTTCTTTTCTGACTATCGTAGGTGGGCAGTCTTGATTGTATCTGGATGGTTCACAGGCTGTTCTGTGTCCTGGGATCCTGATGATCCCAATTGCAAAACCGTGCAGGGGGTGTGAGCTTGCCTCCCAGGCATGTTGCAGATACCTATGTTGGGTGGGAGCTGGGGAGGAGGTCTGCAGGGAAGGAAGGAGGTAGAGACTATTGACAGAGTTTACCTTGATGTGAAAATAGAATGCAGCCATATGATGAGCCTGAGCCATGAGAGCTTGGTGGTCCACGGTCTAGGCATCACCTTCAGAGTGATGCCCCTGAAAGTTGTGTAAGGCACACTTTTCCTACTCAAGGGTGCTAAAATTTTTCCAGTAGCCTTATGACTTCCACAGATTCTCAATACTTGTTACAATTAGGAAGGGATACAATTGCGTTTCCCCAGTGTAGTGGCCAGTTGAAATATCTTTTGAGATATTTGCAACTTGCAGGATTTTAGATTCCTAAGAGAGAATTTTTAAAGTCTGGAAAGCAGACATAATGCAATTACCTGAATCACAGCTGTCTCTTTAATGACATCTGCCCAATGCTAGCTATCAGATATTGTAATGAAATAACAAAGCAGTAGGGACAAAGAGCATTTCTTTATCTTATAACAGTCAAAAAACAAAAATCTGCTTTCACTTTTAGCTCAGACCATGCTTTTTATCTTGGACCACAGGTGACAACTAATATTAGATTCAGCTGTGATGCAGATGTATCTGTAGAGTAACTCCAAGGATGTCTCTAGCTTTATTCTAACACGCAAGGATTTCTCTGGTGACATTTTCTGGCTGTATAGCTCAGACTGGGTAGCCCTGCTGAATATATCTGGAGGCTTGTTCCTCACTGGTGGATGATGCAAGAACATCGGCTGATAATATTGTACTCTGATAGTAACGCTTTCATACTTTACCCTTTACAATATTATAGTTCTCATTTTGGCAGAGAAAAATATATTCTTGGGATTATTTTTCTCCTCAAGGAAGGAGAAGGAATCAACTGCTGTTTCACTTTACCTGCCTTTTAAATTTTTTTCTTTAGAAGGAAAATTGATTAAGAGAGTGGGATATGGTCTGCCTTGTTCCACAGACAGAAAATTTCTGTTTTCCTTAAGCAGTTCATGTTCTATCTGTTCCCACTGAAGCTGTGTACCTCTGTCAATATGATCTCATGTGTAACTTCTTTTTTAAAGAAAAAAATAAATCAACTTATCTAATTTATTTTTTTTTTCAGTCTGCTTGTGACATTTTTTGGCCAATAATTCTGGCACTGGACTGATGAAACTAAAGATGCTATTTCAAACTGCTTTTCAAAACAAGATAACTTCATTTTTCCTCCCCAGTTATTGGGGTAAGACATCATTTGCTGCAGCATGGCTCATCAATTTATTGAGTATTTACTTTTTCAATTGTTCTATATAAAATTTGGACAAAACTGTGTTAACCAGGCCTGTGGGTCTGATCTAGTATATTATATGCTGCTCTTCTCTGAAAATATTTCTAGTCCTTTTGAGGAAAATTGCCTACTAGAGTTTGTGGGCTTATTTGCAGTAATGTTTTCGATGAAACTGTGGATTTTCTCAGTATTTCTAGTTATTGTTTTTGACCACTCTATATAAGCAATGACTTGTGGAGAATGTTATTTTCTGTGTCTAATGTCACTAAGAGGTTGCCGATAGAGACTGAACTCTTTTTGGAGATCAGCGGTGAAGCCTATGTCTTTGTGCTATACCATCCTATAATTTATATCCTTAACCATCTTTGCCATCAGAATTAGCTGTTACTGCCAACATAACATCTGAACTTCTCAACTTGACCCAGCTCAAGCAACTGCCAAAATAAATAACAGACTTTTATAGGACGAAATCTGTGTCCTTTACGTGTGCCAGACATGAATGAATCTGCACAAACAGGCTTGTGCCTGCTTTCTGCATAGGTAGCCCCCATGAGGTGGCTGGTAGTGGAGGAGACCAGTGTCAGCACCAAGGACGCAAGCTGGCACAGGCAGGCATTATGGACCAGCAGTGATAAGGAAGGATTATAGAGACTGGGGTTGCCAGGAAAAGATATCAACTGAAAAGGGGGAACCATGGGCGAAGAAACAAAACGAAATCTTCAGAGGGAGGAGTGATGTGTGGGAAAGAAGTAAATTTTCGTTCAAAGCCTCCAAGAAACTCTTATCTCTCTCCAAAATTTTCTGTTCTCCCAGACTAGATGTTGTCCCAGCTATTACAGATCCCTGCCACATTCCAGTAGAAATTGCATGTGGCGGGTTGACCCTGGATGGATGCCAGATGCCCGTAAAAGTCACTTTTTCACTCCCCTCCTTAACTGGAGAGGGGGAGAGAAAATATGACAAAAGGCTTGCGGGTCAAGATAAGGACAGAGAGAGATCACCCAGCAATTACCGTCATGGAGAAAACAGACTCCACTTCGGGAAAAAATTAATTTAATTTATTACCAATCAAATCAGAGTAGGATAATGAGAAATAAAGCCAAATCTTAAAAAAACACCTTCCCCCCCAAACCCCTTCACTTCTCAGGCTTAACTTTATTCCTGATTTCTCTACCTGCCCACTGGCACAGGGGGACAGTGTTGTGTTCAGTTCATCACATGTTTCTGCTGTTTCTTTCTCTTTTCCCCTGCTCCAGCATGGGGACCCTCACACAGGAGGGAAGTTCACTTCTCCATGAACTTGTCCAACGTGAGTTCTTCCCATGGACTGCAGTTCACTAACTTCTCCAGCACAGTTCCTTTTCACAGGGTGCAATCCTTCAGGAACAGACTGTTCCAGCATGGATCCCCATGGGGCCACAGGTCCTGCCAGCAAACCTGTACCGGTGTGGGCTGTGCACAAGGTTACCACCTCCTTTGGGTTCACCAACCTGCTCCTGTGTGGGGTCCTCCATTACTGCAGATGGATATGTGTTCCGCCATTAACCTCCATGGGCTGCAGGGGGACAACCTGCCTCATCATGGTCTTCAGCAGAGGCTACAGGTGAATCTCTGCTTCAGTGTCTGGAGCATCTCCGCACCTTCCTTCTCCACTGATCTTAGTGTCTGCAAAGTTGTTGCTTTCACATATTGTCACTCCTCTCTGCTGCTGCAATTGCTGTTGCACGGGGTTTTTTTCTCTCCCCAGAGGCACTACCACCATTGCTGATGGACTTGGCTTGTGGTGCGTCCTTCTTGGAGCCAGCTGGCATTGGGATGAAAGTTCTACCAGCTTCTTGCAGAAATCACCTTTGTAGACCTCCTACTTTCAAAACCTTACCATGCATACTCAATACAGCTCAGTTCAGTCTTACTGTCTTATCCTGTCCCACCACCAAAACAGAATTTTGTCTACATGGTTCACAGACTTTGAACTGACACTGAACATGACTTTCAAGCAATTGTATCAGCAAACCTTGTTCAGATCTGTACTGCCATCAGTGCCCTCAATTTGCTTAAAACTAATCTTTTAAAGTAATGTTTAAGTTAGATTTGCTGACTGTTTAGACTGTTACCGAAGTCATCATATCTGTATTTGTGCATATTCATATTTGTACAAACAAAGAGCTTTATCTTCAAACAGAGATTCCCATAGTCCCTGTTGAAACATTTGGTAGGTCATTGGAAAAATTATTGAGTTTCTGCAAGTACAGTCAGTATCTATGGAGTTTTCATATCAAGTAACAAACTGGATAGCATATCTTTTATAAATGTAGACATATTTTGTTACCTATATGTCTGTTGAAATATGGAAGGCATGAATAAGTCTCTTTGGAAACAGAAGATCATCTACAGAAGATGACACGTTAGTCTTTCAGCTCAAATTCAGTTTCATGACATTAATTGTCTTCACTCTTATTAATAAACTTCTAACAAAGATGTTTTCAACTGCAATACAGGCATTTGTCCTTGTTTATTTGAGTCTTTCCTGGTTTTGGTGGGGATAGGGTTAATTTTCACAAGAAGTTGGGACTGGCTGACCCAAAGTGGCCAAGGGGGTATTTGACACCATGTGATGCCGTGTTCAGTATATAGCAGGAATTGATGCTGTGGAGCCAGTCGGGCTTTCTGGGTTCCAGACCATGAACAAGTGTACATTAGTCATGTTTGTATATTCCTTTATTAGTATTATTGTCGTTTTTGTCCTCTTTCCTTTGCTGTTCTGTTAAACTGCCTTTATCTTAACCCACAAGTTTTGCCTTTTTCTTCTGATTCTCCCCCCAGTGGGTGTGTGAGTAAATGGCCCTGCGGTTTTTTGTTGCTGGTTGTGGCTAAACCACAACAGAGTGTAAATATGGTAACATTATTTGAAATTGCTAGTCAAAACCCCCAAGTTTCTTGTAATATTTTATAACTGTAATAATTGTTTTAACAAGTTGGTTCTCTCACTATGAGAAAAGTTCGAATTTGATGCATAATAGTGGATAATACTTTGGAATCACGTTAAACTAGAAAATATATCTTCTTTCCTCCACCACTTGTTCAAATAAATTCAGATAGTCTCTAGTTACTAACATAAACTTTCTCATTTACATGTAAAAAGAGCACATAATCCAGTTAGCAATCACATTGCTTTCTTAAATACTCTGGCATTTAGTCTATTTGATGCTGTATTAACCCTTTCAGAAATAAATTTAGCATGTGAAACTAATAACTTTAAAGGTTTTATTCACTGAAATTTTCATATACCACTCTTGCTTTAATTGCTTCTTTTGTTTACCTTTGAGTGCTTCTAATGCTCATGTATAGACCTCTCAACTAGTAAATGTGGCAGTAGTCCAACTGTCTAAGTATAAGGTATTGGATGTTAAAATTTGATCACCAGCTTATATTTAACCAGCTGTTTTATAATCTTAGTCAAGATAGATATTACTATGATTTACTAAATCAGAAATGCATTAGTGATGGTACGATCAAAATGTAACATAATCAAAACATGCAATCTGTTGGGATGACTTCTGGTTCTTAAATACAGATGACTTATCCTTACAGTATTTTGTCTGTAGGCTGTTAAGGGGTTTCTATGTTTTCTGTATCTATACTTGGCACTTCAAACACCATTATAAATTTTGCAGTAACCTTGTGCCACCTACTAGTCTCCTCATTATCACACAGAATGACAGAATGATATGGGGTTGGAAGGGACCACTGGACATCATCTCATCCAACCCTCCTGCCAAAACAGGTCCTCCTAGAGCAGGTTGCACAGGAACTTGTCCAGGTGAGTTCTGAGCGTCTCCAGGGATGGAGACTCTACCACCTCTCTGAGCATCTTGTTCCAGTGCTCTGCCACCCTTGAAGTTAAGAAGTGTCTCCTCAAGTTTAGATGGAACTTCTTATGTTCAAGTTTGTGCCCATTACTTCTTGTCCTGTCACTGGACACCACTGAAAGAACAAGACCAGCCCTTTCCTCTTGACACCTACCCTTCAAGTATTTATAAGTGTTGATTGGATCCCACCTCAGTCTTCTCTTCTGCAGACTAAAAAGACCTCATGGTATGGGTTCAGACACTACTGCTGTCAGAGAAACAACATTTAGTGACAGCTTATTGTCCTTATAATTTATGAAATTATTTGTTCCCAGTTTGAATATTAAAAACTTCAGGTCAGTCTTTTCCAGACATGCTGGAACATACTTATTTACTAAGTATAAAGTGACATACTTGCCTACACACTTTGGGGTTTAAATGTTGAAGCAGCCTTTGTGAATTTTCTCTGTGAAAATACATGAGAAGCACACTATTTTCTGCTGAACTGTATTCTCTATAAGGATGTGAGAAGTTGTTGTTGGTGTTCTTTTGAGGAACATCATTAGTAGATTTTCTTTTATTCCCTGTATGACTTCAGCCTCTTAAAAAAGGTTACTGAGATCGGGATGCATGCATGTGCACACATACACTGATAATCTGACGTTATTCTTAGCAAATCACTTAATTTTTCTGTGCTTCAGTTCCTGAACTGGAAAGGTACTCTTAATGCTCCAGTCCTTAGAAGCATACTGTGAAGATAAATTCTTGAACTCTAGGGAGTGTTCATAAACAGGGAGATGAAGAATGTACAAATGGACAGTGCTGAGGATGAAGGCGACAGGAAAAGCTTCAGAAATTATGAAATTAGTACCAGATGTACAACAGCAGCTTCATACAGAATGACCAGAACATACTTTCCAATTTGAAAGATAAGCACAGCAGGCAAGTTTTTAAATACCGTTAGGACAATTTTAATTCTTTCTTTTAAGTTGAGGGTATATCAAACATTTTTATCCCACAGGTAAGACAACTTTTAAATGTTAAGTGCCTGAAGCATTAAAGCTTTAATAGGATTTGACTTGATGCATAACAGGAAGGTTATACAAGCTCAGCCATCCTCTTATATGACTATTGTTATTAAAAAGAAGCCGGAATTTATGTTAGAGTATTTTTTAGATCTACAAGTTACCAGAGCAGAACAAACCACTTTCTGTGGGTTACAAATGAAAACTATTTATCTTCTCCCTTGTATCTAAACCATATTTCACAGCTCATGAGACACAAATGAGGAGATGTTTTCGATAAAATGTTCCTGGGATTTTCTCTGCCTAAAAATAAATAAATAAAGGAAGTAAAGAATGTAGGAAGAGAGAAGAAGAAGAAGAGGTTATAAAAAATAATTTATCTTGTAAGAGGGATAAAAATTAACAATCCTGAGTTTTTTTAAAAATAATATATACAGTGAAGGTTAACTGGTAAAACATCAATATGTTACACGGAATGCAATAAAAATGGAGTCTAAGAGATCAGAATTTGTGTTTTTAATATGCGGTCCTTTTTCTTTTCCTATATTTATTGGCATATATCTGCTGGTAAAATATTGTTTCATTTAAAGATTAAACTGCACTAAATATAAAGTAAGTGTGGTAAATATAGAGTAGGAAGTGAGAATGTCTGGGAGAAATATATGGAACTAGCAAATTAAGAGCATTTTAGAAGCTTCACAGCTCCGCAAGAGGGAGAAGGTCAAATGCTTCTAGTGAGTTAAGCAAAGAAAAGATGCAAGTACTGTAAGAAAAAAAGAGAACAGTACATAAAGATAGGGAGGGAAGGAGGCAGTAGAAATGCTTGAAGAGTCTCAGCCACTTTGGCAACCAGAAAAATGGTAAAATTTCCCAAGCTATGTTCTGTCATGACACAAAATCTAAATGAATAGCTGGTTTTTACCACCTTCAATGCCAGTTGTATGAGCGATGTACCAAAGCAGGCTAGATAAAGGTGAATTGCTACCCCTACTGTCTCACACAGTGGCCTCTATTATGGGGCGTGGAATAGAGGCTACATGCATATCTGGAGGTTTCTGAATGGCACAGTCTCCCCAGTATTGTCCCAAATCATGTTCAAAATACAGAGATGAGGATCTCATTTTTTAAATACAAGTGCCAAACTACTCCTCACAAAAGCTAATAAACGATATGATTGACCTAGTAGGCATAGTTCAAGTGCATTTTGTATGTTTAAACCAAAGTCATCGAGTGAAAAACAATGCAAGTTAATTGAGCAGAGTTTGTATCACTTCAGAGTGCCTGAAGAAGGAATTACAGCAATAATAATGCTGGTAAGGTTTATTTTGAATTTATGTGGCAGAATGCTGAATCTCTGAAACAGACCATAGTGGATGTTTTTCTTGTTCTGTCTGAGTTCAACTGTGTTTCCATGCAGATAAGACTTCTTTCATGTTGTTTGATGCAAAGAATTTAAACAAATTCAGAGGATTAGGGAGAGGGAGAGGATAGTTGTTAGACACAGGATTTGGAGTCAGGAGAGATGACTTATGTTCCTAACTCATAATTGACTTTCCGTGCATGACTTCCCTTGGTTTCTGCTGTCCTTTTACATGAAAATTAAAAAGTTCTTTGAAATCCTTTGCTTGATGCATACCTGTTTCATCAGCAGCAATCTGAATTTCTTCATATTTCATGTACATTTATAAGTAAGAACAATAATTTAATACTTGTAGAAATCAGGTGTCCATTGCTGCATTTTGAAAACTGAGGTACACTTTTTTGGGCTGAATTTTAAGCCTAAGAATAGTCATGCAAAAATCTACAGATAAAGTTCAATAGGGGGAATTATTTGATTTACTTTATTACAATTGACTGTCGTTTGGGTACATGTAAGTTAATGACAATCACAATTGTTCAGATACAAGCTTTTAAATTAATTCCATCCACCAATTGTACTAATACTTCAGATACTTACAGCTTCAGTGCTTTCCGACAGGATGATAATGGTGCATATAGGCAGTTGATTGTTACAGATGAAAAAAAGCTTTTCCCAGACTGCCTGCATTAATTCAGTGTAGTTTTCATTAGTGAAAACAAACAGAAGCTAGAGTTTGAGATGACAGGCTTTTTAGGACTCATGGATATTGCCAATGCTCCAAAGGAGGAGGAAAAATTCAGTACTCTCTAAGTGAAACAGAAAAAAGCATTAAAACAGTTGCCTGGAAGCTGTGTAAGACTAGTCCCTTGATTATCTAACTAGAGTAGAAGACAAGAAGTCTATATTTCTCAGTAGCTTCATTGCAATTGTCTGTATTCTAATATCTGTTTAAAGCAAAACCTAACACATATTTTTTTCTCTAAATCTTTTGCCTACAGGGCTATGCTCTTAAACCTGATGATTTGATTTTAATTCCTAATGAACTACACTCCACATTAAAAACATTTTTATTTATACTACATGCTCAGCATAGTTATCAGATCAATCTGGGTTATAATTTCAATGCTAGATATCCCTACAGTTATGTCTTGGGAAAGACCTTGGGTCTTTCTTAAGAGCGTGTGAAGTCTCCTTCTGTCTGGACCAGTCCCTCTCGTACATCTGTGAAACTCTAGCTATTCTTTGCAGCTGGGCTGATCTCTTGGAATAATTTGAGCTCAATATTTCTTGCAAATTAAGCCTTTATGGTGCAATGTAATGATAGTTGCACCTGTGGAGAGATGTGAGAATCCTGGGAGTTATGGATCTCATCCTGGGGCAGATAATTGTGCTTCTGTTCTCTGTGAGCTCGTCTACATGAAGAGATTTTACCAGTTATGTTTACAAAGTGTTGCAAGTACAGCTTGCTTGGAAGATGCTCTGGGTTATCCATTAAAGCGGCTTTACTCAGTTTAATTGAAACATCTTTCATAACATAAATCAACTGATAAACTCACTTCTGAAATAACCTGTAAAAGAGGCCCAGTCATCTTCTGAGCAAATTCTGTTAGACTTGTCAGTTAAGTCTGTCAGTTCACATTCTGACTTTGGGATTTATTTAGCATCATCCTACTGTACACAAGACTTGTGGTGTCTTTATTAATGACTCTTGGCAATAACACTCAAGTCAAATACAGCTTCATGTTTTAATCTTATATCTTGGTGTTTCTATATCCTGCAAGCCTTGATTTGCAATTTATAATAACAAGTTTTTAGCTCATTATTAAAATGCTCAAATAAAGTGTTAAAATATTTTTTTCCCTTCGTGTTCAGTGCCAAATACAGGTAATATTTTCAAGAAAATATATATGTAGGTACAGCACATAGCAGGACTGTGAGGGTTATTAAGGACCTTGTCTCTCCATTAGTAATGATTTCAAATTTAACAGGATGACTAAGACCTTGCTCAGTCCCTTAAATCTTCAGTGTTCCAGAGAGTTAGTCATAAATCTTTTTCCTTTACACTGCAGTGTTTTTGTCTTAATCTGATGAAAAATACTATTGCTATCCAGTCTGACACAAGCCAAAAACCACACTACTCTCAAGACACCAGTTACTTGAGTAATCAAATAGTTTGAAAATGAAGATTATGTCCAAGAGCTAGTTATATCAGTGAATTCCACAAATGGCAAGTATTTGTAAGAAATTCAACAATTATTCTGGTAAAATCTGTATCCTGTATTCAACCATGTAAGCATGCTGTATTTCCCTGTCAAAGTTACAAAAATTAGTTTTCAGTGCAAAAGATACTTGAACAAAGCTATTACTTAAGATGAAAAAAAGTAGCTAAATAAAAACTCTTCTGTAAATCAGGGAAAACTCTCTTTTTATATTCAATTGTTTATTCTGTGGATTTACTAGGGTTTTTTTTCCTGAGATTTATATAACAGAAATTGAGAAGTTCAGTACTGAGTGCTTCAGAACCTAGTTTTTTGATGTTCACATGTAAGCAATTATTTTGGGAAAACATGCATCTGCATAACCTTATTATCTCAAGTAAGCTTGGCAATTTTAGGCAAATAAGGCTTGTGTACGCAATGATCAGATGGTGCAAATATTTTGGTTTCCTCTGAGCTCTTAGTGTCTGCCAGAACAAAGGAAGGCAATGCTATAAGAAAAGAAAGAGGCAAATTTCATGTTTTTTATTATCTTTGCAATGTTTTAAACCAGATTATTTTTTTTTTCTTAGTGTTACCTGTCTTTGAGTTTTACTTTCTATCTGTTACTCCTATATCTTCGTATCTATTGCTGGTTTTCAAAAACGTTCCTGCACTGGTGTACATGTGATTTGTTTTCTCATTATGCTGTGCCCTCCTTAAAGTTTAAACAGACAGGAAGAAATGTACACTGACTACTTATTGACAAGCTTCACATTTAAATGGACCCTCATTTTATCATAGCTTTTTTAATCATCATTTTCATACCTCTTCAGCATTGTTAGTTTTGTATTTGATCACAACGCTTCAGCTGTGATTGGCTAAACTATTATTAGTACATTCTTTAGTCCCATTTCCAAATGACTGAAAATGTTTAACATGACACCTGATGACCCTATTGCATTCCCGTCACATGTTTTCCTGTATTCGGAAATGGTTATGTATTACTGCTGTTGATTTCAACAAAAATCGGACAAGTGGTAGTACTTACCTTCACAGCCCTTTTTACAGCATGTATGACTTCATTATTAACATAATACAATGCTCTCCAAGATTTGGTAGCGGGGAGGGAGTTCCCTGATTTGGTGTTTAGATCAAAAAAGTATTTGTTTTGTGCAATCGAGCAGTGTGTAGCATAATACACGGCCACTTTTGTTCTGGCAGCTCCTGGTTTGAAGGACTTTACCTTCCTAACTTTCTCTGTGTCTTTTTTTTTTTAAAAAAAATAAAAAACAACAAAACAAACCTGAGCTATTCTGTATAAAATATCAGACATTGTTTCATTATTAGCATGTTTATTCACCTGTGCTTTCCTTCTACATTTCTTTTTCTTAATATTTTTCCCTCAAGAGGAATGATTGCTGCTACTGTGTAATACAAGAAGCTGTTACTGATGGAGGCAATTTTGCTTCAACTCATTTAAAAATAGAAGGAGTTCATACTAGGTATTCATCAGAAAGTTGCGTGTGGTAAGCTCAAGTATCAAACACAAATCAATACATTCTAATCAGTTCTATTGGCATCCTTTCAAAAGCTATTCATGACATCTGTAAATACTGAGTGGCTGAAAATAAACTAGAGCTGTGCTATCTCACCAAGACAATACACAGAACAAAGAGGCTCTTAAATTCAAAAGCAAAATTGAGAATGCTATGTGGGTTGTTTGAAGTGTATTTTTATCTTAAAGATCTCACAGAAATTTAAGATCAGAGGAAAAAATCATTTACTTCCAAGTACTTTCATGAAATAATTTAAGTATCACACACTCACAGGTATACAGATTTTCTGTTCATATTGCCAAACAATTCCCCTTTTTTCCCTTTAGGTCAAAGAAATTATTTGTCACTTGCTCTCAGAAAGCATCTATGAAAGATTACTATTAAATGTGGAATGCTGAGAGATATATGTATATTTTTTAATCTTTTTTACATATCTGAAACTCAAGTAACTTTTGGATTCTCACTCATGGTGAGAATCAGAAAGATGTTCCTCTCAATTTCTAGTCAACTCAAGGAATCAAGATTTCATGCACCAAACTTGAAATATACATGCATATACATATCTATTCATGATTGTAGCAGGATCTACAGTGGAGTTTCTAGAGCTAGGTTAAAATTGGTAATGAACACCTTCCATCCTGCATGAGAAAATTAGAATGCTCAAAAAAATCTAGTTGGTCTGTTTTAGAGGAGGAAAAGTTCTTCCTGAAATTATTGGGAAATCAAGTTACTCCTTAGGTACGTAAAGAAATAAGATTGAGGGAGAGTAGAAGGAGCATGAGGGTGCAGAATCTGAAACAGAATTTGTTATAGTAGAGCGGGGTCCAACAGAACTGCCCTTACTTTTCACTCCCTGGATATTGGCTGATAACAAAGAAAAAAATGGACAAAGAAACCAACCAACCAACCAAACGAAAAAAAAAAAACAAAAACCACCACTAAACCAAACCAAAACAGACAAAAACCAAAACCCCAAACCAGAGAAAACAACAAACCAGCAGAAATCTCAAATATACTTTATCTTGTAAATTATAAAATAAGATAAAATATTTTTTCCAGTATGCAAATATTGTGTACTAATTTTCCCAGAAAAAATGAAGAAATAAAACTACTCTTGGAAAAAGCTTTTGTTAGAAGGTTTTTACTGTTAAGCTAGACTTTTATATTATTCCACAGACCAGAAAACAACGTATGATACAAATAAAAATATACAACAATTAACGCAAAAAATGAGAGATGAAAATAATGGAATTAATGAAGATGCTAGAAAGTGCTTCAAAAAGTAGGTCCATTTATTTTTATATGTTGCACCATGTGTCTTTATAACTGACTGTCAGGCATATCAAACTGATTCTACTATATATATATGCTGTTCGTTTAATTCTCAGAATAAAAAAGGAGCATAATCCAATTTTTGCCTGAAATAAGAAGCCTCAATAACTGTCATGTTCTGGCCAGTTCATTAGCTGTGTTTTGTCTTTCTGTATTTTATTTATTCTGGTAAGGATACACAGATAAATTTTAAGCTTTCCTTAAATCTTTAAATTTCAGGTATAGACTGTAATGATGTAATATAGTTCCTTAGCTCTTAATTTCTTACCTTCATTAAAATATATATGCAATAATAAAACTGAATTTCTAGTAAATTCTTAATAAGCTGCCATCATTCTTGTCAGAGATGTTTTTATGCAGAAAAAAACCCACCACCACCACCACCCCCCGGCAACGTTATAAAGACAGTTCGCAACTTGCTTGTTATTTCATGTACCTAAAGGAAGAAAAATAGGCAAAGTTCAGGCATAACACTTATCTTTCAGATGTTTGGATGCTTTGTATTTTTTTTTCCAAATTAATTCTAGGATGATCAATAACTTTTGTTTTCTATCAATACATTTCATTTTGGGTAACAAAAGCAGTCAAAACAATTTTTCAGTTTTATACCTCCAAAAAGTTGAGCAAATACAGGCATATGTACTTAGCAAATGAGGAGGGTGAAATCATTTACACTGTTATAAATCTCTCTTCCATATACTTTGACTTGAGTTGTTATTCCCTGCAATGCACACTTGCTTTCGGGATATAAACAGCTGAAATGTATACTAAAAATGAAGGCAAAGCTATTTGTTTTTTAGTAATTACATTACAACTGAAGAAAAAAATAATTCAGATTATACCCAATATTTTCAGGATATATGTCTACTTTATAACATATTACAGAGTTGTTAAGTAGATAATGCTGTGCATAAAATCTAAAGAATGTCTCAAAGTCAAATCTGGAATATGACTTGTGTGGAATTACTGATGACAGCAATGAAAACACAATAAAAAGTAGAATAGAAAAGTGCAAAGTACTTTTAACTCCATTTTTGTCCTAATTGTTGCCAAAGAGTTGTCATCTTTGTATCAAGAAACACTAGGGCTTTGACTGTGACTATTGCATAAAAAGCAAATTGAAAAGTCTGTAGCTTTGTTCATGTTTTGTTTCCTTACTGTGAACAAGGGGGAATAGGGTATTTCTGAATATTTCCAGCCACAGAGAAGGTGCAGAAAGGACTTTGCTAAAAAGTTGCATTTAATCTCTTGATTTGCACAGACAAGCCCATCGGCAGTGGGGAAAAAAAAAAAAAAAAAGAATCATTAGTTCTTTATTTTTACAAGCATTAACCAATTAAATCTTACAGCAGGCATAGGACAGAGAGGTATTTTCTTTAAAAAAAATGTGAGGTTAATTAATTTAAGGATGTGTAGATAATCAAAGGCCTTGAGAAACCTGAAAATTCTCTATTTTCTTTGTATTCTCATGGTTTCTTTGTAGATATGTTGGATAGCATATTCAGGTTGCAAATGCATACAAGAGAATTTATTTTCAGTGATGCAAGCGATCCAAATTAGTGTAAATATTCATTGTATATTAAAAAAATACTTGCAGCTTCAGTTGTATGGCACATTTGTTATGAATCATGAAAAGCCTCTAATAATAAAATTATGCATTTGAAAATATGAGTATAATTTGAGGTTAGTTATGTTTTCTTTCAAATGCAGGATGCAGCAGAAGATGAGATCGCTGTTCTTAGGAAAGTGAAGGATGAAGAAAGATTTGCAATAAAATTTCCCAATTAAGGAACAAAGTTGTTCCTTGTGGGCTATATTATTCAAAAGAAATGGAACAAAACATACATAGCCATCTAACAAAATAAACAATTACATGACTTTATTTTTTTCCATCTTGGAGTACATCTGTGAGCAGGTGATATTAAATTGTAGCATACATTGAGATATATAGTTTTATGTAATACATGCTATTTTACTCCAACAGAATGACCACAAAATAATTTTCTGTAACCATTCATTAATAGTTCATATCTGCCAAAGCTGGAATTAGTGGATTTCATGCCATATTGCTGCCTCTGTTCCCTGACTGATGGAGTCTGCAATTTCTGGTAGAGACACTATAATATGAAGGGAAGTTTGGTCACCATAGTTACTTGTTTCTTCAAATTTCACTTCCTTCACACATTTGTGTCAATAAAGTACAAGCAATCGTGTTTATGAAGAGTGGTTTCAGGAAGAAAGTGATCAAATCTTCTGTGACTGGTGTTATAAAGATCCTTAGAAACACATTTTTTTTCCCCCATATATTTTGATTATATGTGACATCAGTGAAATATGGTGACAAATATTCTAAGGGTCTAAGTATTTTACTTTATATATGACACTAGGACTATAAAGCATAAATAAAAAGGAAAATGTAAGGATTAGGCTCAGAGTTGCTGTTCATTCTCATGGTATGTGTAAATATTGTTATAATACTTTCCGGTAAAAGACAACAAGATAATATCTATTTTTAATATTTTTTCTAATGTGTATATAATATATTCAGCAATTTAATGAATTAATGAATGTATAAATACAAAAATCTAACATAAAATATAATATAAAATAGTTAATTTTTGAGAAGTATGTGTGGATTCAAAATTTGGTTATAGTCTTTTAATGAGTAACTATTACGAAATATATTTAACCTACCAAAATATGATTTAGTGTCAAAAAATCTAACGTTTTTTTCAGTCCTTGTATAAGATTCCCCCCTTGACTGCTCCTTGATGTCATTTTTCTCTTCTATAATATTTCTGAAGGACATTTTGACAGGTTTTGATAAGAGTGAGCAACATCTGACAGGTAAAATTGCTTGGAATATTTCAAGCTACACGGCTTGCTGTAGGCAATAAAAGCCTATCGTCTTCCATATATCTATCTTTCATATATATAAGTGTATTAAATGCACACATGTGGGTGTTTATAATTCTTATATAAATATACACATGCAGACATAGAAGTATAGCTTTTTATCCGTCAAATACTAGATCTGGCCAGTTTTCCTCTTGCATGTGCTTGACACAAGATAAACAAAGAATGGACATCCCTGTGTGAAACTGAGATGAAAAGTGAACATGATCTTTGAGAAAACAACCGAAGATACATATCACCCAGTTCTAGATGTAAACTTATTTGTACACACATTTTGGCATTTTAACCACGATTGACTATTTCTATCCTATTTATGAAACTTTAAGACAAACACCTAGGAATCGAAATTAAGATAAAATGTCTCCATTCTGAACAACTCCCTTTCCCTAACATGAACTTCTTTCTCAGGCTTCTCTCTTCAGGTTCAGTAAAGCAGGCTATTGAAGAAAACAGAAATTTTGAGACTTTCATAAGTCCTGTTTATAATGATAGAGAGTGGCACTACATGATAATTTACCCATGAGAGGAACAGTACCACTGATTGGATTAGATGAGGAGAGACTAATGCAGTTATGTCCTAAAGGGTTAGAAGAAAAATGAATCTTTCACCTCTGCGAGTGAGTACAGCTAGCTATTCAAAAGCATTATATGTGGGAAGCAGTTTGCAGTATCTGTTCTATTTGTCACTGGAATTGGTTGTAGAGCATTTGGCAAAATCTGAGTTGTTTCAACCCTAGACCATTATCCCAAAGTCCCCTTCTGTGCTTAAACTTTAAAAGTAGTTTGTGGGCATCTAAAAGGAAAGAGGAAATAATAAAATATTTCTGCAGTGTACAGCAATACCATTACTTAATACTTCTGAAAACAACTGCTCCTTACAGTTGCGTAAGACTTCAGTACTATAAGATTTGCAATAGCATATATGAAAAATCTTCCGAGATTAAGATTTTAAAATATATCTAAATGAAAAGGCTGCCCAAGTCTCAGTGATAGGCATTCAGGGGGGCTACTGATTTTTTTGTATGACTTGGTAATTGATGAGTTTACTGTTGTATGGAGGAGTGTTTTTTTCAGAATGCTTCTACTTCCATTCTGGATATTTTTAAACACAATCTTAAAAGATAAAAAGGATTTTCACTGCTTTCAGCCTAAAATCTCCTAAGAAAAATATTACTGTGAGATAATACAGGTGATTTAGTTATTTCTTTCCATGAATGGTAGCAGAGTGGTTTTTTTCTGCTTACAATTTTTTTGTTACTCAATGTTAATATTAAAAAAGCTTTTTAATAGTAATCTTTTTTCATTTACAAGAATGTTCAGTTTCGATCTGTATTTCAGTTGTTTTGCCAACAGTTGTGCTTTTGTTTTTCATCTATTAAGAATATATTGGCTGTCACTAGTCATCTATGGTAAAAAAACAAATTGGCCAGTTCTGTGAAGATCAAAGATCTTCTTTCTATTTTTTCAACAGATTTTTTTCAATCACAGATTCATGAATGCATAACAACCACAAAAGTTCACATAGATAGCTGAGACTAATAAACTATTATGCTAATAAGCCCACCATCTCCAGTGAGACATTTAATGAGTCTCTGGTGGCATCTGGCAGCAGCTGGGTGAGGGTGGGTTAACCTCCAGTGTCTCCAGGCATGTACAGACCCTGTATGTTGCTGAGCTGCCATCTTTCAACTCACTTTTTTCTTTAGGGCGTTTACCTGCTCATGTTGGCATTTTTTCATTGAGCGGCTAAATTTCACTGTCTTAACAACCGTATTACTTTTGGTGCTTCTATACATCTTGGCTTGCCTGGCTTTAGCTCACATATGTCCAGGTCATGTAGATCTCAGATCGCAAGCACTGGATACCCTTAGGTGAGAGTTACAGTATTTTGTTCAAACAGAAGATGCTATGGATGAGGTGGATTATGTGTTCATGGAGATCTGAAGTCTCAAATCCATACTGACATCTAAAAAATGTCTTTTGGCCAATTCCATTTAAACTATTCTGAGTTCCCCGATATTATTCCTTGTGCAAAGAATAAAAATCCAGTAAATGGTGTAGATGTTGCCCACCTACAAGCAAATAGATTATCAGGGATCTGCTGGGGGGAAATTCACTCACCTTTATCCTTACATTATAGTTTTAGGAAGTCGGATATTACTGCTTGCTTAGGCAGTATCTATATCAGCATAACACACTTTTGAACCACCCTCTAGAACTACAGCTGAGTGGCATGGAGTGGTCTGTGTCCATGTTGTTAAATTCTTTAATCCTCCAAAATAGTACGATCGTGATGAACTTCTTAGTAGAATGAGCTTCAGCACCTTTCATGGTGCTGAGCCTGTGTTACTCCCAGGACTGAGAAGGTATTAGTGGGTTCAGTCCAAACCCACTAGGAACAGATCTAACCATTTCTGAGAAGATATGACCACCTTCCAGCACCTTCAGTGTTCCTCTGCACTGTTTGTGCACTTAATATTCAACTAACCTTCATTATGACTTTGTCTGTGATAGAAAGGACTTGATTTCAGTTATTTCAGTGCAAATATTTGACCTCTTATTTTTGCAAGGTTTATATTTATATAATAGTAGAAAATGCACCATCCAGATAAAATTTTAGGTTTAGTTTATCTTATAATCTACTGTTGAATTATTCATTGTATTCTTTAGTAATATGAATAATTTTATAACCAAAGTAAGAAAATAAAAAGGGAATTCTGGCCAAGGTCAGCCTGACTTTCCATAACATATGTTAAAAATGGGTAAATATGCCTTTCACTATTAGTCCCAGATTGTTATCATTAAATGTTGATTATTGTTGTCATACATGTCTCCCTCAAAAAAATAAAACAGCATTACGGTCACTTAATATTGGAGAAGGGTATTTATATGCAGTTCATACACATGAAACATTAAAATTACCGTTCAAAGGAAATGAAAAAGGGCTTATATGTCATTTTTAATAGATTCATTGTGGGCTACCTCTACTGAAAAAAGGAGGTGTTAAGGCTGTGGAACTAAACTCCTTGAGTAGTGTGTTTGCTTCCTTTGAATAGGATTCTGGGTGAAAAGAATAATAGAATCATCAACCATGTTGTTTGGAAATGACCTTTAAGATCATTAGGTCCAACCATAAACTTAACATCTCCAAATCCATCACTAAATCATGTTGCTAAGCACCATGGCCGGCAATTCTACTGTTTCCCTGGGCAACCTGTTACAACGTTTAGCAATCCTTTTGGTGAACAATTTTTTCCTAATATCCATCCCAAACTTCCTCTAGTGCAACTTGAGGCCATTTCCTCTTGTCCCATCTCCTGTGACTTGGGAGAAGAGACTGACCCTCCCTGGCTACACGCTCCTTTCAGGTAGCTGTAGAGAGCAATAAGGTCTTCCCTTTTCTTCAGACTAAACAACCCTAGTTCCCTCAGATGCTTCTCACAAGACTTGTTCTCCAGGTCACTCACCAGATTCATTGCACTTCTCTGGACAATGTTCTGGATTCAAAATGTCTTTCACACAGTGACTGAAAAAACTGAACACAGTATTTGATGGGCAGCCTCATCAGTACTAAGTACAAGGGGACAATCAATTCCCTAGTCCTGCTCACCACACTGTTTCTGATAAAAGCCAGGATGTTCTTGACCTTCTCAGCCACCTGGGCACACTGCTGGCTCATGTTCAGATAGTTGTTGACCAACTGCTGGGCTGCTGGGCAGCTTTCCAGCCACTATTCTCCAAACCTATAGCATTGCATGAGGTTGTTGTGACCTAAGTGCAGGACCCAGCACTTCGCCTTGTTGAATCTCATACAGTTGGTTTCAGCTCATAGATCCAGCCTGCCCAGATCCCTCTGCAAATCCTTTCTATTCTCAAGCAGGTTGACACTCCCACCCAACTTGGTGTCAACTTCAAACTTACTGAGGGTGCAGCAGATCCCCTCATCCAGATCACTGATAAAGATATTAAACAGAGCTGGCCCCAGTATTGAGCCCTGGGGCACTGGAAGCACCACTTGTGACCAGCCACCGACTGGATTTAACTGCATTCACCACTTCTCTTTGGACCCAACCATCCACCCAGTTTTTACCCAGTGAAGAATAAGAAGCCAAGCCATGAGAAGCCAGTTTCTGTAGGAGAATGCTGTGGAAATGGTGTCAAAAGTCATACTAAAATCCAGGTAAAACATATCCACAGCCTTTCCCTCGTCCACTAAGAGGGTCACCTTATCATAGGATGGTCAATTTTCTCAGGCAGAAAGACTACTGAGTCCTCTGCAAGGTGCTCATAGAAAAAATTTACTCTACATCTTTCCATTCCAGGAAAGGATTATGCTACTCTGTGAACCAGGAGCACTTTCTCTTTGAAGGAACAAACCCTCTTGATTCCAAGAAACCCGATCAGTCCTGATTGCAATAGTCCTAAAGCAAATTGTTGTGCATTCTTTTATTATCTCAAATACTTTTTTTTCCACTCTATGAAAGAATCACATCTTTGACTAGGTACACTTATGAGAAGGGAAAAGATATAGACATGAAATTGTGCCCCACAATCCTGTTCCATGTGTGAAAATTCTAAATGGAGGATTAAGGTTACTTAATGGCATTATTATTTTTTTTTTTAACAGAAAACAATTATTTTGTAGTATAATGTATGAAACAACAGAATAGAATGTTGCTAGCTTTCTAGTGCTTTCTGAAATCCTTTAGTTTCCTTTGGGCATCAATACGTAAATGACCTACAATATTGTTTCATGGAAGCAGACTGAAGTCACAGTGATGCCTTAGCTCCTTTTTTGTCAGTTCCCAGGTCTTCTTTGCAAATGAGTAACAACAAGATGACAGGAGCCTTTGAATGTCTTTTGGGCTCTAATTATAGCTTAATGTGCTTTTCCAGTCTTCTTGGTTTTGCTTAAAATGTTGTTCTTGTTGGAAATGAAACCTTTAACAGCTGAAATCTGTTCTTCCTTTAAAAGAAATTGGGTAACGTGTATGGCCCAAGTAATTAGGAGTAACATTTGTCATACTTCTGCCATAAATCACACATCATTTTTCGAAGAAAGGAAAGAGGTTAAAGAAAAAACAAAGCTTTCTTTGTATTATCACTGTGAGTAGAAATGACTGTGTAGCTGCAGCAGAGAAATAAATGAGAAGCAGGTAATTAATGTCTTCAGTTTGTTTTCTTTTTTATATTCAGTATGAATTGGATCTTTTACCTAATCACGTTAATATGTGCTAATCAGACTTTGTCATTGGAGGCTCATCAGTGCCAGCTGCTTATGCACAAGACTGCAAACAAAGCAGTCACTTAACCCTAGTCTACTTCTTTTTTTCTTCCATGCACATCTGTCCTCCTGCTGCTTTTGGACTATCCAAGATCTGACTCCATGTCAAAGCGAAGTTGTGAGACCTGATTATCTCAGCATTAAAAATGAATTTGCTATATAAATGGTAGGATGTCTGTTTGTACAGAAATCCAGTGCTACATTTTCTGCTAAACATGACTACCTTTAAAGGAGGGTGAGGCAGCTCACAAGAGAGCATTCACAACAGGCACTTAGGAATACCTTGGGTGCCAACCTCTCTTACATCTCCAAATGCAGGATGTGCAGTCCTTACCATTGTAACAATGTCCCCTAACAGTGTTTGCTGGGGCAAGGTGCTTTCTGATTACTGCCTTTATTCAGGTGCCTTTTTGAAATACCAGAAAGCTGGAAAAAGAGATCTCCCCAACCTAGATTTATTCCACTTGAAAGGTCCTCCTGGTTTTGCCTTTTAGAACAATAACTCTCTCGTCTACAGCAGGGGAGGGAATGGGAACTGAGCTATAGAGCACCATCGAGGCTGGTGGGTCACTGAAAATCTTTTAAAAGAATTCTCCTGTTATTTTATGCATATGTTGGTTCAGCTCTGTCTAACATGACATGTAAGGCACTAATTAGCTGGTTTATCCTCACTTGCCCAAATCACCGTTAAATTAGTCTTGTAACTATTGTGATAAGTGTGAAAAACAGCTAGCATGTTTTGAATGTAAAAGATTCCTATTCATTTACAAAGAAAATTATTCTGAAACATGGATATTCCTGGGCATGTAATATTCTTTGCTTTGCATACAAACTTTCTAATGAAACATCCTTAATATTTTACTGACTATGTGACAAATCAAAAATTCTGTACTCAGCTAACATACCCTGCTGATATTAGACTTTGGTTCATCCAACAGACTAGCAACTCCTACTGAAATATAAAATTGCTTTTAGTATCTGCTGTCATTTTGCCTCGTAGTTACATTTTATTACAGAACCGAGAAAATGAGCTGTTAAATATTCTGACATTAAAATTGGATTCCCCTCCCTTCCTGCCTGTCTCTCACCCCAGCAATAGCCCTGTTTCCTGGGCAGGCAGTTTCACCAGAGGAGATTGAAGCAGCTGTGAGAGTGTGGGTCTGCATTACTAAAGTGAGCAGCTCCTGGCTACCATTTTAGCAAGCAACCAGAAAAGCTGGAAAACTACTGCAAGCTAAAATAACTCTCTGTGTCTTTCACAATTTATTTATTTGTTTGTTTGTTTAATTTAGACCCATTTCCCAAGAAAGTCTGTCATGTGCTCTGGTAACCCGTTGAGCTGGCACAACTGACTGAAGCTCTCTCTGAGATTGTTTCCTCTGAATTGCAGCCTGTTCCCTGCTGAGATCATCTGGGAAGAAAAGTGCTAGTGAATCCCAGCTGATTCTATGCCTTAATCAAGCCATGCTCATCAGTAAAAATGGAAGAAAGCTTAGTGGGGCATGTGCTTTCCTTAATTGTACAGATTCTCATGCACTTCTACAGAGAAAAAAAAAAAAAAAA